>CAJNDS010000898.1:0-53752 GCA_905221605.1 Symbiodinium natans | reverse complement strand
TTTAATTCTGGGAAGGGAGGGGGGGCCCGGGCCTGGCCCCCCCCCTTTTCGGATTTAATTTATTTAAATTATTTAAATTATTTAAATTTTTTAATTCCGGGGGGGAGAATTAAATAGTTTAAATAATTTAAATCCGAAAGGGGGGGTTCGGATTTAAAGTATTTAGATTATTTAATTCCCCCCCCCCCCGGAATTAAATAATTTAAATAATTTACATAATTTAAATAATTTAAATCCGAAAAGGTGGGGGGGGCCAGGCCCGGGCCCCCCCCCCCTTCCCAGAATTAAGTAATTTAAATAATTTAAATCCGAAACGCCCCTTTCGGATTTAAATTATGCAAATTATTTAATTCCTTGCCCCAGAACCCCCAGAAACGACAACAGGGTCTATTTGGCAGATGGCTTTTGTGAATAAGCATACGTTTTGGGGCCTTATTTCCTCTTTAAAACCCGAGTCTCAGCTTCCAAATAGACCCTATTTAAGCTGCACACACCCCCCCCCCCCCTAATTTCGGAAACCCTCACGTAGCCTGAAGCCTTAAACATGTAGGGCGGCCCTGAAACCTATAGCCTGGAGCCTTCAAGATCGCTTTGCGCGTAGGCTTTCTTTCCCGTAAGTAGGGTTATGGTCACAGAAGTACCCCCCTGCCCAAACCAACAAACAATTATGAACCTCGAAGTATCCGTGAGCAGCAGAGACTGCAAAAAATCATAGTTTTGGACCAACTCCTACACCCTAAACCCTAAACCCTAAAACCTCCCCCTCCCCCTCGTTGATGTTTCATTGTTGAGGGCTCTGGTCCCAAAAGCAGTGGAGCGAGCCAAGGGCTTAGGGCTTAGAGCTCAGGGCTTAGGGCTCAGGGCTCAGGGCTCAGGGCTTAGGGCTTAGGGCTTAGGGCTTAGGGCTTGGGGTTGAGGGTTGAGGGTGAAGGGTGTGGGGTGTAGGGTTTAGGGTTAGGGTTTAGGGTTTAGGGTTTCGGGTTTAGGGTTTAGGGTTTAGGGTTTAGGGTTTAGGGTTTAGGGTTTAGGGTTTAGGGTTTAGGGTTTAGGGTTTAGGGTTTAGGGTTTAGGGTTTAGGGTGCCTTGGCAGCGCTTGAGGCCTTCTCTACCCCACCCGTCACAGAGAGTGATTGAATCCGTCTTGGCACCCTCAACCCTTGACCCTACGACTAGGCCCTAAACCCTGAAACCTATACAAAAAAAAGCACCACAACATCCAATGCTTCTTCATCCCCGAGGTGTGGAGTTGTTGAGTGTTTGGGCCTGGGGTGTTGTTTTTTTTTTTTTTTTTTTTGTGGCTTTGGTGGCTGTGGCTTTTGCGGGTTTGGTGGGTTTGGTGGGTTTGGTGGGTTTGGTGGGTTTGGTGGGTTTGGTGGGTTTGGTGGGCTTGGTGGGCTTGGTGGGCTTGGTGGGCTTGGTGGGTTTGGTGGGTTTGGTGGGTTTGGTGGGTTTAGGGTTTAGGGTTTGCATAAGTCTAGCAGGGCAAGTTACCAGAGGTCACTCCACTATGTTTGGCAGAGATCGGGGTTCTCTTAGATGGCTTTTTCAGTGCAGTGTTTACAGCGTCGTGTTGATGGTTTGGGGTGTCGGACCTTCGGAGAGTGACATGAACCCTAATCCGAACTGCAACTATAGTTTTGCCCAGGCGCCAGACGGATTCCACTTTAAGCAGCACAATGCTTGTTATTCGTGGCGTCACTTCAGGACCCGGCCGCGGAAGCAAAAGAAGGCCGTATGCCCAGCACCCCAGGCAACTCTGTGACGTAGAAGAACTCCCAGCTTCCGCAGGTCGTAGGGTTTAGGGTTTAGGATTTAGGGTTTAGGGTTTAGAGTTTAGGGTTTAGGGTTTAGGGTTCAGAGTTTTGGGCTAGCAGAATGGTTGGGAATGAAGACGCTGCAGCACACGCCCATGCATTTTGGAGAAGTAAGGTATCGTAACATAAAGCCGTCAGAGTAAGAGCTGTTGCCCATCTTTGAGAAAGTCCAGCAGCATCCGAGTCTAAGCCGGCTAAAAGACTGAATGGCACGTTCTTTATGCATAGTGGCTCATACCCTGGACATGCTCAAACCCGGCGCAAACCCCAAAGCTATACATACTGTCCTAACCACGATATGATATACTCCTACTCTCCAGAACTAAGCAGAACATAATATACTCCTACCTACCCCCTGGAACCAAACCTAGATGGTCGGTTGTTTTAAAACTATTGTCCATGTCTTGGGTAGGTACACTAAATAACAAGGGTATGATGACAGACACTCAAGAAACCCAAGCTCTATTCCGACTATTCCCCTAAACCCTAAACCCTAAACTCTAATCCCTAAACCCTAAAGCCTTAGCCCTATCAACGCCCTGGAAGTATCTCGAAGGCACAACGCCCAACTTAGAAAAAATAAAAACGGACAAACCCCATAAAACCCCATAAACCTATAAACCTCACAAAAACCTTTCAAACCCTACAAACACCCTATAAACCCCATAAAACCCTTTCCAACCCTATAAAAAACCTACAGAACACCCGAAAAAAACCCATAACAGCCTTTCAAACCCTAGGAAACCCTTTCAACCCCTGTAAGCCCCTAGAAAACTCCCTAAAACCCCATAAAACCCGGGAAAGTCTATTTTAAAAAGCCCAAAAAAAGACTATCAACCTCCTAGGGCTCTTGGAACGCCATGCTGGTCGCACCTTCCCCGGCGCAGCAAGTGCCAACGTGGATCAGCCCAGGCAGAAATGTGTTCTTCTGGGCTTTTTTTTTGGTGTAGGGTTTGGGGGTTTAGGATTATAGGGTTTAGGGCTAGGGTTTAGGGTTGGGGTTTAGGGTGTTAGGGTCTAGGGTCTATCGTTTACTGTTTAGGGTTTAGGGTATAGGGTAAGCTGCAGGAACCACACAAGCAAGTACCCGTTTTAAAGTGCCCATTTTAAAGTTACATAATGTTTCAATTTGTGATAGAACTGACTCTGCAACCTTATCATGTTAACTTGCTGGTAAATTTATTGACAAGGTTGTTGGGGATGTTGAATTCAAAGCTGTTCGCCTCTGCAGATGACTTTTTCCGAGAGCTTGAGCTAGTCCAGCAAGCCATCAGTCTCAGCACTCTTGAACATCAGGATTAGGGTTTCGGGTTTAGGGTTTAGGGTTGAGGGTTTATGGTTTAGGGTGTAGGGTGTAGGGTTTAGGGTTAAGGGTTTAGGGTTTAGGGTTTAGGGTTTAGGGCTTTTTTGAGCTGAAGGTCTTTTGGGTCTAAGGCCGGGTTACGCGTGCAGGCTTGCTTTCTGGTTCGCGACGCGGGTGTCGGGCATTGAGGGCGCAGAGGCCTATAACCTTGGTAGCCCCGTGGTACCCTTTCGAGGTTCCCTTTATAAATGAACCAACCAAAAAAGGGTGCCCTTGTTAGAATATGTTGTTACTGGGGTACCAAGTAACCCTAAATCCGAAACTGCAACGGAGCTGAGGCACTCTGCCCTAGACCCTTAACCCTGGAATGTTCCCGCTTAGACTAACAGTCCCTATTAATACGGATCATAGTACCCCTACCAGCATCCCCATTAAGGACTGTAAGTATAAAAAGGGGGAGCATCCCAACCCCAAACCCTTAAATCGCTAAAATCGCACCATGCAGCTGTGACAACCGTAGACCCGACCTGACTGCTCCCATGGGGTTTCGAGAATTAGGGTTCAGAGTATTTAGGGTTCAGGGTTCGCCCTAAACCCAATAAACTCTAAACCAGGGTTTAGAGTATTCGGGTTCAGGGTATTTAGGGTTCGGGGTTAGCCCTGAAGCCAATAAGCTCTAAAACAGGATCAATTCGTTCTTTGAGCCGTTGTTGTCCTAGTAGTCGAGTGGATAACCTTTAACCTTTTAGGGGTAGTATCATCCCCTTTGAGTCCCAGAGGTTAACCTTGAATTCCCCCAGGTTACTGGACAACTAAGCTATTGATACTGCAGTTGGCGTTGTGTGGTTGCTGACCCCGAGCATCCTGTATCTCGGTCAGGGGCTCTTAGTCTTCGCCTTCGCCAAGTTGAGAACCTAACCGACAGGAACAACAGTAAAACCTTCGGATTTAGGGTTTAGGGTTCAGGGTTTAGGGGGGTTCAGGGTTTGGGGTTTGGGGTTTAGGGTTGAGGGCCCCCAACACCCTGAACCCCTTCATCCGTGTTCCGAAGTCGCAGGTTATTCTGCGCAGCGCTGTGTACCATCACTGCCATCACGTGGCCACATCGACACGCTGTGGCTTGCCACGCGGCCAGATGTCCCTGTAGTAAAGGGTTTAGGGTTTAGGGTTTAGGGTTTAGGGTTTAGGGTTTAGGGTTTAGGGTTTAGGGTTTAGGGTTTAGGGTTTAATCCTGATGTGATGTAAGGAACATTCCTGTTTGGGCCCTGGGCAGGAAAACCGAAGCCATGGAAGTTCTCTCACACAGTTGCCCTCTTCTGACCCTCTGGTAGTTGGATACGACGCACGAATATTTTCCGAGAGACTCATGCCCATGCCACGAGCAAGATCTGCTTTTTTTTGCTTTTGGCTCTTGATAGCTAGCGCAAGAAGAATAGGGCCCTACTGCAGCAGAGGCCCTTACCATGCTGGGGTAACCTTCAAGCCTCTCAACCCAGTGGAGGGGGACGTAGAACCCCTATCTGATACTGGGTTCGGGGTTTTGGGGTTTAGGGTTTAGGGTTTGGGCCCCCAAAACCCTACACCCCCAGCTTGAAACGGTTGTCCCAGTTTAGGCGGTCACCTCTGCTGCCTGCCTCCGTTCCCTCCATGCCGCGAAGCCACTGTCACAAGTGCGGCACTCAGGTTTGGCCCTTTAAGAAGATTGGGTTTAGGGTTCAGGGTGTATACGGTTTAGGGTTTACGTAGGGCCTTGGGGAATGCAAGAGGATTTTATTTCGGAGCATGTTTCAGAGGGTTTCAAAGGACGGCCCACTTTAGGGTTGGGGCTTCATCGGGGGCCACCGGTTCGCGTCTCGAGGGTTTAGGGCTTCGGGCTTTAGGGCTTTAGGGCTTCCGACTAGGCTGGGCTACTATAAAGGGCCTTGCAGACTGGGAGTTTGGGAATGATGAGGCTCCCACAAGGGTTCGATAAGGAGAGATGGGGGAGCTCGTTTCCCCATTTCCATATTTCGAGTAAGTAGGGACGATGTGCTCGAGAGGGGAAACGAAACTGCCCCGACGAGGGTGTAGGGTTTAAGGCCTAGGACGACTGCCAAACCCTAAACCCTAAACCCTAAACCCTAAACCCTAAACCCTAAACCTTCATAGCTGCAGCTGTCGTTTTCAAAGTCCGGCGATCAGCTCAGTAGTTCCCTGCGCCTGTAGTTCCTATTCGACATGGCGGACCTCCAGGCCAATGGCATGTACCTCTGTCATAGTTGGTTTAGGGTTTAGGGTTTAGGGTTTAGGGTTTAGGGTTTAGGGTTTAGGGTTTAGGGTTTAGGGTTTAGGGTTTAGGGTTTAGGGTTTAGGGTTTAGGGTTTAGGGTTTAGGGTGCTTAAACCCAATAAGGAGTATACACTTAATTTTTTTAAATACTATCCCAAACCATGAACTTAGGTACAAGGATGGTTCGAACCCGGAGAACGTGGAACCTTCCCCGCCACTGTCTTGGGCGTCGAAAGAGGACTTCAAAGAGGTGGTGGTGCACGGAATGCGCATATCCCCGGCCGTCTGCAAGTTACTGGCTTTCCTGAAGTACTACCAGGTTCCTTTCGCCTTCAAGAAGACATTCGGCAAGAAGGGCTCCAAGTATTACAAGAAGATGCCTGTCATGGATGTGGCGGGGCGCCAGGTTAACGATACCTTTATCATCCTAAAGAACATGGTGCCCGCACTGGCAGGATCTTTTGACATGGAGTGGGAGACCAGAATCACCTACCACTACCAGATGTCCACCGATTCTCGGCAGCCCAGTGGTGCCCTTTACCCTTTTTTTGGTTCTTGGTTCCCTGAAAAAAAGTAACCAACCCCAAGAAAGGGGTTCCCTTAGTATGATATGCTTGCTGGGCTGCCAAGGTTTACCTGATCACCAATGACGAGGCAAAGCTCAACATGGGCGGTAAAGGCGGCGACAGCCCACTTCCCAAGTGCATGCTTTGCCTCCTCCCGAAGATCCGCAAGGGGCCCCTGAAGGGCTTGAAGGCCAAGATGGATGATCCCAAGGACGATCGGGTTTAGGGATTTGGGGTTTCGGGTTTAGAGTTTAGGGCTTCCCAGGCTTCATGCAGGGTGTAAGGCTAGGGAGGTCTACAGCCTCGTGCTGAGGCTGGTGTGCGTGGAACACTAAATGCCCTGTACCCTATGACCGGACTGTGCAAGCCTCAATGTGGCTGATCCCCAGGAGATAGAGCAGTTGGTCGACTTGACAGAATTCGCCAAGGAGTTCCAACCGTCCTGGGAGGTTTTCAAGCTTCTCATCCCTTGGGGTTGACCTAGTTTGGCAGCCCTGTGATACCCTTCTTGCGTTATCGGTTCAAGGTTCCCAAGATTGCCTTGTAAAGTATCCAACCCCAAAAAGAGTGCCCTTATTTATACCATGGCTGCTGGGCTACCAAGCTAGGCCCTCACAGTGCTCTTTCAGATTCCCTGAATACCCCCTCTCCCCCTCTAAGCTCTGTGGTGTAGCTTTAGAACCCCTTTTTGGGGTTTATTGGGTTTCTTAACAAGGCAGCAAAAAAATAATATTTATAGCTAGCCTGCCAAGTGCGGCCAAGTAAGGTACACAATGGACCCTCAATATTGTTGGACCCGCCTTAGCTGGGGCCGCCTGGGTACAGTCAAGTTAGCCGGGCAATTTCATGATCGTGCGACTGTTTTGGGGGGTTTAGGGTTTAGGGTTTAGGGTTCAGGGTTCAGGGTTCAGGGTTCAGGGCTTAGGGCTTAGGGCTTAGGGCTTAGGGCTTAGGGGGGGGGGGGGGGGGGGGGGGGGGGGGGGGGGGGGGGGGGGGGGGGGGGGGGGGGGGGGGGGGGGGGGGGGGGGGGGGGGGGGCGGAACACATTCAAGCAGGTCAGGTCCAACATTACAGGGCCTTACAGGTAGCATCTAGGGCTTCATTGTTAGGAGCTTTTGGACTCTGGGGGTTTCGGGCTTTCCTCGGATGTTCAGTATTCCCTGTTTACAGCTCTTGCCCTTCTGCGGCTTCTGCTTACGCTACAAGTAACCCAGCCAGGTGTAGATATTTTCCCCAAATTTGCTGAACCGCCCAACCCTCCCTCCCCATCCCTAAACCCGGAACCCGAAACCGCAAACCCCACACCCGAAACCCAAATCAAACAAAAAGCAGCTGAACCCGAAACCCCACATGCCCTAAACCAGCTCGGGTTGAGGAGTTGGCGGGGACCATGGGCGACAAGCCCTTCTTCCTCGGTGCTGATACACCTGGCCCCGTGGACATCTCCTTCTATGGCGTGCCTTTGCGGAACTCCTCGATCTAGCGTTTAGGGTTTAGGGCTTAGGGTTTAGGGTTTAGGGTTTCGGGTTCTAGGGTTCTGTTGGAGTTCTAGTTCTAGTGGCATGCATTCGGCCATCACATTGTTGTTTGTAGTTGGGGTGTACCAATGAAGGTGAACGCGCGCTTCGTCTTCTGCAAGGTCGATACCATCATCGGCGCGCTCCAGGGCGCTGGGCTGATGCCCTGGTTCCAGCGCATGGAGGAGCTGATCCCACTGTCCGGGAAGCCCGATGCTATGTTCGAGAATCCCGGAGCCTGAACCATGTTTTAGCCTAAGGCAGAAAGCTGCCTTGGATTCCGGCTCAAGGGATGAAGGATTTTGAGATGAGGGTGGGACTCAGGGCATAGGGTTTAGGGGGTTTTCGAGATGTTTTGAGTTTTGGTGGTTTGCACGAAAATTCAGCACCACTTGAGCGGCCGAGTAACGTGGAAGCAGCCATTGCGCGGGGGCGACTCTTCCCATTGAAAGCAGGAGCCCCATATGAGCCCTGCAAACCCTAAGTTTGCTATGTGAGGTAGGGTCTTTTCTTGCAGTGTTTGGTGGGCGCGTATACAGGGTTCCTTTAGTCTTGGTGAGTGTCTATGTGGTGGCGGTCCTTTTTCTGGGGATACCAGAATTGGACCAGAACGAAAGACCCTGCCTCATGTATCGGTAACGTGCTTTGCTGGCTGACACCTGGGGGTCCACAACTCCCAGTGATCGACGGCCATGCCCTTTCCAGTCCGGAGCACTGTGAAAAAAGTTCGTGTGCTGAAAGGCCACCAAAAATGCCAGAGCTGCAGCTTTTCGTGGCTGGGGTCCCTGTAATTATAACCCATGATCATGATCATGATGATGATAATGATGATGACGACGACGATGACGATGACGATGATGATGATGATGATGATGAGGATGATGATGATGACATTGAACCCTAAACCCCTAACCCCCTAAACACCCTCACAAAGCCCAGATCTTTACATGCTGCACCTCAAAGCCTAGACCCTGGACCTTGGTAGCCCCGTGGTACCCTTTACCCGCTATTCTTGGTTCTAGGGTTCCCTTGTAAGGGTTTAGGGTTTAGGGTTTAGGGTTCAGGGTTTAGGGTTTAGGGTTTAGGGTTTAGGGTGCAGGGTTTACGGTTCTGGGCTACCATGCAAGGAACCCCAGATTGTGAGCCCGAAAGGCTCTGAGCTCGTCGACCCTCCTCTCCCCCAGACCCCTGGGAGGATCCAAAAAGTAGATCCCTTTAAAGGTTCCGAAGAATGACCCTAAACCCTAAACCCTTAAACCCTAAACCCTAAACCCTAAACCCTAAACCCTAAACCCTAAACCCTAAACCCTAAACCCTAAACCCTAAACCCTAAACCCTAAACCCTAAACCCTAAACCGGTTCCGTCTTTTGGATCCTCCGAGGGGTCTGGGTCTCCCCGCCAAGCCTCAAGGCTATATATTCTATAAGCCTAAGCCCCTGAACCCTATACCCTAAACCCTAAACCCCATAGCCTGCGCTGGGACCGGGACCCTAGTCCTCAAGAGAATCTCGCTGCTAGGTCTCCAGAGTTCGAGCCGCAGTTGCATCCGTTTCCGCCGCCCGTTTGCAAGCCCTAGCCCAGACCCCTGGGAGGACTGGGTTTAGGGTTTAGGGTTTAGGGTTTAGGCTTAAGGTTTAGGGTTTAGGGTTTAGGGTTCAGGGTTTAGAACCCTAAACCCTAAACTTTAAACCCTAAACCCTAAACCCTAAACCCTAAACCCTAAACCCTAAACCCTAAACCCTAAACCCTAAACCCTAAACCCTAAACCCTAAACCCCAAACAAATGAACCTCAAGGCTCCATCCAGGGGCCCAGGGGTTTGGGAAAGCCAAAGCCTTCGACACACATGTGCTACGCTTGCTACAGCAGATCCCGAAGTCTTCGAACCCTGAACCCTGAACCCTGAACCCTAAACCCTAAACCCTGAACCCTAAACCCTAAACCCTAAACCCTAAACCCTAAACCCTAACTGGATTTCTGGGCCTTCTAGCGCCTCAGGCGGCCTTAAGGCCCACCCTACTGCTGTGGTGTCCAGGGCTACTTGCTGCACCTGTCAGGGAGGTGGTGCTGTTCGTGAGACACAGCGGGCTGTTTTGGGGGGGGGGGGGGGGGGCTAGGTTTTAGGGCTTAGGGTTTAGGGTTAGGGCTTAAGGTATCTAGGGTTTAGGGTTTTAGAGTGTGCGGGTTGAGGGTCTTGGGGTTGATTCTTCTGACATTTGGTCTTTCGATTTTCGGAGAAAGCCGTCGAGGAAGCGCCAGAGGACAGAGCAAGCAGTTGCCCCCCCCCCCCCCCACTGAAAAAGCTTCAGCATGCCAGGATGCAAACGTTTTGAGTCCCAGCATCGCTCTAAACCTCAGACCTTAGACCCCTATAAACCCTATAAACCTTAAACCCTAAACCTTAAATCCTATACCCCTCTAAACCCTTAAACCCTCTAACCGCTTTAAACCCTATAAACCTTAAACCCTAGAAACCCTAAACCTTAAACCCTATAGCCCCTGCAAACCGTATAAACCTTAAACCCTGTAAACCTTAAACCCCATAAACCTTAAACCCTATAAACCCTAAACCTTAGACCCTCTAAACCCTGCTGCGTCTGCACGTGATATAAGGCTATAAGGGTTTTGCGAGCAGGTCGTGCCCATGGCGCTCGAAGAGGCGGCGAGTTCCTTCATAGCCAAGGGGGATTTCGTAGGGTTTAGGGTTTAGGGTTTAGGGTTTAGGGTTTAGGGTTTAGGGTTTAGGGTTTAGGGTTTAGGGTTTAGGGTTTAGGGTTTAGGGTTTAGGGTTTAGGGTTTAGGGCACGTGGGAGGAAGTGATTCGATAGGGTTTAGGGCATTCGGTGCTTGTTTGTGGCCTGGAGGCTCGTGTAGTTTTTTTCTATCTACACCGTCAGTCCGAAGGCTCCGCGTGTGCTGAAGAGCAGGGATCTCAGTAGGGAGCCTCCTCGCGTGAGTAACCCTAAACCCCAAACTAGCCCTAAAACCCTTCCAGCAAGCAACAACATCGGGCTTAAGGTTTTGTCTATGTTGCTAAGCTCGTATAGAGGTCTTCGCTGCCGAAGAGTAGGTTGCGGGGCCCTTCTGAATCGCTCCTGAACTCTAAGCAAGCACGACAACCACCCCCCCTTCGCGGGGTTTAGGGCTTAGGGTTTAGGGTTTAGGGTTTAGGGCTTAGGGTTTAGGGTTTAGGGTCATACAGCACCCTTGCACCCTGTACGCTCAAGAAGCACAATGTTGACAGATTCGCTGTGCTCTGCCGGGGGCGTCGTTGACCTGCCAGCCATTAGCGCCGACTCAAGGCCGGTTTCCAGGAACCTGCATGATCAGGTTCCGGCGTAAATCCCTAAACCCGGAACCTTTTTTGTGGGGTTTAGGGTTTAGGGTTTAGGGTTTAGGGTTTAGGGTTTAGGGTTTAGGGTTTAGGGTTTAGGGTTTTAGGGTTTAGGGTTTTAGGGTTTTAGGGTTTTAGGGGTATCCTAGGGCATCCCTGATTTTGGGAAGTACCCCGAATGAAGAAAGGCATCAAGAGCGAAGGGAGAAAAGGGAGAGCGAGAGAGACAGGAAGAGAGAGGGCCGGGCGATCTTGCACCCTTTCTTCTGGTTCAGGGTTTAGGGTTTGGGGTTTAGGGTTTAGGGTTTAGGGTTCAGGGTCTAGGGTTTAGGGCTTAGGGTTTAGGTTCTGAAGATAACGTAATGGGCGCGGTCGATCGGTTAGGTCGTCATGTCGTGCAGTGTGACCTGTAAAGCCCCTTATCTTTGTGGGATTGCGGGCCTCGTAGGGCTTGTGGTTTTTGATTTGGGGCATTGGTGTCGCCATGGCTATAGGATAGTTGAACATTGTTAAAAGCAGCATTTCGGCGCATTCTACAGCTTTCCCTAGCGGATCCAGCGTTTCCCTCAAACCTGAAAATGTGTCGTGAACCCGAAACCAGCGAACCTGGCAGCCAATAACCCTAAACCCTAAGCCCCAAACCCCAAACCCCAAACCCCAAACCCCAAACCCCAAACCCCAAACCCCAAACCCCAAACCCCAAACCCCAAACCCCAAACCCCAAACCCTAAACCCTAAACCCTAAACCCTAAACCCTAAAGCGCAGGCGCTGGGCGTCGGAACTCACTGCCGGCTGGGCGGCCCCAGTTGCGATGCCTGAAGTTTTCAGGGTTTGAGCCCAGAGTGCTTTCAGGTTCTTAGGCCCTTTACTATATCCCCCTTGGGAATTATTTTTTCTATTTGTGTTTATGCAAAAACAAAGAGGATATTTAAAAATATTATCTCTATTCAGCTTCTAAGGGGAGTAGAGTTTAGGGCTTTACACATCAGGGTTTCAGGGTTCAGGGTTCTAGGGTGCTAACATGTTTGCAAATAAGAGAGGCAGAGAGACCACTTGCACCAGCCACTGTTCCAAGATGCACCAAGTTAGTGCAGCGCATGCCTGCCTTTCCCCTCCCATGCACAGAAGGCCATGCACACAACCCCCAAAAACAACACTCGACACCAAGAAGTCCCCACAGATGCCGGTGCTGGGGGAAGATCGTTGGGTCTAAGGTTGTGGCAGTTGCGCAATGAGGAGTTCGACGACGAGGCAGTGGCATTTTGACCTCCAAAACCCCTTACGTCCTAAATTTTGAGTTGGTGGTGAGAGTTTGGCCTGAAAAACCCTCAGTTACAATGAGTATAAGGGTTCGTAAGGGAGTACGGGCTAGGGGCCAGGGGAGACCTGAGGGTTATCCCACACCCCCCTCTCCTCCCACCTCACTCACCCCCCCGAAACCCTAGCCCTAAACCGCAATACCAAAACTGTTTGTGGGGAGGGTCCAGTCCAATCTGATCCTGAAGCCCTAAACCCTGAAGCCCTAAACCCTGAACCCTAAACCCTGAACCCTGCACCCAAAAGCCTGGACTTGTGGGAGCGAAATGGCGCAAGGAGGTGGGCGCAGCCGCTCGCCGCTGCGTTCTGCTGAAGGCCCTGCGATGTTTAGAGCTAGGGCTTATTTATATGGTAGGGTTTAGGACTTGGGGTTTACGGATTACGGTTTGGGGTTTAAGGTTTGGAGTTTACGTAGGACTTTCGGCTTTGGCTTACCATTTCTTTGGGGGGGGGTTGAGTTGTGAGGCTTTAAAAGTTGCATAGGGTTTAGGGTGCCTTAATGCGCTCTGGTCCACTGGTTGGGGAGGCGTGCAGGTTGAAGGGAGTTGCAGTAACAAGCAAGCCATTCTTCTTTCAGGCATCCCAAACCCCAAGGCTTCACCTACCTGAACCTGAAGACCGACAAGAAGAAAACCATGACTACAAAAGGCTAAGCCCCTGATCCCCGGAAGATCCCCAAAAAACCCCTAACTCCCTAAGTCCCCTACCAGGACGGGCTATTATACCCTATAACCCCTCAAAAAGGCCCTTTCTAGGGTTTATTATTGGGATTATAGGGCCTGAGAGCCCATTCTGGTACCTTAACCTGCAACCCAAAAAGCGCGTCTAACACCGATCGAGACAGCGGAGCCCCTGCTGTCGAGGCCGCCTACCGGCCCCTGGCATCTGCAGAGACCTTGGAGGCCTTGGCACTTCAAGGCCAGCAAACTTGGTAGCCCAGTGGTGCCCTTTACCCTTTTTTTGGGGGGGTTTATGGCTTCCCTTTGTAAAATAGCCAACCCAAAAAAGGGTGCCCTTATAATATTATGGTTACCGCAGAAGCCGGGGCCTATAGGCTTTATAGGGCTTAGCGCTCAGGGTCCTTTAGGGGCGTGCTGATGGAGTAAGGATACATGCTTGAGAATACGTTGATAAAGATTCAAAGTGGTAGTAAGTCAATAAATGCCTGAAATACATGTGGTATATAGGTTCGAGGGCCAGTTTTCAAGCACAATGCGATTTTGAAGTGTTAAGTGCCAGGTGAGGGAATGATCCAGGTTTCGGGTTGGGTTCTGAAATTAGCTGACTCCAACAGGCCTTCAGAATTGAAGGTTGTAGGTTTGCTGGGTCTGAGATTTATGGTTCGATCAACCTCCGCCCCCTTTTTGATGGGTCCTGATTTCCATGAGAGACTGCATTCGAAATGAAACTACAGGGGGGGGGGCCTAACCAGACAACTCTTAGAGTCTACGAGGCTGATTATGGTCCCATACCCGAAAGCCCTAGAACCGGAACGCTCCTTTCCTGAACTGAAAGCTTCAACCCTCAAGCATAAACCCTAAACCCCAAATCCTGAACTGCGCCTCAAAACCTTCAACCCAAAGTCTTAGACTCCAAAGCCCCAACTCCTGAACATTCATCTCGGAAGGCGTCGGAATACTGTCTGCGTGGCCGCCCGAGAAGCGGCAGAAGGTGGGAGTTGTGCAATGAAAAAAGGGGGGGGGGCAGAGACGGGGGGGTCGGGAGGGGTGTAAGGGAGCGTCGAAGGGGTTGGGGGTGGAGGCGGGGGGGTCGGGAGGGGTGTAAGGGAGCGTCGAAGGGGTTGGGGGTGTCGGAGGATCGGGCTTCGGGTTCATAAGGGTCTTGAGATGTAGGGCAACTGAGCCAAAAATGAAGCTTTAACCTTTTCGGCTTGCTAGCTTCAACATAAAGATTCAAGCTTAACCGTTGATTGCACCTGGTTATTGGGGAGCAATGTGTAGGTCCGACGTCCCAGGGCCTAATTTGTTGCAAACCCGGGGTCGATCTCACTCGTGAGCTCTTCATGATATGTACCCTATAGTTCCATCGCCCGTGACCCACAGGCGGGTGGGGAAACAATACCGAAGATCAACCCCCAAAACCCTATAATCTGATAATCCTAAACCCTAAACCCCAAACCCTAAACCCTAAGCCTTAAACCCTAAACCCTAGACCAGACGCTCTCCGCCAGCCTTGGCGTCTTCGTATACGTGCGGTGCACTACGGGCCACGCACCGACTGGGCCTCCGTGGAGGCTTGCGTAGGGGCTAGGGATTGGGTTCAGGGTTTAGGGTTTAGGGTTTCGGGTTTCGGGTTTCGGGTTTAGGGTTTCGGGTTTCGGGTTTCGGGTTTCGGGTCTATAGGGTTTCGGGTTCAGGGTTTAGGGTTCAGGGTTTAGGGTTTCATCAGAGTTCCCGCAAAACGAGACCCCCCTAATGCTGGTGTGTGTTCCTATGGAGGGGCGTAGATTCCCAACCTGGGGTGGTCATTCCCGACCTGATGGAAGCCCGAGCTCCCTCCCTTTTTCAGCCCTACACCCTAGACCCTAAACCCCAAACCCTAAACCCTAAACCCTAAACCCCAAACCCCAAACCCCAAACCCCAAACCCCACCCCACCCCCCTCAACAGGGGAGTTCTGGGCACAAGGGCTGTTGAGCTGCCCTCCCCAACAAGCCACGACCTGTCGGCAGGAGCTCTTCCACACAGGCCCCGGCAAGGGGATTCAGGGTTTGAGGTTTCAGGGCTTTAGACTTTAGGGTTCCGGGTTTAGGGGTGAAACATGGTAGGGTTTAGGTTTCAGCTGTTTCGGGTTTAGGGGAAAAGTTACGGTTTGGGCTTTTAGGGCTTTGGGGTGTTAGGTCCTTGAACATGGGACATAGGGATGGAACTGTGAGGCGCAGAGCTTGGGGACTTGAGGCTTCTGTGCTTAGGTTTGCTGGCACGCGGAAGGTTCTGAATGTATTGGGGTCGGGTCGTCGCAATCAGGGTGAGCCAGTGGAAGCCGAAGCACAGGCTGCACTACCTGTTACAACAGCTTTTCAGAACATCACAGGATCCCTAAACCCTAAACCCTAAACCCTAAACCCTGAACCCTGAACCCTGAACCCTGAACCCTGAAACCCTAAACCCTAAACCCTATTATGAGATCCTGAGCGGGCGCCTGACTTTGGTATTGGGGGTGTGTTTTCAAAGGACGATCGAGCTCCAAGTGTCCCTTCTTTGAGAAGCCTTAGAACCCCAAAGCACCGCAGAAGTCGGCCCATCTAAGGGTTGAGGGTTTAGGGTTTAGAATGGGCCCCCAAAATCGCCGAACCTCCTCATTGAAGGGTCGGTACTCGTAGTATTCTTTCAACCCGCATGAGACCCTAAACCCTAAACCCTAAGCCCTAAATCCTAAACCCTAAACCCTAAACCCTAAACCCTAAACCCTAAACCCTAAACCCTAAACCCTAACGGCACACCCTTCGAATCTTTCGCGTGGCATGACGGCTGCAGAGGCTTTGAATCCTTGGGCACGGTGAGCTTGGAGCATCCGGAGCCCCGAGAATGCTTGAGAACTTGTTAACGTGGGCGGCTTTACGGTTCAAGGTTTAAGGTTTAAGGTTCAAGATTTAAGAAAGGGTCCCAAAAAGCTTCATCGCATGTTTTGGGCGTCGGACAATTGATGTCGGTTATGTTTTGCTGGTCACAGGCATTTGACAGTAAGACCTAGCGGGCGAATTCACAAAGCGTGGTTTGATGTCATCCGGCTGTCAGCTGTCAACGCCTCATCACGACGGCTGCGTACTAGGGCAGATGAACAGGCTCGTGTCGTGTACGTATGTCACCCTAAACCCTAAAACCCAAACCCTAAACCCTAAACCCTAATAAGTGCTGTACATGTGAACCTAAGACTCCCGGTGCGGGAATGTAGCCGCTCCTGTGGTTGCTTAAAAGACTTGAGCCACATCAAGTGTACGTCACACGTGGGCGGCGTAGCCTTCGAGGAAACAGTCGTGTCTGCCATCCTGGCAATCCAGGGGTCTGCTGCTCCGAAGCTTGCAGGAGACTGGGGGGTTCTGCTGCCCCAAAACGGGAATGATTGCTGCTGCTCCGAACCTGGTTGGCTTATTCTGCAGGGGGGGGGGGGGGGGGAGGGAGGCTGCTCCGAACCTTCTTTGGTTATCGTTCAGGCTGGGTGCGGGTGGGACACCAGGGCCTTGTTGAGACAAACAACTTTGCATGGCCAGAATGATATCTCAAAAGCACGAGGTTGAAGTAAATTGACCCTTCTAAAGCAGCTTTTGAAGGCCATCGAAGTCGCAGTTTTTGTCTTTGGGTTTTAGGGGTTGAGGCTTTGGGCTTGGGACTTGCAAGCCCCTAGAACTCTACATGTTTTGCTATAGGAAACCCCAAACTTGATACCCAATGTTGGGAACATCCCCTGAATCCCATGTTGTCGGGCAACAGGGCCACACGGCTTTGAGAAGGGGGTGTCCGTATGGGGATTACAAACCCGGAGCCCGAAACCCTAAACCCTTCAGGGCCTCCATGAGGTGGTTTTTGTGTTGGTGCTTCAGGGAGTTCAAAAGTGGGCCGAGGGGGGGGGGGGGGTTGCCAAAGACTCCGCGATGCCCAGCAACCCAAAACACCCTACAACTCTACAACCCTACAACCCTACAACCCTACAACCCTACAACCCTACAACCCTACAACCCTACAACCCTACAACCCTAAACCCACAACCTAACCCTACAACCCTACAACCCCACAACCCTAAACCCACAACCTAAACCTTAAACTTAAGCCCATTTGACCCAAAAGAGATGGAAAACTCCACGTGAGGAGACTGCGCTGGCCCTGCTAGAGGAGCTCCTTCGACTGCACCAGGAGTCGGTGTTTAGGGTTTAGGGTTTAGGGTTTAGGGTTTAGGGTTTAGGGTTTAGGGTTTAGGGTTTACGCTTTACGGTTTTATGGTTTATGGTTTAGGGCTTAGGGTTTAGGTTTAGGGTTTCCAAGATTACATCCGTGGTCCAAGCTTTCACGAACAAAGGGTTAACTTTTTCGCTTTCTCTGATCATACGGAGGGTGCCCAAAAAGGCCCCAGAATTCAGAGACTCCCCCGTATGGCTTAAGGAGGAGGGGCCTAGGGTCGAGTCTTTCCGGACAGGGGCGGTGCTGGGATTTTAGGGTTTAGGGTTTAGGGTTCAGGGTTTAGGGTTTAGGGTTTAGGGCGGGGAGTTTAGAGCGGGGGGGGGGGGGTCGTTCCCTAAAGAGTCCCTTCCCCCGAAAGAAGCTCAGGTATGATCCGCGCGAGGCCTCGCACGACCAGGCGGCTCTTACCGGATGGCTTTAGGGTTTAGTGTTTAGGTTTGGGGTTTAGGGTTGAATTACAAGAAAGCCCCCCCCATGTTTTGCAAGCAGTTGCTCTTTGGAGGTTTTCGAGGTTGAAGGCTTTCCTGCCCCCTAGACCCTAAACCCTAAGCCCTGTTAAATTGCGAGCTTCAGGCTGGTAAGGCTTCTGTTGTGCGCGGCGTGGCTGCTGCTTAGGACCCAGAGAGGGCGTCGACAACTGGCGAACGCTGTCATCTCTGATACAAGTAGGGCAGCTTATTAAATTAAACCCTAAGTCCTATAAACCCTCAACCCTAAACCCTAAGCCCTAAGCTCGGGGCTCTCTATAACATGGGCCGGCTTGTGCTGAGCAGTGGGGCTCCAATGATCACCCAGATTTGTAGCGCAGGCCCGCAGCCAGCACCTTCATCCCTCACCCCAAAACGCCTATAAACCCCAAGCCTCTCAGCACCCTGAACTTCTGAACCTCTGAACCCCGAAACCCCTCGAATTCTTAGCCATGTAGTAAGCCCAAAGAGCCTCTGTATCTGGCCAGGACCCACCACCAGTTCCACTACGATTCTGGCTGGTGGAGGAAGTTGGCCGGAAGCCACTAGGTCTGGCTTGTTTAACTTGTGGGCTTCGGGTTTAGAGTTCGGCACGTGCGGATTGCATCCTCTAGTCCTAGGCAGGGGAGGCCATTCGTTCTATTCTCACATTCCTTGAGTCATTGAGGGCTAGTGGGAATCATGTAGGAATAGACTATGCCATATTACCATAGTCCATGCTTGGCATGTGCTGAAAGAAGGCATTTTCCTCGCCTTACCCAGAGGGAGGCAGAGACCACATTGAGATGCCTCCCTCCACACCACTGACCAGGTGTGGGGCAGCTATGCTTCTGGCAAGTTACTGGCTGCCCTTGAGGCCAACGCGCCTGTGGCCATGGCGTATGACAGCGGAGCTATGCGCCAACGCGTCCGCTGGTGGGCAGCCAGCACGTACCTATTCGACGTGCGGAATGCATAGCCCGCACGTACCTACCCCACGTGCGGATTGCATCCCATAGTGCTAGGCAGGGGAGGCCATTCGTTCTCACAATCCTTGAGTCGTTGAGGGCGCGGCCGTGTGGTGCATGAAGTGGGAATCATGTATGAATAGACTGTGCCAATATAGATGGGGCATGCTTGGCATGTGCTGAAAGACTGGCGTTTTTCTCGCCCTACCCAGAGGGAGGCACAGGCCACATTGAGATGCCTCCCTCCACACCAGTGGCCAGGTGTGGGGCAGCTATGCTTCTGGCAAGTTACTGGCTGCCCTTGAGGCCAACGCGCCTGTGGCTATGGCGTATGACAGCGGAGCTATGCGCCAACGCGTCCGCTGGTGGGCAGCCAGCACGTACCTCTTCGACGTGCGGAATGCATAGCCCGCACGTACCTACCCCACGTGCGGATTGCATCCCATAGTGCTAGGCAGGGGAGGCCATTCGTTCTCACAATCCTTGAGTCGTTGAGGGCGCGGCCGTGTGGAGCATGAGGTGGGAATCATGTATGAATAGACTGTGCCAATATAGATGGGCCATGCTTGGCATGTGGTGAAAGACTGGCTTTTTTCTCGCCCTACCCAGAGGGAGGCACAGGCCACATTGAGATGCCTCCCTCCACACCAGTGGCCAGGTGTGGGGCAGCTATGCTTCTGGCGAGTTACTGGCTGCCCTTGAGGCCAACGCGCCTGTGGCTATGGCGTATGACAGCGGAGCTATGCGCCAACGCGTCCGCTGGTGGGCAGCCAGCACGTACCTCTTCGACGTGCGGAATGCATAGCCCGCACGTACCTACCCCACGTGCGGATTGCATCCCATAGTGCTAGGCAGGGGAGGCCATTCGTTCTCACAATCCTTGAGTCGTTGAGGGCGCGGCCGTGTGGAGCATGAAGTGGGAATCATGTATGAATAGACTGTGCCAATATAGATGGGGCATGCTTGGCATGTGCTGAAAGACTGGCGTTTTTCTCGCCCTACCCAGAGGGAGGCACAGGCCACATTGAGATGCCTCCCTCCACACCAGTGGCCAGGTGTGGGGCAGCTATGCTTCTGGCAAGTTACTGGCTGCCCTTGAGGCCAACGCGCCTGTGGCTATGGCGTATGACAGCGGAGCTATGCGCCAACGCGTCCGCTGGTGGGCAGCCAGCACGTACCTATTCGACGTGCGGAATGCATAGCCCGCACGTACCTACCCCACGTGCGGATTGCATCCCATAGTGCTAGGCAGGGGAGGCCATTCGTTCTCACAATCCTTGAGTCGTTGAGGGCGCGGCCGTGTGGAGCATGAAGTGGGAATCATGTATGAATAGACTGTGCCAATATAGATGGGGCATGCTTGGCATGTGCTGAAAGACTGGCGTTTTTCTCGCCCTACCCAGAGGGAGGCACAGGCCACATTGAGATGCCTCCCTCCACACCAGTGGCCAGGTGTGGGGCAGCTATGCTTCTGGCAAGTTACTGGCTGCCCTTGAGGCCAACGCGCCTGTGGCTATGGCGTATGACAGCGGAGCTATGCGCCAACGCGTCCGCTGGTGGGCAGCCAGCACGTACCTATTCGACGTGCGGAATGCATAGCCCGCACGTACCTACCCCACGTGCGGATTGCATCCCATAGTGCTAGGCAGGGGAGGCCATTCGTTCTCACAATCCTTGAGTCGTCGAGGGCGCGGCCGTGTGGAGCATGAGGTGGGAATCATGTATGAATAGACTGTGCCAATATGGATGGGCCATGCTTGGCATGTGCTGAAAGACTGGCGTTTTTCTCGCCCTACCCAGAGGGAGGCACAGGCCACATTGAGATGCCTCCCTCCACACCAGTGGCCAGGTGTGGGGCAGCTATGCTTCTGGCAAGTTACTGGCTGCCCTTGAGGCCAACGCGCCTGTGGCTATGGCGTATGACAGCGGAGCTATGCGCCAACGCGTCCGCTGGTGGGCAGCCAGCACGTACCTATTCGACGTGCGGAATGCATAGCCCGCACGTACCTACCCCACGTGCGGATTGCATCCCATAGTGCTAGGCAGGGGAGGCCATTCGTTCTCACAATCCTTGAGTCGTTGAGGGCGCGGCCGTGTGGAGCATGAGGTGGGAATCATGTATGAATAGACTGTGCCAATATGGATGGGCCATGCTTGGCATGTGCTGAAAGACTGGCGTTTTTCTCGCCCTACCCAGAGGGAGGCACAGGCCACATTGAGATGCCTCCCTCCACACCAGTGGCCAGGTGTGGGGCAGCTATGCTTCTGGCAAGTTACTGGCTGCCCTTGAGGCCAACGCGCCTGTGGCTATGGCGTATGACAGCGGAGCTATGCGCCAACGCGTCCGCTGGTGGGCAGCCAGCACGTACCTATTCGACGTGCGGAATGCATAGCCCGCACGTACCTACCCCACGTGCGGATTGCATCCCATAGTGCTAGGCAGGGGAGGCCATTCGTTCTCACAATCCTTGAGTCGTTAAGGGTGTGGCCGTGTGGAGCATGAAGTGAGATTCATGTATCAATAGACGTTGCCAATATATAGATGGGGCATGCTTGGCATCTGCTGAAAGACTGGCAGTGTTCTCGCCCTACCCAGAGGGAGGCACAGGCCACATTGAGATGCCTCCCTCCACACCCATGGCCTTTGAAACCGAACCCTAAAACCTAAAGCCCTAAAGCCCTAAAGCCCTAAACCCTAAGGCCTAAAAAGAATCTCGACTGTACTGTCCATGCCTTGCAGGCTGGCTGAAGGATTACGTCCTAAAGAATCGGCCGCAGCTGGGCTGCATCCTTGCCCACGGATCTCGGCAGAAAACTCGCAAGAACACCCTAAACCCAAGGCAGACGTTGTCAGGATCAATGTACGTGTGTGTGTATATATATATATATATGTATCTCTCTCTCTCTCTCTCTTTCTCTCTCTCTCTCTCGCTTCTCTACTTCTCTGCTTCTCTGCTAGAGATGCGATCTGGCAGGGCCAGAAGTCTAGCGGCTAGTGCAAGCGTTATGTTCCTCAGGGCTTCCGTGAGGGTTTGGGGTTTAGGATCTGTCTCAGCAGCCCAAAGCCTGTGTAGGTGGTTTGGATGATAAAGGCGAAAACTTAAGTTTCCCGGGACCTCACAGACACCGGATTTAGGAGATAAGGCTTAGGGAGCCGGTCGTCTGACGTGGATGCAGCCCTGGGAGACATGCTACGCAGCCATGGCCGCCATGGTCATGTAGTGAGTTCTCCAGATTGGGGGGTCCCCTGTTGGGCTGAGGGTCTAAGGTCGAACTGGAGTGTATAAGGTCTTGAGGTTCGGGCTTTAGGGGCCGTATGATAAGAAAGCTCCCAAACCATCTGCTGCGCGAGAAACACTTTGAGCAAGCTCTAGCTGCGTTTTCCAGTTCAACCGCTGCTAGTGGACCCAAGCAGCAGGCCCTCGAAGATCCTGGGTTTACACGCCCGAAGCCTTAAGCACTAGTTTAGGGTTTACGGTTTGAGGTTTGGGGTTTACGGTTTGGGGCTTGGGGTTTGGGGTTTAGGGTTTGGGGTTTGGGGTTTGGGGTTTAGGGGCCTTAGTTAACTCGCTAAGTCCTGGCCCTGAACTCTTGAACTCTGACTAAACCCTAAACCCTAAACCCTAAACCCTAAACCCTAAACCCTCTGGACCCTCTGGACCCTACATCGAAAGGTATGTCTCCACTAGCACCTTGAAGCCGGACTTGGCTTTCCTGATGGCCCATCTTGCGCTTGTACGGGAAGGCCTGCCACTGCCTTCTGCAAAAACCGATACAAGACCTACTTTCTATAGGGTTTAGGGTTTAGGGTTTACGCCCTCATAAGATGGCCATTTTCATATCCTCTACAACAGTACTATGAATTCCCACACAAAACAATACCATTGACATGGAACTTTGTACTTCTACGTCTTCCGTACCACGGCGGAATACGGACCGTGGACCTAGTTGTGTTTTTTCGGATGCCGTAGTTGCGGTGTCGGGATGCATGGCGGTAGCAACAAGTAGGGTTTAGTCCGCGATAGCTACTTCTGGCCCTACCTATACAGCCCACTTCGAACTTCCCGGCAAACCTACAGGTAGTCGTTTGAGGCCTTGGTGGCTAGGATAGTAGGATTCAGGGTTGAGGGTTTTGGGCTTAGGGTTTGGGATTTGGGTTCATGACGTCAATTGTTTGGAGCCGCCCCTTTCCCTTGAAGACTCACTCAGGATGAGCCGTACCCTTCTTCCTTTTGTTGGGGGGTAGGGTAGGATCAAGGCAACCTTTTCATGGGCAGTTTGGGATTAGCGTTGTAAGATCCCCACAGAAGGTTATAGGATTGTTATAGGCATTTATGGCCAGAGCTACACTTCTAGCGCCGGCCAACCCCCTAAACCCCCTAAACCCCCTAAACCCCCTAAACCCCCTGAACCCCCTAATACCCCCTAATACCCCCTAATACCCCCTAATACCCCCTAATACCCCCTAATACCCCCTAATACCCCCTAATACCCCCTAAACCCTAATACCCCCATATACCTTCTAAACCCGAGAGGCACGTTGGTCCTGGATCCCGTTTGCGGAAGTGGCTCCCTGCTTTTGGCGGCGGCCGGGCTCGGCGCGAGGCTGATCCCGGCGTGCTGTGACGTAAAGGAGGGTTTAGGGTTTAGGGTTTAGGGTTTAGGGTTTAGGGTTTAGGGTTTAGGGTTTAGGGTTTAGGGTTTAGGGTTTAGGGTTTAGGGTTTAGGGTTTAGGGTTTAGGGTTTAGGGTTTAGGGCTAGTGGCCGACCAGGGTGCCGCAGAAAAGGGCCCCTGGTTTTTGAACCAGCCCTGAGTTTTTTGAGGGCCTAGATAATTCCCAAGCTCTCAAGACGTGTTTCCCACACTGTCGTGCAGAACAAGAAGAAGAACCCCTAGGGCTTGGGGCTTGTAGGGCTTAGGGCTTAGGATTTAGGGTTCAGGGTTGAGGGTTTGGGGTGATTGAGGCGCTTCAGGTTTATGAGGGCTTATTCGAAGCCATGAAACCAAAACCAACAATGCCGATCGAATGGTCAGAACGGTCGGGGTGGATGCAAACGACGCCGCGCTGAGCCCCGTCCTGAGTGACAGGCGTGGGATAAACCATAGGCCCTCTAAGCCCTAAATCCTAAACCCTAAACCCTAAGCCCTAAACCCTAAACCCTATAAACCCTAAACCCTATAGATCCAAGGCAAAACTTCCCTCCCCCGTCTCCTAGGGCTCATGGCAGTTTCGGGGTTTTGAGTTTGAGGTTGAGGGTTTAAGCTTGAGGGTGGAGGGTTTAGTGTTTAGGGTTGAGGGTTTCCAGGGCTAAGGGTTTAGATTTTGAGGGTTGAGGGTTGAAGGTTGAGGGTTTGGGGGGCTTAGGGATAGTTGGCGGTTTCTCGGCATCAGGGGGGCGGCTTCAGGGACTACGCCGGTGAGAGCCGCCGACAGTATGGGCTCCTTGCTTCGCGCGCGCGCGAAAGAAAAACACGGCCGCAGGATTTCTAGCGCCTTTGGGCAGCGAAGTCTGCGATGCAGATGGCAACATCTCAGTTCCCATTTTCAACAGCTAGCACTTGCTTGACTTGCAGCCATCTTCTATGATCGGGGTCCTTCCCAGAGAAGCTCCCAGACAGAAGCGCAGCACCTTGCCTAGAAAAGCACGGCAGCAGAGCAAAGGCTATATACACCTATCACCTAAGGTGCATAATTAATGGCATTGTCTACTCTACGTAGACCATACATACCCTAAGCCCATCCCTTAACCCCTAACCCCTAACCCCTAAACCCTAAACCCTAAACCCTAAACCCTATACACCCTGAAGCGGATTTTGCCAACGCTGCTGGCTAGGTGGGCAACGCTCTGCACGTCCACGGCAAAAGGATGAGGCTCCTATCCGTATAAACCCCCGACCCTAAACAAACAGGACCCATGTACTAGCTTGGCCTCCTTTAGGGTTTCGGGTTTAGATTTAGGGTTCAGGGTTCAGGGTTTAGGGTTTAGGGTCCCCCCTCCCCCCCCCCCCCCCCCCCCCCATGATCTTTAGAGACTTTTAGGCCCTAGAGACTTCCCTGACCCGGGAGTATGGGGCCGGTCCATTCCCGCTGTTCTTCCAGTCCAGGGCGAACTTAGGGCTGATGTAAGAGGCGCCCGATGTCGCGACGAACTTTTCCGTGTTGGGCCTGCCGGCACCGACGCTTTGTTGCGCCTTGGCTCCAGCTTGAGTTCAGGGTTTAGGGTTTAGGGTTTAGGGTTTAGGGTTTAGGGTTTAGGGTTTAGGGTTTAGGGTTTAGTAGGATTTAGGGTTTAGGGTCTAGGGTTTAGGGTTTAGGGCCTAGGGCTTATAGTACAAGTGATATTTTGTCGGCCACTTTGGATGTCTCGGATGCTTCAGGTTTTTGTTCAGGTCTGAGGTTCCTTTCCTGCAGCCTCGAAACCTCAAGCCTTTAAGCCTTAAACCCTCAAACCCGAAACCCTTAGCCTAAAACCCTAACTGGGCCACATCTTGGGTTTCTCTGGGCAGGCCTCCTCACAGCCCGAAGCCATCGAACAAACCCTAAACCCTAAACCCTACACCCTAAACCCTAAACCCTAAACCCTAAACTCAGGCGGTGACGCCCTGGATCCCCAACTCAGCGTCTACGGCCAGTGCGGCTTGGCGCGGAAAGCTCCCTACAAAGTTTAAACCCCAAACCCCAAACCCCAAACCCTAAACCCCAAACCCCAAACCCTACCTAAACCCCAAACCCTAAACCCCAAACCCTGAACCTCCACCTCGAACCAGAGAAGGCCCTTCGTCCCATTTTCTGGGAGTAAGGTTCCCTTTTCCTCCCCCCCTGTAAACAGAGAAAAGGGTGCCCTAAACCCTAAACCCTAAACCCTAAACCCTAAACCCTAAACCCTAAACCCTAAACCCTAAACCCTAAACCCTATACCCTAAACCCTAAACCCTAAACCCTATACCCTAAAGGTGGACTGCGGTTGGCTTCGAATCTCTCTCGAAATCCCAACACCTACTTGGAGGTTTCGTGCATATTTGGAGGCATTGGAGTTGTCGCCTTCGCCCGCTCACGCTGAGCCAAGGCGTCCCAGACGTGTGTGCTGGAAGTATTAGAGTTACAAGTAAGGTAACCATGGTTATAACCCTATCGAGGGTACGTCTAAACCCTACCTAGAAGTTACCATGAATTTCCAAGTACAACCCTGAACCCTAAACCTCAAAACCTACAACTCCGAACATCAACCCTGAACCCGAAGCCTGTCGTCCTAACTTCCAACTCCAGCGACAACTCCAGCACCCCTGGAGTTTCTGGAGAAGTTGAGGTCATAGGGTTCAGGGTTTGGGATTCAGAGGGTTTACAAGCTAACGGTTTTCTGGCTTCGGGCTGGCAGCTTCGGCGGGCACGGGGTGCCCCCAAAACCTTAGGGTTAGGGTTAGGGTTTAGGGTTTGTTTAGGGGTAGTTTCATGGTCCATTAGTATGGGCCCTGAAAAGGGGACCCCTTCTAATTCCTGTAACAGGGACCATATTTAGGGCCTATGTAACTACCCTTAGAGTTTAGGGTTTAGGGTGGCTTGAGGGTCTGAAAACTACCCACCTCTCTCCTAGGTTACGATGCGCTGTTGGCGGATCTTCCCTATGGGCACCGGGAGTCTCCCTTCTACCACTCTCTTGAGGACATGCGTCTGAGCCGAACCCTAAACCCTAAAGCCCTAAGCCCCTAAACCCGTAAACCCCTAAACCCCTAAACCCCTAAACCCCTAAACCCCTAAACCCCTAAACCCCTAAACCCCTAAACCCCTAAACCCCTAAACCCCTAAACCCCTAAACCCCTAGACCCTAAGCCCTAAGCCCTAAGCCCTAAGCCCTAAGCCCTACACGAGGATGCCCAGTAGTACCCGCATTCTCTGTGTAAAGGGCACGCGGATGTCAAAAGCTTCACCCTTTGAAGACACCGTGCCGTGCAGACTCCCAGAGCAAAAGAACACCCGAAACTTTCCTACATCCCTTCATTCAGGACCCGAGGAAGGCTTATAAACCACCCTATACGAAGGATCCCGGGGGACTTTTGGGGAAGACTCCTTCGACTTTCGAGCGTGCTTGAAGCTTAGGGTTCAGGGCGGAGGCCCCAAGCACCACAACCCTGTCTAGATCCTAAGCCTTTGAGCGTCTCCGTGTGTCAACCCCCAACCCTGAAACTGCCATTCTGCATGGCAGGGCTCGTCGAAGGGTAAGGGTTTAGGGTTTAGGGCTTAGGGTTTAGGGTTTAGGGTTTAGGGTTTGGGCTTTAGGGTTTGGGGTTTGGGGTTTGGGGTTTGGGGTTTGGGGTTTGGGGTTTGGGGTTTAGGGCCTAGGGTTTAGGGTTTAGGGTTTTTGGGTTTTTGGGTTTAACCGTGGACCCTGAATCCTAAACCCGTGCAAGGGGAAGGTGTGGGAGACACATGCTCCCTGAATGAGCGAATACCCCTTAAATCATACTAGGATCCCTGCTACATTTGAAGTGATATTCCCCATTAGGGGATTCGGGAGTTCTAAATCCGCGGGGGTTGGGGTCTTTGAGGACTCGGTCTTCCACTATTGAGTTCGAGATGATCTTTTTGAGGACTAGTGTTCAGGGGGCTTTGAGGGATTCTGATTTGGGCTACAGCCGCCGATGTGTGGACTAGTGACTAGTTCCTTGTTTTGGGGTTTCGGGTTTAGGGTTAAGGGTTTAGGGTTTATGGTTTTAGGCTCGGCTTCTGAGGTGGGGTTTAGGGTTGCAGCCTAAACGGCAGGACTTTGCAGAAGGCATCTTCCACCTTGCCAGACGCCCCCTTGGCATGGCCTTTACAGAGGGAATTTGTCAGCAAAGGGTTTAGGGTTTGGGGTTTAGGGTTTAGGGTTTAGGGTTTAGTGTTTAGGGTTTAGGGTTTAGGGTTTAGGGTGTCGTGCTGCTTTGGAGTTTGTGTTGGTGTGAGTTGGGGAGGCTCCCAGTAATAATCGGCTCTTGACGCCGCTATAGCAATGCGAGAGTTCGCTCCTCGACGACCCTGCGTGAGCACAAGCAATGTACGGTATCTTTTGCAGTATGAGTATACCGGTCGAAGAATGCAAGACACCACCACGGCCCCAAGGTGACTGACAGTGGTCCCTGATTTCCGGTCCTTGCAGGTTCAGATGGGTTCGTACAAGAAGGGTAGGGTTAGAATTATATAAAGTACCTAAAATCAGGCTTTCACCATAGTTCCCCTACTTGCAGCCCTACTTCTAAGTACTCATAAAGGATCCCCGGAACAATCACTGCTGAATCCCCATATTCTTACATAGAAAGTCTCTCACTCTCTTTCTCTCTCTCTCTCTCTATATGTATGCATACATAACTTTATCTAGGGTTCAACGTGGCACAGGTTAGTAAACCCTATACCCTAAACCCTAAAATCCCAAACCCTTAAACCCTAAACCCTAAACAGTAATGACTTTGAGCCAAGCCGCTTTGGGCCAAAGACTCAGGCTGAGAAGTTGGGGGTTATCAAAAGGGTCTAGGGTTTAGGGTTTAGGGTTTAG
Organism: Symbiodinium natans; assembly: GCA_905221605.1. Classification (NCBI taxonomy): domain Eukaryota; class Dinophyceae; order Suessiales; family Symbiodiniaceae; genus Symbiodinium; species Symbiodinium natans. The sequence goes on along the minus strand of CAJNDS010000898.1, from coordinate 25,775 downwards.
CGTTCGGCAAACGAAGGTCCCAAGCTCCAAGGGTGACCCTAGCAAAGTAGGAAACTCCTCGAATCTTTTGCAATCATTCCCCTGATCTTGTTCCTGCACCAGCCTAGTAGCACAGAAACTTCTAAGACTCTATTCGTCTGAGTCCCATGAGTCCCATCTTTCAGCAGCTGAATGCTTGGGTTTAGGGTTTAGGGTTTAGGGTTTAGGGTTTAGGGTTTAGGGTTTAGGGTTTAGGGTTTAGGGTTTAGGGTTTAGGGTTTAGGGTTTAGGGTTTAGGGTTTAGGGTTTTGGTTTAAGGTTCATGCTGCGCATCTGGAAGACTTCAGGAGAGCAAGTGTGTGCTCTAAGTGTGGACGAGGTGCGTGATGTACGGAACTTGAAGCAACACTTGCAGAGCCTATGCGGGCGACCGCGATTTGCACAAAGGCTCTTGCACAATTGCGTAAACTGGGATGATGACACCGTGTTGACATCATCCAGCGATGTTGATATTCAGCTGGTTTTGCTCCCGTTCGTTGCTGCTTCCCAATCGCAGGCGCTCCAGCTGGTACGTGCTGCTGAGGGCTGCCACATTGGTGAGGTCGAGGAGATTTTACAGCGACCGCAAGATCCAAACATGGCATGCAGCGAGTCCTTCCTGTTTAGAGAAATGACACCTCTGGGTATCGCAGCTGAGAATGGTCATCTGGAGATAGTTCAGCTACTACTGGAAGCTGCTGCTGACGTGGACAAGCTTTATGCACGATATTCAGGGCCAGAAGCAACACCTCTTGGAAGCTCTGTAAGCCGTGGCCATGTTGCGGTAGCGCGTGCCTTGTTGGAAGCCTGTGCGAACGCAGACAAGTCATTCGGAGATCTTCAGAAGCAGCCTTGGGTTTCATGTTCTTTGGCTGTGCCGAGAGATGGGATGGAAGAATTCATTGGCATAGAGGGTGGTACTTTCGATATGTTCTTTGAGAGGCAAGACCACAGGTGCAGCATAGAATTGGAGGAAGGTGCAAACATGCGCTGCCTTGTTCCTATTGGCGTGGCAGCTGAAACAAGTGCTGAGATTGTTCACTTGCTTCTTGTGGCTAGAGCTGACAAGGAGGGCTTTGCACATCCCTTTGAAGACACGCCTCTGTTCAAGGCATCCAAAGCTGGTGATTTGCAGAGTGTTCGCTTGCTGCTGGAAGCGAGGGCAGACGCTAATGGCAAGCAACATCGGAACCGGATGTATCGCGCACGTTCAATAAATATTTGTCATGAGCACTTGCCAGCAGGTGGGCATGATGGCATCTACCGCTTTTACGACTCATTTGGGGGAGTGCCCCTTCGTGCAGCAGCCCGCAGCGGACACATTCACATCTCGCGCGTGCTGTTGGAAGCGCGTGCCCAACCGGATGAGCGCCCGACAGAGACTTGCATGACACCCCTCTGCCTAGCAGTTGAGGGAGGTCACGTCGACATCGTGAGCGCGCTGCTGGATGCTGGTGCCGAAACAGATCAGTGCTATCAAGGAAAGACGCCGCTGTATATAGCAGCCGCGTCTGGCCACATCGAGATTGTGCGCCTGCTCCTTGATGTTTGTGCCGACTTTGAGCAGACAGCAAGAGATGTGGCATACCAGAGGGGTCACACAGAGATTGTGCACCTTCTGGCAAGGACGAATAGGCATTGCAACTGTAAGATTTCGTAGTTTTTGAAAAACAGGTATCCCCTTAGCTTCATACACCCCCCAAAAATACCTTAATCTTGATTTTGGAAACCACAACTCTTTAGTGAATTATGTGGACTTTGCCCGAGGCATACGCAGCACTCGCAAAATTTTGGGGCAGGGGCAAGCCCATGGGCACCGAACCTTGCACCCTAAACCCCCTAAACCCTACCCCCGAATAAACCCATAAACCCTAAACACCTGGCCCCTGAACGTCTAAACCCTAAGCACCTAACCCCTAAACCCCTAAGCCCTAAACACTTAACGCCTTAACGCCCCTACACCCATAAACCCATAAACCCATAAACCCATAAACCCCTGAACCCATAAACCCCTGAACCCCTAAACCCCTAACCCCTAAACCCCTAAACCCCTAAACCCCTAAACCCTTGAACCCCTAAACCCCTAAACCCGGAAACCCTAAACCCCTAAGATCCTTAACGCTTCCGCCTTTCGGTTTCTAGGATTTTGATTCTAAACTTATTCAGCGAGGTAGTGGCAGCTGTATATGGTGATATAGTGGTAGTTTAGGGTTTAGGGTTTAGGATTTCGGGTTTAGGGTTTAGGGTTTAGATCAGGTTCCAAGCTTTGTTGAAGGACTGCATTGCGACTAGGAACCCACGTGAGACGGACCCCTGAACCCTGAACCCTAAACCCTAGACCCCAAACCTTATAGGAGATCTGTGATGCAATCAGAGATATGCCCGTTCTAAACGTTTAGCCTTACTACTGTAAACCCTTAACCCTAAACTCTAAACCTTAGACCCTAAACCCGAGGCCCTTAACCCTAAGCCCGAAAGCAACAAGCAAGAAAACAAAAACACCCTAAACCCTAAACCCTACACCCTAAGCCCTAAACCCTACACCCAAAACCCGAAACCCTACGCCCTGAACCCTAAACCCTACACCCTAAACCCTAAACCCCAAAACGCAAACCTTCAACTCTAAGCCGTAGACCCCAAACCCTTAACCGTAAGCCCTAAAATCCTGAACCCTTAACCCTAAGCCCTAAACCCTGAACCCGAAACCCGACGCCTTAACCCCCTCAGTCCTATAACCTGGAGTCCTATAACCCTAAACCCTACGCCTGAGTCTTATGAACCCTGTTCTTTGGTAGTGCACACGTGAGTCTTTATCCAGGAATCACCCTGTTTAGGGTTTAGGGTTTAGGGTTAGGGTTTGGGGTTTAGTGTTTAGGGTAGGTATAGCCTATTCTAGTATACATATATATATATATATATACAAAAATATATATGTGTACATGTTTCTTCAGGCCCTTCTGTATATAGGTGTATACGTATAGTGTGTATATATGTACACACTTATTTATTATACATATGTATGTATCTACACAGATTTTTGTATAGTTGCATGGCTATTCAATGCCCCAGTCCCTCGCCAGCAACAGCTAGTTGTTTGGACTCGGGGCTGCTCTGGGTCTGAAGGATTAGGGAGCGCGAGCGTAATGCTAGACGTTGCTTCGCTAGCGCATGAGCCCGCATCCCTCATGTACAAAAACACCTCCAGGACCTACGTACACCTAGTATTGAACATGTGCTCGGGGGCCTTTAAGTTGTCCTAGGCAACCTACATGTGTTCATAGGTGAACTATGAGCCACACAGGCCCGAAATCCCAAGCAGGACTCCTCAAGCCTGGGGCCCGGGCAGTTCTTCTTTGTCCGCAGGCCCTTTGCGGGGAGGGGATCGGAGTTGCTCCAGCAAGGTGTTCGCTCCAAAGAAGCTCTAAACCCCTCAACCGGAAACCCTGCAGTAAGTTGACTAAACTTGCGGGGAAAACTGAAGCACCTCTAGCTGGCCCTTGCGCTAGTTTTGCTTAGGGTCTAAGGTTTAGTGCTTGTCAGGGTTCAGGGTTCTTAGTCTGCTGTTTAAAGGTTAGACGACTGCGATGGTTTCCCGGGGACCACCCGACCCCTAAGAGGTTTACGAGTCTACGATCCTTTGACTAGGGGTGCGGGAAGTCTGGGTACCACGAGGCCTCAAGGGTTCCTGTGACTAAATAGGGAATGCGCGGGCTTCAAGTACTTCCTTTAGGCGGTTTATGTTTTAGGGTTCGGCTTTGGCTGCAAAGTGCGAAGCACTCTACGCACGCCTTACATTCGTCTCATCGTCTCACTGTGTCAAAACTGCATCGCTACCCCCCCCCCCCCCCGGCACCCCCCGAAACCCCAAACCTCGACTCCCTGAATTTGCGAACCCCCGAACGGCGAACGGCTGAAATGCAATAGCAAGCAACAACACAAAATCCTTATCCGCCCCTCCCCCCCCGGCCCACCCACCGACCGTAAGGAAATTAAACCCAAGTCTGAACTTTTCGTCACGAAAACCCCGAACAACAAACACCACACACTCAACTCAAGCCCTCACCGTCGAATCACAATTAAGCCCTAGAAACCCTAAGCCCCTGAGTCCATCTCCCCCAAAAAAACAAAAAGACTGGGTTTTGGAGTACTATGCTGTAATACCTTTTTTGGGTTCTGGGTTCCTATTGTAGCTGCCTACTACCTAGACAGTATATACTTTTGTTCCAGGGTCTACTCCAAAGTAGGGAAGAACCCTAAACCCTAAACCCTAAACCCCAAACCCCAAACCCTAAACCCTAAACCCTAAACCCCAAACCCCAAACCCCAAACCCCAAACCCAACAAAAGCCCGAAAAGCGAAGAGGCCCTGGTTCCAAAGCTCCGCACCTTCGCGCGTGCGGCACAGCTCGATCTCTTGGACCTGCGGCTGCATCAACAACCTCTGGGCCCCCTATGGAACCCTAAACACCAAACCCCAAACACCCCAAACACCCCAAACCCCAAACCCCAAACCCCAAACCCCAAACCCCAAACCCCAAACCCCAAACCCCAAACCCCAAACCCCAAACCCTAAACCCTAAACCCTAAACCCTAAACCCTAAACCCTAAACCCTATCTGCGGGTATCTGTGGGCGCATTTTTCCGACTATTGGGGCTTGGGAATGTGCGACTCGGGGCGCGCCCAGGGGCACTGTTTGCATGAGACACCCTAACACCTCAACCCTAAACCCGAAACCCTAAACCCGAAACCCCAAACCCTAACCCTAAACCCTAAACCCTAAACCCTAAACCCTAAACCCTAAACCCTAAACCCTAAACCCTAAACCCTAAACCCTAAACCCTAAACCCCACTCCCCCCTCTCCCCCCCCTCAAACGCGTCGAGGCCGCTTACCCCTGTGACACCACATCGGGACGCCAGCGTCGGCTCGTGATCTTGGAGGCCTGCAGGGTCTGGATGTGATGCGATAACCCTAAACCCTAAACCCTAAACCCTAATATAGGGGCCTTAAGAATTAAAATAGGGTTTGGGGCTTACTATAGCATAATAGTTATATAGGGACCATAAGGGAAGAGTATTAGTAACTTTTTCGACCCCTATATTAACCTATCCGATTTCCTTAAGAGCACCCAAAACATGGAAATATTCTACCTTGTAAGGGCAATGTAGGGATTACTATTCTGTTTAGGGTTTGCTTAAGAACCCCCCAAAACATAAAATTTTTCCTTATCAGGGCAAGCGTAGGGATAATTATTCTTTTTGGGTTCTTGCTGTCTTTTTGGGTTCTTAGCAAGTCGTAGTAATGGGTTGACGAGCCCAAATCTGACTTTGCAGGTGGTGTTTAATGAGATCCTGTTAAACAACAGGCTTTGGGTTCCCAGCATTTCTTGCATAGCGATCTTGAAAGAGTATGCAACGCCCAACTACTCTGGACGTTGAGTCTCCCCCCCTGACAGCATCAAACTAAGGGATAAAGAAGCAAGGCTAGGGATTCGCCGCAACCCTAAATCCTAAACTCCGTGAAAACCCTCAGTTGCCCTAGGTTTCTCTGCAGCACACGGCGCTCTGGAGCTGTAGCCATAGTTGGGAATTTCCACTAGGTACAGCTTCTTACTGAGTATTTATAGCCGTATTACAGCGGGATACTTGCAACCTAGTTGCCCAACTGCTCCCGAACCTGCCAGTATACACCCTCTAACACCTGTAAGTTTTGCCTTGCCATACTTACTTGGCAAACGCTCGAACTTTAAACTTTTTTAGGTTCCTTATTTAGTAGGAGTAGAAAATTTCGCCTTTTTCCCTTAATTCTTGGAGAAGCAACCCTAAACCCCAAACCCTAAACCCTAAATCTTAAACCCTAAACCCTAAACCCTAAACCCTGCACCCTAAACCCTAAACCCTAAACCCTGCACCCTAAACCCTCAACCCTCAACCCTCAACCCTAGACCCTAAACCCTAAACCCTAAACCCTAAACCCTAAACCCTAAAGTAAGACTAGGGGCCTGAACATCATGTGCGACAGGTGCCCAAGGCGGAACCTGCGCGGTGAAGGACCGACTCCCCCCCCCCCACACTCGGCTCCCGCACAGGGTCGGAGACGGTCTTAGAGGGTTAGGGTTTCGGGTTTAGGGTTTAGGGTTTAGGGTTTAGGGTTTAGGGTTTAGGGTTTAGGGTTTAGGGTTTAGGACCCTGATGTCCTTGTGGCGGCGTGCAGCCCAGGATGCTTATTAGGGATACTTGTATTTTTTAAATCGTGGGGCACTTGAATTCCTGAGAAACAGCTAACATGAAGATTTTTGCTAGGGTTCCGAGTTCAGGATAGGATGCGGGTTTATAGGATGTGAGGTATCAAGGGGTCCCACCCGCAGGCTGTGGCTTTCGATCTGGGAGGTTCGGGGTGTAGGGGGTTTAGGGTGTAAGGGTTTAGGGCTAATGGAAGTACTTGGAGGCTCATGGTACGTATAAAGCAGATATAACGGTACATAAAACTGTACTTATAACCATACTAGGGCACTTAGGGGGCTTACAAGTGGGGTAGAAGTACAGTTACAATTGGTCAATAAGAACCATGAACCTCCAAGTAAGGTCGTATCTCGTCTTTGTAGCAAGCACACCTCCCCAGCGAAGAGTGAAGCCGGCCTTCGTTGCCCAGTGCCTTAAGGAGCTATTTGGGCTTCAGGGTTTGGCGTTTAGGGCTCAGGGTCTAGGTAGTTCTTTTTGGAGCTAGTCTCCATAGTTCTCTTCTGAACCCTGAACCCTAAACCCTAAACCCGAAACCCGAAACCCTGCAGTGGAGCTCCTCTTGCGCGTGACAGGTGACCCGATCCTGTACCCAGGCGCCAGAATGGACAATGCTTGAAGTCGGCCATACCTAAAATTTAGGGTCTATAGGGTTTAGGGTTGGGGCTTGGGGTTTAGGGTTTCGGCGTCTTCTGCATCCAACCATAAGGGTATTACATGGCGATTCATGCGCCTTACCCGCCCTAAACCCTAAACCCTAAACCCCAAACGCTAGACAGGATCTGCGAGGACAATGTCAACGCCACCTTTGTCGGAGTCCACAGCATCAGCAGCTTTGAGGCCGGAACTTGAAGGCTCATGGGTACTTTAGGGTTTCGGGTTTAGGGTTTAGGGTTTTAGGGTTTAGGGTTTAGGGTTTAGGGTTTAGGGTTTAGGGTTTAGGGTTTAGGGTTTAGGGTTTAGGGTTTAGGGTTTAGGTGTAGCTTTTCAGGACCCAAAATAAGCTTACCTGTGACCCTAATGGGTACGTTATAAGTAGACCTTATAAGGCCGCAAATGAGGTTGCAACCATAGTTGCCCTACTTCTAACATCTTCTAACGCTGATAGGCAATACAGATGAACCTCCAAATGCTGCTGTCCACCTCCTCAGGTCTAGACAGATTGAAGCTGCTTGGAGCTTCGTAGCTAAAGTCCCAACCCTGCAGCCAGAAAGGCCCCCCCACCCCGAATCCCGGGTTTAGGGGTTAGGGTTTAGGGCTTAGCATTCAGCATTTAGGGTTTAGGGTTGAAACCCGTTCCCCTGAAAATCCTTGCCCCAAAAAGCCCTAAACCTGAGGTTTCGGGTCGGGGTTCCTGTGCAAGCCTTTGAGCCATAGGGCCACAGTAACAACTGGCCATCCGGGCACAAACAACACCCTAAACCTCAGCCCTAAAACCTAAACCCAAGCTCCAAACCCTAAACTGTATCAGATCATCGATTGCAGACATCGCTGGACAACAGCTCTCTTTGGGCTTTCAGTGCAGGCAGCACCCCTAAACCCTAAGTAATGGATGTAAGGTTTAGGGTTCGGGGTTTAGGGTACCGAACCCCCGATCCCTACCCAGCAGGGATGCTGGCTGTTAGGGTTGAGGATGGTATGGTCTCGGGACGAATCCGCTAGAACCCCCAAAGTGTATGGAGAGCCTTGAGATGCTTAGGCCACAAGGGGTGGGTGTTTAGGCTTCATAGACCTTAGGGGGGATTACCTAACGTGCCATACCATGCCCGAACTCAACTCCTTACACAGCAAGGTATTCACTCATTAGTGGCAAAGAAGCCTTCCCATAAGACGAGTTGCCATGATGCTGAATGTGTTCCTGAATCTGGCCCCCGGTGACCTCGCGAAGTGCACAGATCTTGCGCAGTTGCAGTCGGAGTTGAAACTGGCGCGCCGTCGGAGGCGCCGCGAGCTTCCCCAAGGCACGGCGCGGGTACCTGTCGATGGCCAGGATCACTCGGAGAGTGCTTCTTCCTCGACCAATCCTCCATCAGCCCCAAGCCAGGATTCAGACTGCACTGAGGCTTGGTAGCCCAGTGGTACCCTTTATCCTTTTTTTTTGGGTTCAGGGTTCCCTTATAAATTCGCCAACCCAAAAGAGGGTGCCCTTGTTAAAATATGGTTACTGGGCTACCAAGGGGGCTTCCGGGCAGACGCGGTGGGAGTTCCTTGAGCGCGAGCCGCACGACTGGAAACCTGTCGAGCTGGAGGCTTCCAAGGCGATTGAGAGGGCACATGGCGCAGGGCGCCCCCACTGCAAGGTGTCTATCCACCAGTATACGTACCTGATCGACTTCAAAACCCTCACGCAGCGGAACCTGCGCACGGGAAAGGAGCGGCACTTGCGGAGGCGCTCTGCCCCCACGATCGCGCAACTGCAGTGGGAGCTGCTGGACGAGCGCCTGCAATCTGATCAAGCCAGGGAAGAGCTCCTCAGTGGGCCCTTGGGACATTTCCATATCTTCCTTTATTGGTGTTGAAGAGGATCAGATTCAGGAGTAGATCTTTGAAAGAGGGCCTTAAGGTCCATCCTAAAGAGGGTCTTAAGGTCCATCCTAGGCTCGAGGCATGCCAGAAGCGCCTTGCCGAAATGGAGGCGGAGCTTGCGAAGGAGCGCCGCGCACGTCAAGAGAAGGAGGGGGAGCTGGCTGAGGCAGAGAAGTCCCACAAACGGCAAAAGCTGGAAGCAGATGCCTATTCTCGGAGACCTTCGGCCTGATACAGTCGTAGCATCTTTCCGAACCTCTCTGGTCTCAATGTAAGATGCCTGGGTAGGAGAAGCCCTAAACCCTAAACCCTATAAGCCCTAAAAAACAAAATAAACCCTATAAACCCTATAAAGCCTATAAACCCTATAAACCCTATAAACCCTATAAACCCTAGAAACCCTAGAAACCCTAAGCCAGGACTCGAGGTGGAACTGGCGGACGAGCGCCAAGCGCGTAACCAGAAGGAGGAGGAACTCCTTGAGGCCGAGATGTCCCACAAACGGCACAAGCTGGAGGCAGATGCCAATTCTCGGAGACCCCCGGCCTGGTTTAGGGTTTAGGGTTTAGGGTTTAGGGTTTAGGGTTTAGGGTTTAGGGCTTAGGGTTTAGGGTTTAGGGTTTAGGGTTTAGGGTTTAGGGTTTAGGGTTTAGGGTTTAGGGTTTAGGGTTTAGGCCTTAGGGCTTAGGGTTTAGGGCTTAGGGATTCGGGTTTAGCATAGTTCGCATCATTCTTTCAAGTTCCCTTCTGCTGAAGAAGCCAAGCAAAAAGAGATAACTGTGCTGATTCTAGAAACCTCCCTTACCCTAAGCCCTACACTTCCATAGACCGAAACCCTAAACCCTAAACCCTAAACCCCAAACCCCAAACCCTAAACCCTAAACCCTACCTTATAAACCCCAAACCCGAGGACTTCTGTCTCCACTGCCATCCTACTCCACACTCGCCGGATCCTTCAGAGACTGCGACCAGGTCGAATTGCCAAGCGATGACCCCAAACACAGCGCACTTTGTGACTCGGACTCAGATTAGGGTTTAGGGTTTAGGGTTTAGGGTTTAGGGTTTAGGGTTTAGGGTTCAGGGTTCATAGGGGTTGGAATCGTTTCTAAGAATATTCCCTTATGGTCCGCTGAAAAGACTACTCTAATGGCCCCCCAAAACCCTGTTCTAATTATGAGAAGGCTTCTACGGTAGGCCCTTATTCCCTTTTTAGGGTTTAGGTTCCCTTCGGAGCCCCTTTAAGCCAACAAGGGGTGCCATCTTTATTCCTAGGCTACTCTTGGGCCAACCTGAAACCCTAAGCCCAAGCCCTGGTTATTACTCTGGGTTCAGGATTTAGGGTTTAGGGTTTGGGGTTTAGGGCTTAGGGATTACTCTTGGGTCTAGGTGGTCTTCTTCGTGGCTCTATGGCAAGTCACCGAGAGCACTTTGCTTCGCCGATATGGTCTGAGGCCCCGGACGTGCAGGTCTCACGTATCTGGGTAGCTGTTCAGGCTTGAGGGTTTAGGGTTTAGGGTTTAGGGGCATGTAAGTTACCACAATAAAGAAGGCCTTATCTTGTTGATTCTCTATCCAGAGTAAATTAAAGCATACTTGAAGCCCCGTCGCAGCAGCCCAGGTATCGAGGAAGTGGTCAACCCCGCCAAGCTGCGAGCCTACAAAGCGGCTCGAGGTGGCGAAGTAATGAATCGGAACCCAGTGGGATGCATTGAGATTCCAAACATCGAGGCCTTCAAATGTGAGGCGGAGCCACGCTGTGTGGACTTGAATGAGTGCCAGTGGCCGCACATGGGCACGTTCTGAATATGGATTCATCCAAAAAGGTTCAACGAATGTGCAACTATTATGCATTCTTAAGTGACGTGTTGACACAGTCTTCCGAGTTTACCGGTTGCGGAGACGCCGATCGTTCGCGACAGGAAACGCACACGCACGTGCGCCGCGTGATAGACTCTCCCTTCGTTTGGTGCTTCCCACACGTTTCATCAATATGGGTTGATCTAACTTTGTTGGGCCCTTTTGGGGTCACCAGGTTACGGAAGATCTCTTGCCCGCAGAACGGCCCATACTGTAGCTCAGTCCCCATCGGCCGTTGCAATGTTTCGATGAGATCACAAGAGCAAAATATGGACGGTGATGCAGAAACACGATAATAGCAAGTCGTGAAAAAGGGCAAGAGGCCGCGCGTGCGCGTGCACGCGCGCATTTCCCTGTTGGACTTGCAGGGCTTTGTTTGCTTCTTTTTGTTTCGAGACGTCTATGAAGCCGGAGCTTTGGGGTCCGCAGGGTTCGGACAGCTCCTATAAGCCCTCCACCCCACCCCTAAGCCGAACAGCGGAGGTACTTGCTCTTCCACGCCTGTCCTCTCGACTCTGTGTCAGCGATTTGCAGGAGAGGTCTTGACCCACAGCGTGGGGGAGAGACCGCCGGCGCAATGTTTGGCAGAGGAGCTTACTTTGCCCAGAATGCCTCGAAGTCGGATCCTCTCCACAATTGGTTCTTCTCTTCCTTCCCATTTTCTTTAAATTAAGAGGCCCAGATGTCCTTGAATGCCCCTTGGGTACCTCGCACCTGCTGCGCAAGGATTTCTACACCACATGCAAAGAGTGCTCGGTGGATGCGAGCTTCAGAGATTGCAACCATGCAATGGGGGAGCGATGCGTGCTGGTCGTCCGCGTCCTCCTCGGCTCTACCTTCTCCGTAACAGACCAGGACGTGCGCAGCGAGAGCATCCGAGCTCCTGAGCGTGAAAACAATGAGCCCTATGACTCAATCACAGTCCAAGCAAGGGCAAATCGCGGGAAGCTAGACCACATGGAGTTCGTCACTTTCGACAAGCAGCTGAGTTTAGTGCAGTACGTGATCTGGTACCGCCACACCCAATCTTGCCGCTGTCACAACTGCAAGCGTCGCAGGCGTTGAAACACTAGGTTGGCCCTTTGATTTGTAAGTGTCAGCAAAAAACGCTCTGAAGAAGCTAGCGGCTAGCGTTCCTAAATGTGATCTTTATGCTCATGATTCGGGAACGCCAGCTCGTCCAAACCAAATCTTCCCAGGGCCTACCTAGACCGAGGCACATGTTGAGTCTCAAGCTTTAGATTCAGGATTGGTGTGTGGCCCCTTAGCTGGGTCCTCGTTCGGCAAATTTAGTTAAGTTGCCATAATTACCTGTGCGACACCTCGGGCTGTGAGAAGCTTGTCGCCGTTGTGGGCGAGTTTGCAGCCGAACTGACCTTCCGCGACTGTAGGGGTAGCTTTGCGCTTTTACGGGCCAGGGCTAGGGAACACTTCCATCTCATTATCACAAACCTGAAACCCAAAACCGCAAGCCCCGAAACCTTAAACCCTAAACCCTAAACCCCCAAGCCCCCGTAATCCGTTCCCCCTAATATTAAAGGCCCCCCCCCCCCCCTCCCTTGTATAAAAACCCCCAAAGGGTTTTTTGTATTTGGGGGGGTTCTTATCGTTTGTCCGAAAAACCAGCCCGTCCTTATTGCAGCACGCTGGCTCAGCAGCCCAGCCTAAGCCTAGACAGCTACGTTTGGAAAAGGTTCATGTTTCTGCTTCCGGCTTCCAACCCTCCCCCCCCCTAACTCCCCCTCTCTCTGTAGAGATTTTAATAGGGACAGGCACGGGATCGGGATTTTGGGCCAGGGGGTTCTTTATATTGGGGGGGTATTAATATTAGGGGGAACGGATTAATCTCCAAACCCACTATAATAAGCAAACCCAGTATCAAAATCCCACGAACCTTTAAGCCCGGTTGTCGAGCTTCACCAGACCGGTGTCCTTGCAGGGCAGCCTCTGCCAAGCATGAGGCTTTCCGCCGTTTTGCTCACTGCGCTCAAGATCCCCGAAATTCCCTAAACCCTAAACCCTAAACCTCAAACCCCTAAACCCTAAACCCCTAAACCCTAGACCCCTTCATATGTATATAGTTTATTCAGTTAAGGCCAACGGCAAAGAGAACAAGCCAACGGCAAGGATAATAAGGCTAACAGCAAAGAAAAAAAGAGCAACGGCCTTTAGGGCCTTGTTAAAGGTCTTTGTTGTAGGAGTTCGTTAGAGGCTTCCGGGGCCTCCCTGTGGATGTTTTGCCTAATTACGAGGGCGTCTAGGCTGTAGATCGTTTTTGGTGCATCTTGGCCTTATTAATGTATCCGTTGTGTTTATTGCTGCTTCTCGGCGTATTGCGTGGCTGACTTGCAATGAAGTTGTTTGTTTCGTGTAAGTGTTTGATGATCTGCGACAAATGGCTGGGTGGCTATTTTTCGTGTAGTGCTTATGCGCTATACTGCAAGGACTTGAGATTTTGAGCCGTGACCTAAGCCCTTCCTTTTATCTAAGAGTTGGGTTGCCCCACATGGAGGTTCATGGGACTTAATGGCCACTTATAACTGGGCTTATTACCCTACTTATAATACTCCTAAAGGGCCTTATAGGGGTTATCCCAATTATATGTAGGGCTATAAGCCCAGTTCTAAGTGGTTATTAAGTCCCATGAACCTCCAAGCAGAAACTACGCAGCGCAAGGTTCCCTGTTATTTGCCTAGCATTCCTGGAAGCCCAGGATTAGAGGTAGATGACCCTCTAGGAAGGGTCAGAATCGGGGCTTCCAAGCAGGCCCCACATAGGTCTAAACTTTCTAAACCCTAAACCTAAACCCTAAACCCTAAGCCCTAAACCCTAAATTTCAGGCCTAGCGGCACGGGCCGGCCCCCGCCCCCCAAAGCACGAAACCTTGAACCTTGGCACTGTCTTCTCTTTCCCGTGTCTTTGTCCTCTCCTTCTCTCTGTCTCTCTTTCTCCTGCCTTCGCCCCCCCTCCCTCCCCCCCCCCCCCGGCGCGCGCGCGCGCGCACCCGCATCAGGAGCATCAGTGGGGTTGGTTTGGGGGCCTTAAAAGCATTCTATGCATGCGTTTTGCCTTCGAAAAACCTTCAGAAAACGCTGTAAACACGTGTTTTTGGGCTTGGGAAGCCTTTTGGGACCCAGGAAAGGGAGCATCATGAGCATCAGCGGCCTCCCCCAGGCCATCCAAAACCCCCTTAAACACGCCGATTGTATGTGCTTGAACGCTTGCGTGCCCACGAAACCCCCAAAAGCAAGACCCCGAATGCCCTTAAGGGCATTCGGGGTCCTGCTGTTCGGGTGTTTTGTAGGCACGAAGCCGTTCGAGCGCGTAAAATGAGCGATTTTAGGGGCGTTTTTACGTGGACCCACAAAACACTCGGTATTTACGAGGTTTTCTGCTGTTGGGACACCCCCCCAAACCGAGCATCATGAGCATCAGCTGGGTCTTTGGGCCGTCGGCCCGGACCCCCCCACGAAGCCCATGAGAAGCGATGGCTCGATGATGCGCCCGGACCCCGCGCATCAGCAGCATCAGCAGACCCCCCCCCGGACGTGGGTTTCGATGATGCGCACTTTGGGGGCGGGTCAAGGGCAACAGGGGTGGGGGTCGGAGGCACGCGTGAAAAACCTCATAAAAACACGGTATTTACGGTGATTTCAGCGTTTTTCAGCGTTTTTTATTGCCTTGGGCCCGCGGGCCAGGGCTGCTGATGCTCATGATGCTCGCCTGGTTTTGGGCTTCCGGTACCCCCCCCAAACCTTGAAAAACGTGGTTTCGGCCTGGCGCGCGCCCCATGTGAAAAGCTAGGGCCGATGATGCGCGCCCGTGAGGGTTTAATGGGGTGCTGCGGGTGTTTTGTGGCCTCGGTTTTTCGTAAAAACCCATGGTTTTTACGAGGTTTTCGTGCTTTTCGCACCACCGCGTGTTGCGTCCCCTTGGATGCCGTTTTGGAGGCCTCCCGAAGGGCCCCGCGCGAATTTGAAGCAATTTTGGGCGGGGTCGGCGGCTCGGGCGCTCGCCCCTTAAAGCTAGCGCTTTAGTGCGACGCGGGCTCCGCCCTGGACCACGGGCGGCGCGGGGGCCGGATTTAAGAGCCTCCGGCTCAAGCCGCCGACCCCGCTGGAGCATAGTTGAGACCCGCTCGCATGGAAGATCATCCCCGGCAGAGTTCTGTGAATCGTTTGGGGGGGGGTAGGGGGTAGCACCAGGACAAGCTCAAGCCAAAAAGACAGGTGGGTGGGGGTGGGGGGGGGAGGGGGGGGGGGGTAGGGGGGTGGGGGTGGGGGGGGGGGTGGGTTGGGGGGGGGGGTGGGGTGGGGGGGGGGGGGGGTTGGGGGGGGGGGGGGTTGGGGGGGGGGGGGGGTGGGGGGGGGGGTGGGGGGGTGGGGGTGGCGGGGGGGGGGTGTGGGGGGGGGGGGGTGGGGGGGGGGGGCAGTGGGAGGCCGCGATTTTGCTGAGGGCGCCCCTACCCCCCGTGCTGAACCCCCTGTTTACGCTGTGCGGGTGGCGCGGTCCTCCACGAAAAAATTGTGCACCGACCCCCCCCCACCCCCCCCGCGTTTTGGGGGGGGAGGGGAGGGAGGCCTTTTCCCATCCAACACGCCGCCAGGGTCGGCGGACCCTAAACCCTAAACCCTAAACCCTAAACCCTAAACCCTAAACCCTAAACCCTAAACCCTAAACCCTAAACCCTAAACCCTAAACCCTAAACCCTACGCCTTAGACCAGCTTATCGGGGGAACCTGGCTCGAGCTTGTCGAACCATGAGTTCAGAAGGCGCAAGCTCGGACTTCTGATGTCGATGTCAAGCCTCAAGTACACTCAAGTCCGGAGTGTCAAGAGCTCCAACGGAACCCTACTTGGAGGTTCATGGGTACATATCACTAGGGTTATATGCAGAGTAGCTATGGTTATTACCTTACTGAGGTCTTATAAACCCATGAACCTCCGAGTAGACCGCTTAATTCCGACATCAATGATGAAACCATCGACCCTCTTGAATCCTGAGCCCTGAACTCTAGACCCTCAACCCTTAACCCTAAACCCTAAACTCCAATTTTTTCAAGTTTCCAGGACAGTTTCCAGGCCACCTGTGCTCCAAAAACAGCCCGGAAGTTCCGCGGCCGTTCGGGCCCTTGGGCGGCGAGGGCGAAGGAGGGGGAAGGGCTAGTTCGGGTAGTCAGGAACAGTTAGGGTAGTTTCGGGTTCGAGGTTATAGGGCTTAGGAGTACCCCCCGTCCCCGCGCCCCCCGCCCCGGTCCCCAGCTACAATTTCTAGAGCGCCCCATGGCTGCCTAGTTTTTGTGCGCTGGGGAAGACTCTATTGAAACCTGAAGTTTCTGAGGCGCCTGTTACAATCCGTACCCTAAACTCTAAACCTTAAGTCCTAGCCCTAAACCCCAAATCCTGAGCCCTAAACCCCAAGCCGTTTTTACCTTCAGGCCCCAGCTCTTGCTGCAGTTTTGAAGCTCTGAGAGGAACCTTCTGCCTTGCAGAGGCACCTGGCATATCTTGCTTAGGTCAATCACTCACTAATCCCTGCATTCCATGTGCCATCTGCAAAAGGCCAATGCATCCAGAGTCCAGTAAAATCCACCGATACCATCAAAAAGTGACAAAGCAAGCACCATCCAAGTACCAGACGGAGAAGAACACCAGGTCACGTCAGCAGACACGGAGATCCAGCAAAAAGGTATTCCCAAGCACTCCCATAACCTTAAAAGCCGTCATCGCCAAATATCCCACTGTCACTGTAGAGCTCTGCCTTACCGTGGTTTGCATCTACCATCAAAACACCAATCCCTAGGGGTCCATGTACCTAATGTGGTATATAATCGGGCCTCAAGGGGTTCCCATATGGTAGCTTTAGGGCCCAAGTATGTACTATACAGGTACATGGACCCTTTACGGTAACACCATCACGCTGTCACTCATTGCCATCGTAGCCTGGCTGTCCAGCCCATCACTGCTCCACCACTTTGTTGTTATTATTATTATTATTTTCAGTACATTATTCATTGTTTTTATGTGTGTGTGTGTGTGTCTGGTGTGTTTGGTTGAGCTTGTCTAGTTACAAGAGCCGTTTTGCCTGTTTAGTTATGCGAACAGATGCAAAGGATTCCGGTTTACCGTCGTGCGTGCAAATATACGCTTGTTGGTTTATGTATACGAACGGTGTGCGCATACTTGTGTATTTTCCGTGCGTTGTTCTGCTTACTTTTTCGTAGGCACATGTTTATATAATATGTTTATCTACAAATGTACATGCATGTATGCATGCATGCGTACATACGTAACTACAAATTTTTCCCATGGGTGTATGAACATGTAGGTGCATGTGGACACAGGTACGCACACATGCATGCCTGCATGCATGCATGTATGGATGGATGGACGGATGTCTTTGCACATGCTTGCTGTGCAGTTCGTTTTTGCATGTAGGTTTATTTTTCTTTGTTTAAATCAAGTAGCTTAATGATATTTCTGCCTTCACAGATAGCCACATACACTTATGAAGGGAGAGAGAGAGAGAGAGACAGAGATACAGAAAGAAGCCGACAGATGGATGCATATAGAATATAGACGCCCCTTCAAAACAGGGCACACTTATATGGACGCCTCCCTGGCAGGGTTCACTCTCGAGCTTCTTCAGAGGGTTAGTGGCAAGCGCGAAGACGCGCAAAGGAATGTCGCACCCACGCTTACGAGAAGAAACAAGGCCATCAGACCCCTCTAAACCTAAGTTCCTAAACCCTGCACCGCAAACCCAGAGTCCAAAACCCTAGACCCTGAATTCCTAAACCTAAACCCCAAACCCAGAGTCCTAACTTGAACACCCCAAGCCTAAACCTAGATTCCCAAACCCCAACCAGAAGCCTGTCTTGGGTTTCGCAAGTTTCGGGATGCACCCTCTCAAGGGACTCTACTTAAGGTTGTCTTGGATTTTTGGGGACCCCTTTTGTTAGATGCTTGAGATAGTACAAGGGCCATGTTAGGAGAATATGGAGAACCCGTAAAAGTACAACCTTCGGGGTACGAGTCTTGAAATCCAGCCCGAGGTGCTTGCTTAGAGTGACCCCGAACCCCCCCCCCATGCCTCCCAACCTGAATGCCCTGAAGTGGTTTAGGATTCACCTAAGCCCAAAAGTATGTAAAACACTGGCCCTTTCATGGATGTTGGGTGTTTTTCACATACTTGGGGGGTCCAGGCAAGGGTGGTGTTTAGGGTCTAGGCTTGTTTCCTAAACCTTCAAACCTATCTAGTGCAACCTGCTCCCACCAGGAGCTTGCGCGGGCAAGGAGCATTTTCGAGCTTCGTGGAGGCTTCTGGGCTTTGCGCTGATAGAAGATGATATAGTTTCTACAGCAACTAGGGCCCCCTCTCCCCTCAAAGAACTCAGCACCCCTAAAAGCCCTAAACCTTTTGGTAAGTAAAGCACAGAACCTACCCGAAGCCCTAAACGGGGACACCCTCCTCCCCCCCCCCTTCCCAATCTGGGATTGTGCTTTCACCATTGGCCTGAGACGTGACTAAGGGGACTTACATAAGGGCTGATGATTTTGGGCAGGATGTAAAGTTGTGAGGTCGTTTGGAACAAGCCGTTACTTGGCTGAACGGGGTTGAGCTGAAAATAGCTTATCTTAGCCCCAAAAGACCCTGAGTTGTAGAGCAGACTGTCTGACAGTGAGACCGTTGCAGTCGCAACTGTAGGCTTCATGGTTCAGGGTGTAGGGTTTAGGGTGATACACAAAACTTAAGAATTGAACGCCAATGTTCCCCATCCCTTGATGGGCCCATACAGATCTACGACCTGTGCCAGTTCCGGGATGTTGGCGGGCCGCTAGTGTGCTACATCCACGTCTCCATCCGAATGCACGTAGCCTACAGGAAAGCTTCCAGTGACTTGGCCGAGGGCTAGCAGGCATAATCCGGCACCCGCACATGTGTTCGAGACAGCACCATACTTCTATCCGCGCGAAGAGCTCTCAGCGCTCAACCCTCCGCCATCAACCCTACACAAAATCATCAAACCTCGACCCCTCAACCCCTCAACCAAATGATGAAAACCTCGACTCTCTTGAATCCTAAGCCCTGAAGTCTAGATAGCCCCTAAACCCTAAATCCGAAACCCTAAGCCCCAAACCCTAGCCCTAGCCTGCTGTAAACCTTCCCACCCTAAACCCTAAACCCCAAACCCCAAACACTAAACCCTAAACCCTAAACCCTAAACCCTAAACCCTAAACCCTAAACCCTAAACCCTAAACCCTGGCCATAGGAAGCATGACCTAGAACTCCCAGGTGTGCTGGCGGGCCCTGAAACCCCTACAACTCCTGCAAACTGAACCCTGAACCCTGAACGGTGTAGGGTTTCGGGTTTAGGGTTTAAACCCTAAGGCCTAAACCCTAAACCCTAAACCTAAACCCTAAACCGAGTTTCCCAAGCCCGAAGCCCTGCAACCGAAGAGCCCGAAACTGTAGACCTGCACCTCAGCGCTTTCGACGAAGCTATGGCATCGTCACCCACTGGTGATGCAGCGTCACCCAAGTCACCCTCGAAGCGCTCCGGTGTGCATGGGGAAGTTTGCCCCTAAACCCTAAACCTCAAGCCCTAAGCCCTAAACCCTAAACCCTAAACCCTAAAAGGCAGGTTCCCTTTACCGTAAGGACTCCCTTTTCAGGGGACTCTTTTCCCAATGGCCCATCCCCTTGAAAGGACTTGTAGCCAAACCACATTTGGGTTCAGGTGGTATAGGTTCAGGGGGTACAAAGCTTTCTCCGTGAGGCAAGGTTTGTGGGCTGCGTGCAGATGTTGCGGGTGGTCTGATTTGGATTTGAGTTTTCGGACTTATAGGACCTCAGCTCCGTCGCTTCCTGGGCAATTTATTGGGTCCTCTTCAGAGTTCAGCGAGCGAGAGAGACGGAGAGAGAGAGAGAGATAGAGACAGAGATGTCAACTTCAGTATTAGGGTAGTATTTTCATGTCAGTGCCGAACTGGGGCACATCGTCGTCTTCAAAAATCGCAAACATGATTGGAACGCCTGAACCCCAAGCCGACAAACCTACAACCCGAAACCATGACCCTTCCTGGAACATTTCCGGTTCAGTTGTCAATGTAACAGTTGTCAATGTTAGCGTGCTCAATTATAAGACGCCCGGGAAAAGAGGGTTCCTATAACAGTTACGCTTCACACCCGCCTGCCGGATGTGTGGGTTCGAGCGGCCCTTGTCATGTGGCCACTGTGGGACCATCTTGGCCTAACTTTGAGAGGAACGGAAGGTCTGTTTGGTGTTATGTCTTGTTGAGCTATATACAGCCTAAAGAAGTCCTCAACCCCCCCCCCCCTTTTCCCACATCCTGCAACACGTCACCACCCTAGCCCTCCACTCAGTATCCATGGCATCCAAGGGGTTTCGGGGGTTTAGTCGAAGAAGGTTTGGCCCTAAGCCCCAAACCCAAGCCCCAAACCTTAATAAAACCCTAAGCCCGAAACCGTTTGGGGCTACGGGCTTTTTGAACACAGGCTTTCGGCCTTTCTGCCGAAGTCTCCAGCGCTCCTGTCGCCCAAAGCCGTACCTTGGCGTGAGAGCAAGCTCGGGGCCTATCCAGATCCTTAGGGTTTAGGGTTTAGGCAGGTTAGGGGTTAGGGTTTAAGGTTAGGGTTTGCTCCGCGAGGTCGTGCGCTGGTATGCACGCAGTGGTATGCAGACATGCCCACCCCAAGACCGCCCAAACACTACTCAAAACCGAAGCCAGCCGGAGCCAGCCGAACCCGACCCAGCCAAGCCGATATTGCATACCTCCGCAGAAGACACTATGCTTCGGGTTTGTAGGCGACAAAGATCTCGTGAAGGACTTTAGTAGCTTGCAGGAGAGAACTTTTTGCGGTGGGGGAGGTCTCCGGCGGAAGTGCCTTCTCATTGCTTACTTATCGAGTCCGGAATGCCAAGGTGCAGGGACAAAGTCATAAAGCTAGAAGCATCCGAGCGAAGTTTGACTGTAGGTTTCGCGTTGAGGGACATCTTCGGCCGGAGGGATTTTTTTCATCGCTTCCGAAATTGTTCAGGGAAAGCATTTGAGCGAAACTTCAATTTCAGCGCTAGAGAATGTCTTCGACCCGAGACTCCAGAAGCCGCAGGGTTTTTCGAGGGTAAGAGGCTGTCTTTGCAGGTTTCAAGCATGTGTCTTAGACTTGAAGAATCATCATGTCACAGGCTGCTAGGGGATTGCAGAGCGATTCCGCCAAAGGCCTCCCAGCGTCCCAGCGTCCCAGGGGCCTGGCCAAATAAGTGCGGGCTGACCCGGCTGGCCCCGGCCGGAGGGCCCTCTAGCACTTGCACCAGCAAATGTGGTCGGGTTTGGGGTGATACGCGTGAGCTGTTGACGTCCACTGGTTTTGAGGCTGCTAGCCTTGACATCAGGCAGTGCTTGCCACTGACAGGATGGGTGGCGGGCGGGTTTAGGGTTTTCGTGGGGAATTGAAAAAAGCCAGAAAAGGAATTCCGCTTCATCCTGCACACAGATGTGCTCTGTAACACTCAGCACCCCTTTCCCAAGCCTTCAAGCCTGAAGTTCGTTGGGCGCTCGTAATGCGTTTAGGCACATAGGGTTCAACCCTCAACCCCCAACCTGGCGTCTTTATGGTCTCCGATATCTCCTCCAAACCATATGCCACTGATGGACCCACGCTACACCCAAAAACCCTGAAACTTTAGGCGCTGAAGCCCAAACAAAACCCAAACAACTGCCTAAACTTCTTCCCTGAAAGCCTAAACCCCTAAACACTAAAAACCCAGTGAGGCTGGCGGGTCTCCCAGAGGCTCAACTGCCAGTACCAGCAACTTGGGCACTATGAGTTGGACGTCGTCGGGCTTTGCAGGGGTTAGGGATGTTTAGGGCTTCGGGTTGAGGGCGTTGGGAGGTCTAGGGGTTTTAGGGCTTTAGGTCTCCGGATGTCTGTTTTAGGGTTGTAGGGTTTTGGGGCTCAGGCTTTCGGATTGGTTGGTGGTTGAGAGGCTTCAGGGCTGCAGGCTTTGTATAGGGCTTCGGTGTTTTGGATTCTTGTCTGCGCTTCAAAGCGGCAAAGCTTGGGAGACTTTCTGCTTGGGGTTTGGGTTTGTAGGGTTGATTGGTGTAAGGTTTCGTTTAGGGTTCAGGGTTTAGGGTTCAGGGGTCCTAGGCTGTAGGGTTGAGGAATGCCCGCCCGAGGATCCCGGCGCTTAGCACGCTTTGGGCAGTTGGGGGGTACCCTACTGTATAGTAGGTCCGTAGGCTTGGGGCTACAGGTAGGGAGTACAGGTCAGGGACTTAGATTCCAAGGTGTACGGCTTGGGGAATTCTAAGTTGCTGGGTTTTAATACTGCAGTCCCCACATGTTCAGCGTCCTGGGCCCTGGGCCCTAAACCCACCTACAACCCAAGTACAGGTCTGTGGTGCAATTTTCTGCTAACTGCCGGCTGGTTCTTCTTAGTAGGAATAAGGTACCCTTTAAGGGATCATGTAGGGTACCTCATCCCCCCAGTCCCTACTCAGAACCAGTCTTAAGACTGGTGAAGAACAGGTCGCATCAAACCCAGGGTCTTAATGCTCTGCAAGCTCTGCGCCAAGGCAGCCTCACAGCTAAGCTGCAGATCCCAGGCGAGGATGAATGAACTTATACTTCCTGTTTGTCATAGTTGAGTACCATTTTACATTTTTAAGGGTACTTAAACCCAAAAAGGGATATAAATTTAAATTTCTAATATTATCTCAACCATGAAGTAGTGATTCTTGTTGAGGGCTTCGGTGTATGGGGTTTTGGGTTTAAGGTTTAGGGTAGAGGGTTTAGGGGGTTTGGGATGGCGGATTGTAAAGGCATTGTTGTTGGGAGCTGCTCGTCTGCTCCCCTTATGCACCAGTAGGTTGAGGTTTGGATGCTGCAGTTGCCCAATTACTTCCCGACCACCCCCCAATCCCTAGAAGCCTCAAAAAATCTACTGGCTTGCAGGGTCGGACCGAGGGGAGGCCGGGGGGGATATCCATGTTAGGATAAGATGTGTTTCGTGATGGCTGTGACAAGAAGTCGAAGCCAGCGGGCCCTTATAAGCCCGACGAAAGTAGGACAAACATGCCACCACTGTGCTTCCGGTTTCTGGGACCTAGCAGTACCCTAAGGTTCTGCAGCCTTAGCCCTTGTTATGCCCCACATGTCTCTCGCTTTATTCATCCCAAGCCCACTTTTTCGCGGCAAAAGGCATCGGTGTTAGCACCACCTGACCAGGCCGCATGCCCAGCTACCCCGACACCTCCTGCTTGGGGAGCATTCCCGAACTTGTACGGCAAGCCTGATGAAAACCCTCTTGGAACCCATAGACCCCGTACACCCTACCAACGCTGCCCGAAGCAACAGAACAACCCCCCCGTAACCTTCAACCCCCCCAAGCCCCCAAGCCCCAAAACCCTGAACCCTGGATCCTAAACACCCTGAAGCCTAGACCCGAAACCCTGAACCCTAAACCCCAAACCCCAAACCTTGAACCGCAAACCCTAAACCCTAAACCCTACACCCTAAACCCTGTAAAGAAGGCCCTACAGATTGTGAGTCGCCCCTTTAGCAATGGGAAGGCGCAGGCACGGCGAAGCCGGGTGGCGCCTCCCCGAGCGCCGGATGGAAAGGTTTGGGACTTGGAACGTTATGGGGGGGGGTTTTTGGCGCTGCCCTCAACAGTAGGCGTGGCTTGGTGCCTCCCTCAGAAGTAGGAGTTTGGCGCCTGAGTAAGAAGAGGCTATACACCCTACTCTAGCACCCCAAACTGTCAGAGCGGATGGGGGGAGGTGTGGGGTTTCGGGTTTAGGGTTTAGGGTTTAGAGTTTAGGGAAACTATGGTTACAGCCGTTTAACGGGTATCTTTTGCCCTACTTCCACGAACCTCCAAGTAGGCGCACGCTGTTGGGTTTCGCGTTTTGGCTCAGAATGCTTTGCAAATGTTTTGCGCACAAGCCTAGGCCTTAACCCTACAACCGAAACCCAAACCCTAAACCCTAAACCCTAAACCCTAAGCCCTAAGCCCTAAACCCTAAACCCGGCCTAAACCCTAAACCCGAAACCCCTAAGCCCCAATTCGGTTCCTGTGTTGCGGGCCTCCTAAACTCCAATAAGGAGCTTCAGCCTCGTGCGTTTCGCAGAATCTCTGCAGGGTTTGGCGATTGGCGATTGAAGGTTTAAAGCCTGATTGGCGATTGAAGGTTTAAAGCCTGTGGTTTAGGGTCCAGGGTTTAGGGCTTAGGGTTTATAGGTTTTGGGTTTGGGGTTTATAGCATTTGTCTACGGCTTTGGGTTCAGGGCTTACAGGGCTTGAATGGTTGGAACCCCCCGGTTCTTAGTAGGGAATGGGGGCATGAGGTACCCTACATAATCCCTCAAAGGGTATATGTAGGTAGGGGATATAGGGTACCTCATTCCCTCATTCCCTACTAAGAACACAGGGCTTGAATGGCTGTTTTGCGCACAAGCTAGGGCCTAAACCCTAAACCCTTAACCCCAAACCCTAAATCCTAAACCCAAAATCCAAAACCCTAAACCCTAAATCCTAAACCCTAAACCCTAAACCCTAAAGCATTGGACAGTCTCCTCTGGGTTTCTTCCCCTGTGCACAGGCGTCCGAGGCTCCATGTTGATGGGAGGCCGGGAGTGACAAGTCGAAGCCCAGGGCTTCCCTGAGCCTAGGGTTCAGGGTTTGGGGTTTCGGGTTTAGGGTTTAGGGTTTAGGGATTAGGGTTTAGGGTTTAGGGTTTGGGGTTTGGGGTTGGGGCTCAGGGTTCAGGGCTTAGGGTTTCGGGTTTAGGGACCGCACCATGGACCCTGAACCCTAAAACCCCTGAATCCCTGGCGTTTTCCGAAGGCCCGGCCGCCCCATACTTGGCCCCCCAGAATCCTGAAGCCTGCACAGTTTAGGGTTTAGGGTTTAGGGTTTAGGGTTTAGGGTTTAGGGTTTAGGGTTTAGGGTTTAGGGCTCCTATCTTCCTAGCTTCTTCGGCACCTGTAGCTTTCGGGCTTTAGGCTTCTTAGAAGGTTTTTTTGAGACGCCAAGCGGAGGTCAATCTAAATGCCGGGCCCTTCGCGGTATCTCGTTTGTGGTACGCTTTCTAGTAGCCCATATCCCAACCCCTGAACGAAACGCTGGGATTGCTGTAAGTCGACACATCCCTGGACAGATGAAGGCTCTCGCCGAAGAACGGCCACAGCCATGGAATCCTCGACCCTAAAAACCCTCAATCCCCGAGCCCCGAGCCCTAAATTCTGAACCCCCTGAGCCCAAAACCCCGAAGAACCAGGGTTTAGGGTTTAGGGCTTAGGGTTTAGGAATTTGGGTTTAGGGTATAGGGGCCCTAAACACGAAAGTTCTTAAGCCTAGATTTAGATGTAGCTAAGGCCGCGAGCATTCAAGTCCAACCCTTTGCGATAGTGGCAGTCGGGCGCTTTAGGGGGTTTACGCTCGTGGTGTTTTCGGGTCTGGGGTTCTGCAGGGTTTTGGTGTCGGGTTTTGAGGGTTGTGGGGCTTTAGATTTATTAGCTCTAGGGCTACCCTAAACCCTAATCCTAAGCCCTAAACCCTGATCCCTGAACTCTAGGCCTGCGCTTTTCGATTGCACGTGACCAGGCTTGGGTCGAGCCACATCCTTCTTCGCCGAGAAGCAGGTCCTTTCGGACCGGGGTAGCTGGTGCTATTTAGGGTTTCGGGTTAGAGTTTAGCTTGGGGTTTAGGGAGGGTTTCGGGTTTTGGGTTTGGGGTTTGGGGTTCAGTGACATCTTGACTGTGGTGGAGAGCAGGGTGTTTAAGCAGGGTTGAGCCTCTCAACCTTTTAAACGAGGGAGTTGCCTCCTGGTCACAAGATTGCTGCCTCTAAGCCCTACAAACCGTTTCAACCCTATGGCCCTATGACCCGTATGAACAGCATGTACACTGCAAAAACCTTGCCAATGATATCTCCGGCAGGCCTTGAAGCCTGAACAACCGATCATCCAACTCGCAGCACTACCAGTACCAGCAGATGACAACTTGAGAAGAAGTCAGCCCAAGAAATGTGCTGATCTTCAATCTGATTTCGAAAAGCACAGCTCTCGTAGACACACTATACTGCCTGAACCCTGCACTCTAC
>CAJNDS010000897.1:0-53758 GCA_905221605.1 Symbiodinium natans | reverse complement strand
CCCTTACGCATCTAGTCCGCCCTGAGAATATATAAAAAGGGACCAAACTTCGCATCAGACCTTATATCCAAGGCTTCTTTGCTTTCGAAGATATGATAAGATAACTCATTTTCCCAACGTTGATTTGTGGATCGCATTTTCAATTCGAAATACTTCCGAGCTCCGGAACTGCATTTTGCAGTCTGTTGCCTGAAAAGTTTATTGTGAAACCTTAAAGTCCCGAAAGCCGAAACCCCGAAACCCTAAACCCCCGTAACCCGAAACCCTAAACCCCCGAACACCGAAACCCTAAACCCTACTTTTAACCGTAAACCCTCTGAGGAGAGAGAGCCCTGCTGGCAACCGCTCAGCCACTCTCTGCATCTCTGCCGTCCTCCCAGGAGTGGATCTTCTTGTGGGGTTGGAGCCGACACACACACACAGTTACCTGCAGTTTGGGGTTTAGTTCAAATTCTCGCGGTTCGGGTTTGGGGTTCAGGGTTTAGGGCTAGGGCGGCTAGGGTTTAGGGCACAAGCACAAGTAGAAGCTTGCCAGCAAGTGGCGTCTCAACATTTGCCTGGAAACAGCTCACGTTTGGATTCCGAGTCATCTTGTTGTTCTGCGCGCATGTTTGTTCGGAGTTCGCAATTGTTGAGTGTCAGGGCTGAGCCCTGAAGCCTAAACCCTCAAACCTTAACCCGAATGAGCGCTTGGGGCGATGAAGACGGCCTTTCGGCATCCCAGGCAACCAGCCAACACGCACCCTGCCATGCCAAAGCATCAAAAGAAGTTGCACAGCCGAAGCCCTAAGCCCAACACCCTTAACTCGTGAACCCTAAACCTTAAACCCTGAACCCTAAAACCCTCAACCCTTCAGACCCTCCTTCGATGCAGTCCGGATTCTTCACAGTCATGGCCGGCTGGCAGGAGCCTTCAAGGAGGGCTGAAACTGAAAAAGGTTTCTGGCCACTTGTTGAAGCCCATCAGATGCTAGACCCAAGAGCAACCAACAAAGGGTTCCCCCCCCTTTTTGTTAAAGGAGTAAAGAAAAGGAAGCTAGCATGTCAGGGACACAGTTGCTTGTTGGTGTTGCGGTTCGCCGCGCAGATACGCCATGCCGGCCCCTATGCATCCAAGGCCTCCCCTCATGAAGTAGCTACGAACACGAAGAAAGATTCCAGTAAGCCACAAGCCCTACACCCCTCACCTAAACATCCTGAAACATACCCCTCAACTCCCCACACAAGTGGGAGAATCCTTCTTACCTCAGTCCCGCCGAAAGGGTGATTGACAAAACGCGAATGTCAACTTTCCGCCACGGACTCACAGGTCTGTTGTTGAAGTGACGCATTCAAAGCTCGGCCGCGTGTTCCATGATTAGAAGCGATCTCACGATGAAAATCCGAGTCAGTTTGCATGTACTTAGCCGTGGCTGTCTCTTTCAGCTAGGCCCCAGAAAAAAAAATCCTACAAACTTGGCAGGAGCTTTCTTTTTGCTTTGCCGTGGCTATGAGCCCTTGCAGCCAGGGCTAAGTAAATACAACACCGCCCTCCATTTGCAAACTCCATACGCTGGGTTTCAACACGACTCATATGTTTGAAGCAAGTTTGCATGGCTTCAACAACGGGTGGGGTTGGGGGGCAGACAAAGAGCTCACATGATGGGCTTAAAAAAGACTTATATTTTTGAAACAAGCTTGTATGGCTAGAGAAAGCGGCGGGAGTTGGGGGGAAGCGGGGCGTTGGGGGCACCCCCCCAATTTGCAAACACAATGCTCGCATGATGGGTTTCAATCGTTCATATGCTTTGAAACTAGCTTGCGTGGCTTAAACAAGCAGGGCGCAGCCCTCCCATTTGCAAACACAGTGCTAGCTTGATGGGTTTCAAAAAGCCTCATATGCTTTGAAGCAAGCTTGCATGGCTTAAAACAAGGGGGGGTTGGGAGGGAAGCGTGGTGGTTCTTCTTTTCTTGTTTTTCTTTCTTTTTCTCTCTTTCTTCTTCTAGTCAAAAAACCTACGGAAGGGAACGATTTCCTCTCAAAATGCAAAGGGAATAGAGGTTTGGGAATGGAGTGTGCCAAGAAATCCACCTCCCGAGTGAGGGTTTCGGGAAAGCCGAGACACCCGATTTGAGGCCCACCAACCCCTTACCAGGAGCCCCCACAAGATTCCGAACCTTTAAAACACTCGCGGTTCGGGTTCACATGGTATACATGGATTGGGGAGCAACTGCTTCCGAATTTCCAGGATGCCAGCTGATCCTAAACCCCCAAGTTCAACCAACAACAAAGCCTGAACCCTTGCCCTGTGTGGGCCCGCCTGAGACCCGACGTAGGCTGCGGATGCACCAGCTGTTGACCTCAGACGTGGATGGGAACCCGAAAGCCCAAAACCCGATAAGTTTATCTGGTGTTCCAAGTATGGGCCCTTGATGCGGATCCTGTATTACATAACCCTTATATAAAACACGATAGAGATAATAGCGTATGTAATGAGGGCGGGCCCAAACTTCGGATCCCGATTAACAAGGGTCAGGGACCAGACGAAGGGCCCTTAGAGTTTCGGGGCTGGAGGCCCCGAAAGTTTCTGCGAAGCTTGGACTTGAGCTGTCTACAGCTTGGGGGGTATGGATATACAGTTCCCACCCTTAAAACCCTTTGAACCCTAAAACCCTAAAACCCTGAACCCTTCGTCGGTCTCTTGTCGGAGCCGAGACTTCACCAACAAAAGGGCTAACGTGTGGTAGCACCCAAGTCTGGAAGACTTTTGAGGAGAGCAAGCATCGAAGCGACTTGGGACCTTCGGGCCCTTGCTCTAGGCCATAAGCACGATTAAAGCTCTCAAGAAGATGTGGCCACTGTTGCTTCTGTCATCTAGGATTTTGGGCTAGGGTCCTGGAAGAGCCGGATGCAAGCACATGGCGCTTAGGGTTGGGGAATGCCTCTGCAAATGAGACGTCCTTTCTGGGGTTGAGATGCTAAAAGCAGCAACCCTCCAGATTCGTGGTCTGCCTGCACATCCCTTCATACAGGGCGAGAGAGTCCATGTCCCGCCCTGAGCATATAACGTTTATCGACTTGTGTAGACTTCCCGAGGTTGAAGGTTTCGAGCTCAGGGAGACGTGAACCCGATCTGCGCTCAGGGTCTGTGGTGTTCGGCGCATGGCCATTAGGGCTTGGGTACAGGGTGCTCCCTTTCGCATCTGGTTTGCTGAAGCTCGCGCCCAGCGCTTGAAAACGTCAATGGACTGCCTATATCCCTTCCCTTCCCTGAGCTGGAATGCACGCAGTTGCGTGCCTCTTCATACTTCCCCAATAATTAGGAAGCCCGAAAGGTTTAAAGAGCAACTATTGGCAAAGTAAGTTTTTCCAAGCTTGCATGTCTTGAAGGACTCGTAGGTCCAGGGCCTTCCCGAAGCCTTGAACCCGGGCGTCCCCCTAAACCCCTAAACCCCTAAACTCCTAAACCCCTAAACCCCTAAACTGCAAAACCCCAAACCCCCAAAACCACAAAACCACGAAACCCCCAAAACCCCAAAACCCCAAAGCCCCTAAACCCCTCTCCAAGGCCATGGCAAAGAAGGCGCGGATCGCCGCGATGCCAGGTGCGCAGCGCGGATCTGCATCCTGGTGGCTTAAAGGCTCGGGTTTAGGGTTTAGGGTTTAGGGTTTAGGGTTTAGGGTTTAGGGTTTAGGGTTTAGGGTTTAGGGTTTAGGGTTTAGGGTAGCTGTGCTTGAACCCTAAACCCTAAACCCTAAACCCTCAACCCTAAATCCCACCCTGCAGCCCTTCCCCAGGCCTTCGCGAGCCCTTGCCCTCGCGATTCCTCGGCTGTTCATCAATTCAAAGCACTAAACTTCTGGGCCTTTAACCCTAAACCTTTCTGGGCCCTGCGCCAGAAGATGAGTCGAGATGAGCAACTTGGCTCTGGAAAAAAGCATTGCAAAGTGACACAACCAGTCAACCTCTCTTGGGGTTTAGGGTTTCTTCGACTGCATAAACCCGAAACCCTCAACCCTGAACCTTAAATCCTCTGAAACTTGGCCCAAGATTCAGGTCACCGGGGCGGAAGACGCGGATGGTCACTCGCCCCGCCTTGTCCACACCTAGGGTTGAGCTTGGTCAGCCCTAGCAAGGTCTGAAGGTGTCGCGTTTAGGGCTTAGGGTTCCATGGCAGCATTCGTGAACCTTCTCTTGTTTCCGATTTCGACTCAAGGAGCCCCAAACCCTAAACCCCAAAACCTGTAAAACCCCAACCCTAGACTGGAATTCGTGCTCAAAGCTTCGAGACCACAGCTGGGAGCGCTCAGGATTACACTTCTGGAACAAAAATCCACAGGCCCAACAGAGGCTGCATTCTAGTTTTGAAGCATGGCCACTTTTTTAAAGAAAACAGGTTGCAACAGAAGTTCAAGTCTTCTACGCTCGGACAATCTGCTCAAGTTTGACTCACCCAAAGCCCCTGATTGAGCCATGGGAGCACCTCTCACATCAACACAACCTGCCAAGCAACCTCGAAAAAATCACAACAAACCGCAAAATCCTGAAAGACCTAGATACCTGACATAAACCCCCCTCAAGACTCTAAAACCCTAAGCCCTAAACCCTAAACACTCTTGAGCCACCAAAGCGCACTCAAAGGGCACCTGAGGGGTTGGCTGTCATCTAAGACCTCGGCCCTGAGGCCGTTGAGCTCTGGCCTGAGAAGGAAGGCGTCGAGGGAACATCTTCAGGTTTAGGGTTTAGGGTTTCGGGTCTAGGGTTGAGGGTTTAGGGTGTGAGGTTTCTCACCAGTACTGTTCATACGTTGTTGTGCTTCTGCACTATGGCAGGACGATTGCGACTACGATTCGGATTATGGCCTCTTCTTGCTACGACCTCTGCTTCGTTTTGGGGCAGTCCCAGGCGTCATGTCCCATGCACTGACAAACCACATACATACATACATACATACATACATACATATGGGGGAATACGAAAATGAGGGACCTAATATGGACCCCAAATAGTCGGATTCCCCTTTGACAAGGACCCTAATAAGGTACCCCTTCTTTCGGAAACTCCCATGTCTGACTCAAGGCTTGCGGCCTCCCTCCCCCCCCCCCTCCCCCCCGACCCTCAACCCAAACCCCCAAGAAGAATTACGGAAGACTGCTCAATCAGCGCGTCGCAAAAGCGAAAGGTAGGCCGAGGCCACCGGGCAAGCAAAGCCCTAAGCCCTAAGCCCTAAACCCTAAACCCTAAACCCTATAACCCTAAAATCCGAATGCGCAGCCTCCGCCGGGATCCTTGGATAACAACCTTGGAACGCTTTCTTGTCGCTGGGGCGTGTGCAAGATACGTGTTGCAATATAATGTATGCATGTAAACATGAGGGTTTAACCCACATACTTGCACATATCGTTATAGCAGGAACTAAACATATACATATACGCAGTATAGATGTGATGTGATATGATCTGGTATACATATATGCATATATGTATATACGTATATACACTTGGGTTCAGGGGTCGGACTTCAGAGTCTGGAGTTTCGGTGGCCGTTGTTTTGCACATTTCGTGGTGACGGTTTTGTATTCCGACCTTTGCAACAACCAGAACCTGGACCAAACCTGTTGAACACTTAACACAAAAAAAACAACTCATGAAGGAATGTATAAAACATGGGCCAAGCCTTGTAAATGAGGTGCGGAGACCATGAGGGGAGTACCAGGGTTTTGCAGATAACATTCAGCTTCCGAACTCTGCAACCTAAGCTCCCAAGCTCTCATCCCTAGCCCCTGAACCCCCCCTGCGAACCTAGTGCGCTGAAGCCTATCATGTCATGAAGGGGTTATAAATGCCCCTAAACCCCAAACCCTAAGCCTGAAACCCCATGAAGATTTGTCTCAGCCAAATCGTAGAGGGCTAAGCGGTTGAGCAGTTGGGACTGGCGACGGGCTCTGTCATTGCCACAGCCCGTTCTGCCATGTCGGGGGCGATGGACGTGGCTGCAAGACCCATATTCAAGGTTGCGACAACGGCCAAACCCCTCTCTGGCCATACCTTTAGGTGCATGAAATTGGTCGTGTTGCATCCGCCATGCTGGATAGATCCCCCAGTGTTTGCGATGAGCCATCCGAATGCATACGGATAGTCTGCATTCACAGGGATACTGTGTAGTCTTCTCCAGGTTGCTTGGGACAAGCCAAGCTTTCTCTCAGCGCAGTCGTGCGAGGCGTGGACAGCCAGGTAGCGTGCAATATCCTGCAGTGAGCAATGGATGACACCAGCAGGCCCAATTGCTGCTGGGTTGTCAGCCCCTTGCACAGCTGGATCAACTGCCTCCCCAGTGTCACGAGTGCCCCAGATGTAAGCTCGACGCTCCGTGCGATCTGTGGCGTTGGCCCCCATGGCATAAAACCCCGCAGTAGTCATGTCCAGAGGGTCAAAGATCTCACGTTGCACCAGGTCTTCCCACGCTGTTTCTAGCATCGTCTCCATCATGACACCGGCAAGGGCAAAGCCGTCGTTGGAGTACTCGTACATGCCAACCGTGTGCGGCGCCAACGCCAAAACCTTTGCAAAGTATCGCCGACGCTGCTCGCGTCGGGAAAGGCCTGAACGTCCTTCCGAATCCAGGGTCCAGGCATATGCCCATGCGGCAGGGTCGCAAACATTCCAGCAGCCTCCACGGTTTGTTAGCAACATCTCCAATGTTACATCTGTGTAACCACTCTGCATGGCAAGCAGGGCATCACTCTTGAGTGCCTCAGCAACCGTCAGCTCCCATGAGAGGTGGCCCTTCTCCACCAGAACTGCAGCCAAGGTGGCAGTGATGGACTTCGTGCAGGAACCTAGATGCCAGCAGTCGGCCAGCTGCACGGCGCTGGTGGGCTCGCTTTCGTGCGCTCTGCCTGGGTGGTGCCGACACTCAGGAGGAATGCTGGGCATCTCATCAACGTGCGTAAGTCCGCACAGCTGTCCGGTGCTGACATCCACGGCAACTTTGAACACCAAGCGTTTGCTGCATGTTCTCACAGGTATGATCAGCCATCCGTCCAGCTTTCCCTCGAGGGACGGCCCTTCGGTCACAGTCGCCGCAGTCGAAACGGCGTAGTCGCGCCACTTCGACTCCGGAATGGCCTTCAGTGTCTCAGGGGCGAGCATTGCCACCAACGCGTCTTGCCTTCCAGCGAGCATGATGTTCACAACGTCGAGGGCCAAGGCTTCCTCCTCTTCGCTCACCACCCTTCCAGGAGCAAGTGGCTCAAGCGTCTTGGAGGTCGCCTGCCCCAAAAGCATGCCGGTCACCTTTCGGCGAGTGACATCCAGAGCGACTTTGAACTCCATCAGTCCATGAGATGCCATCTTCCGGCGCACCAGGATCCAACCATCCTCCTTGCCAACCAGCCAAGGCTCTCCTTCGAAACTGCACCTTGCCGTGCTCTCTGCAACAGCTCGCCACTGGGATTCCGTGATCTGCTGCAACGCCTCTGGCGCCATAAGGCCAATCAGGGCATCGCCATCTCCAGCACAGACCACCTTAAACACCTCAAGGGCGAACTTCGCATCTTCAGGCTCCACTGGCCCATGACTCAGAGCCTCCGACTGCGCACGGCTGAACTGGCGCTTGCCGGCCAAGCCCACGCGCAGAGTAAAGAAATCACCCGGCTCCAAGCGAAGCACACCCACACTGGCGCATGAGGCCGTCGCAGAACTTAGGAGAACTTCTTCAGCGAGGGCATCCAGATCACGCACTCTCACAGCAGGTTTCACCTCACCCCGCAATACCATGAGGTGGGAATGGCACGAGCACGCAACTCAAGAATGGGATGCTTTTTTGAGAGCAACTCCAAGTGAAGGCCTGCCACAGGTCACTTGGATCACCCCCCGGCAATTTATAATGGATTTACACCCTAAATGCCCTGATAGGCCCGAAGCCCCTAACCTAAACCCCAAACCCCTAAACCCCTAAACCCCTGAACCCCTAAACCCCTAAACCCAAAACCCCTAAACCCCTGAACCCTAAACCCTAAACCCCCACTCAAAGAGGCCCGGCATCCTGACCCACGGCGGGCACATGGGGAAGGGCCGCCTCCTGGACCGAGGATGGTTGGTTGAGGCTTGTTCAGGGTTTAGGGTTAGGGTTTAGGGTTTAGGGTTTAGGGTTTAGGGTTTAGGGCTTAGGGCTTAGGGCTACTTTAGGGTTTAGGGTTTTATTGTTGAGGGTTTCGATTCTTTTGAAACCAAAATGCAGGTCCATGTGGTATTGGTGGGGACCCTACAATTGTGGCCATGGGGTGTTGACACTATTCATCCTAGCGGCGAAGATCATCAAGGAACCCGAAGATCTTGTGTCAGTTGTGGGCAGAAAAGGGCAGCCCCCGTGCGACTGAAACCTCCTCTCGCCCTAAATCGTGCACTCACATGGCATCCTGAACCCAAGCCCTAAACCCTAAACCCGCGCAGAGTCTCAATCCGGCGTTCAGGGTTTTCAAAGAGCCCCACTGAAAACGCTGCAACTTGAAACCTCCTGAAGCATGACCACCGCCCCCATGTCCCTAGCCCGGCCTTCTTTGCTAAGTTGGCCCTTTGAGTAAAGATCGATGAGTTAAAGCTTCCTGACTCAAATCTCGCACCGAAACCGACCCCGACACTCAAAAACCCAACAGGCCCCAATCAACCTCAAGCCTCCATAAACCCTACAAGCCCTACAAACCCTAAACACCCAAACCCTTTAATCCCCGACCTCCCTCCCCGAACAAAAAAATACCCTTTCAACCCCCCCGACAAGCCCTTTAAACCCCTACAAACCTCCATGAAAGAACCCTGTAACATCCCTACAACCCCTAATAACCCCCCCCACCCCCCATGGAAAACAAACCCCATGAAAAAACGCCCTAAACCCCTATAAACCCCCACGCAAAAAAAAACCCAAAACAATCCCCTATGAGCCCCATGCAAAACCCTATATAATGCCCCATGAAAACCCCGAAATACCCTATAAACCCCATGAAAACAAACCCTCCCTGAAATCCCCCATGAACCCCTAAAACCCTAAACCCTAAACCCTAAACCCTAAACCCTAAACCCCTTGGTTCCAGCTTCTGCTTTGCGTCCTTGGGCGTCCGCAAGGCTTCCAGGGATGCATGCTTGGAGATGCCTGCTGGGCTTCGGAGGCCGAAGTGGGGAGGTTTTGTAGGGTTTAGGGTTCAGGGTTCAGGGTTCAGGGTTTAGGGTTTAGGGTTTGGGGTCAACTGACATAAGGGGCTTAGGGGTTTAGGTCTTTAGGGCTTTCGGGCTCACTCTGAAAGCAAAAGCCTTCACAACACCTCCCCTAGCCTGGCGAATGTGAGACCCTCAGGTCCGGCAAGTATTTAATACTAAGGTTTAATGGAAAGAAAAACGGAAATATCAGCATAGTCATGTAGTCATCTTGTCATGGAGCAAATGTGGCAGCAGAATTCCAAGTACCCCCCACAAAACTGGAGCTTGCAAACTGGCCAAGTAACTGCCATGGATCGAGGGATGCAGCTTTCTTTTTGGGGGGAGGCTTAGGGTTTCAGGCATGAGGGCATAAGGCTTACGGTTTCGGGTTAGGGTGTAGGGTTTAAGGCATGAGGGCAGGGCTGTGATGCTGGATTCCGCGCGCAGCAGGAAGCCACCCTAAACCCTAAGCAGCACCCTAAACCCCAAACCCTAAGCCCTAAATCCTAAAAGCCCTAAACCCTGAAACCCTAAAAACCCTAAAACTTCCGGGCTGCGGAGTTAACAGGATTCCAGGCCCCGAGTCCGCCTTGCCTAGTTGCTGGAAGCACCATTGATCGAGCTCTTTCTCCAAGCTGTGTCTCAAGACCTCCCGGGCTGCCCAAATTGGGATATTCCCCCCTTATACTAGCAGTGTCCTCAATTGGGATTATAGACCCCCCCGATTTCTAAAACCGATTAAGGACTGTTAGTAGAAGGGGGGAACATCCCGAAAAGGCACCTTTTTTCAGGGACGCCCCTTTGCAGCATCCACTCAAACAGGGTTTAGGGTTTAGAGTCTAGGGTTGAAGTTTTTGAGAAACAGCTCTCCCCCCTAAAACAGATGGTTTCTTCACGTCTGATTGACATCCACTTGTTGCCTGACTGTACTCGGCTGCACATGTTACTCAAACAAGCTGCAGCCCCCGGCATGGCTCTGCTGACACATGCTCAAACTGGGGTTGGCTCCTCTCTGCCACATTAAGCACGCATTTGCCGTACAAGCTGGAGCCTGATCGGCATGCAGCGGGTTCCTCACCGCCATGGCTGGGCACTGTGGAAGTAGTAATTCAAGAGCTGCGATGCTTTCCTGATTCAAGCTCATGGTGTCGGGTGGTGAGAGCAAGTGACTGTGAAGGCTCGGGTTCGAGGCTGGCATGTCACTTTGGATCTACTGCAGGCTCAAGACTCACGTGGCATGTGCGCATGGCGGGGGGGGGGGAAGGAAACTGAAAACATTGAGCTCTGGGACTCTGAGATGAAACATCTTGCAGGATGAAGGCTTGTCTGTTGCACTTCCCTGGTGTTGGGACCCTGAGACCCCAGCTGTCCGAAGCAGAGGGTAGGCGAGCAAAAACGCTCACTCCAGCTACCCGACTAAGTTTCGCATCCTTGCGCAGCCCAGTCTTAAGCCCACCGGTGGTGGACCTGAAAGGGAACTCCCTGCCTTGGGGACCAAGTGAGCCCTCAAATTGGGGTTATATACCCTCTACTACCAGAATTCCTAGTCAGGTATTCTGAACCCTCAACCCTCCAACCCTAAACCCTAAACCCTTTGCCCTAAACCCGTTTTAGGGTTCATGTCCTCCCCAAGGTGAACCTCCCAATGCTGGAAGCGCTGAGCGTCACCAATGCGTCTCCGGCTTTTTACCGCGGGCGTCTCCGCATCCGGCAGCTTCTGGGACACCTGGTTCTGTTTAGGGTTTAGGGTTTATTTAGGGTTTAGGGTTTAGGGTTGGAGGGTTTAGGGTTTAGGGTTTAGGGCATGTTGCTTCTCCGTTGGCTTTGCGGTTCGGGGGCTGTTTGCAGACATTTGCACACACATCGGGGCTCTGCGGTCGACAGCTGAGAGGATGGTGGGTGTGGATCTGTGGATCCCAAACACCCTTACCCTCAAAACCTCGCCAGCCCTGAGCCCTGAACCCTGAACCCTGAACCCTGAAACCCTAACCCTAAACCCTAAACCCTACACCCTAAACCCTAAACCCTAAACCCCTGGCCACCTTGCTGCGAAGAGCCCGGCATCTACGCCTCTAAGGCCCTCCCCTCCCCTCTCCTCCTCCGCTAGGATTCCCGGCAAAAGCCAACGGATCAGTTGTCGGAGTCGGGCGCGGCCTCGGAAGACCTGAGCAGGGGAAGACTTGGGGACTAATAAAGGGGCCTTGATGATTAGAATGGGGTTTTGGGGGTTCTTATGGTA
The DNA here is from genome assembly GCA_905221605.1 of Symbiodinium natans. Lineage (NCBI taxonomy): Eukaryota > Dinophyceae > Suessiales > Symbiodiniaceae > Symbiodinium > Symbiodinium natans. The sequence continues at coordinate 42,347 of CAJNDS010000897.1, read as the reverse complement.
TATTTATAGGTAGGGACCATGAGGGAATACTATTGGCAAATTTTCCGAACCCTTTCTTGGTCTCGGCTTGCTTTTGGATTTCGGACTCCTGTTTCTCAAGCACCCCTGAAGCTCGCATCTTAGCCGAACCCAACTTGGAATCAGCGAAGACAATGCTCCTAGGAGGGGCACACGGGGCTTTTCAATTCAGGCACTGCCGGAAACAAAGAGGGGACTGCAATGGCAAGCACTTCGCACGTTTTTCCTCACGCAAGCTGCTTGATCGGTTTCTGACAGCATGACCTCTCCGAAGAAGATGGGCCTCCGGCCACGACAAGAATCCCCCTGAGAGATTGAGAAAAAATCAGAGGGCAATCACAGGCCCCTGCATCCGTGACAGGACTCTGCCATCAGGCTTTTGCATACGACTTTGACTAATTCAGGTGTGGCGATGGGGCGGGTGGTACTTCCATGCTCTGTTGATCATCTTCCCAGCTTATAATTTGAAATAGTCTTCAAAAGACGCTAGCATTCCATCACGGTAGAGTCTAGCTTAGTCTGGTATGGAACACACAATCTTAGCGTGGGGGTGGGACGTTTTTGCGGAGGATGGCAGACCCTTGGGGTTCCCCGGGGGCCCTTTCCTGAAGACCTGTCTGATCCAAGAGCTTATCTTCGGTGTAGGGTTTAGGGCTTAGGATTTAGGGTTAGAGTTTAGGGTTTAAGGTTTAGGGTTTAGGGTCAGGATTTCGGGATGGGTTTCTAGGCCTCGGCGCAGAGACTCCCGCCACTCTTTGACTTGCACTCATCCAAGCAGACCTGGAAAATATTGGGGGGTAGGTTCTCTAGTTGTAGGGGTCCTTTTTGAAAAAGGTGCCATACTTCTTGGAACGGGGACCCTCCTGAAGATGTTCCCCTTCTTCCGAAGAGCAGTCCTTAATAGGGATCACAGTAGGGGGTACTATCATCCCCATTAAGGGCTGTCAGGTATTGTCAGGTATACTTGGGTGAACATCCCAAGAACTACGCGTAGAAAGGGACCCTTCTGCAGAGAACTACCCATATTGGCATGTTTGTTCCGATTGCTGCAAGCAGTCCCTGGGGGCCCCCCCCTCCGAGAGGTGCTCGACGTGAGCACCAGTCGTTTCTAAACCCTAAACCCTAAACCCTAAACCCTAAACCCTAAACCCTAAACCCTAAACCCTAACCCTAAACCTAAACCCTAAACCCTAAACCCTAAACCCTAAACCCTAAGCCCTAAGCCCTAAACCCTAATCAAGAGGAAGGCCGAGGTTCCCTGCTTGCTTCGGATCCGAACCCGCAGATGGGGCCTGGATCCCCTCAGCTAATAGGACTTCAAGGAAGCCTCTTAACCCGACTAGGCTGCCCAGTAGCCTAGGGTTTAGGGTTTAGGGTTTAGGGTTTAGGGTTTAGGGTTTAGGGTTTGGGGTTTAGGGTTTAGGGTTTAGGGTTTCGGGTTTAGGGTGTGGGGTTAGGGTTTCGGGTGGAGGGTGCTCCAGTTTTTGCTGCAGAGGGTTTGTAAGGGAACCGAAACCCGACAAAGAGGGAAGACTGGTACTACTGGGCATCCTAGCCAATTTTCGTCCAAAAAAAGGCGGCTGGAAGCCCCCCCCCCCCCCTTCAAGCTTTCAAAGGGGGAGTCATCCAAGGTAATTACACGGTCCCTTAATGATGGTCCCTTACCTTTGTTTTTTTAGAGTATATAAGGGGTATGTAAGGGTCCCCTGTCAAGGGCATACTAAGGGACCATGCAACTACCCTTCGAAGTGAGAACGCGCTCAGGGCACAAGCCCGCACGTAGTCAGGCCCAAGAAAGTGTGGAACTCTACTTCTGGGCCGGGGCGCTCGAACGCCCCCCCCAGGGCCTGCAACACAAACCCAAAAGACGTTGAGGTCTGAATAGGGGCGCTCCCTAATACTGAAGAAGCATGCTTCTAATTCCGTCCTAACCCTAAACCCTAAACCCTAAACATCCCACAAATTTGGTAGGCCACTGGAAAACCTTATACCTTTCGAGTGAGACGTGGACGGCGCGCTGCTCATCTCAAGAGACCGAATTGGACAGACCGGGGTTTAGGGTTTAGGGTTAGGGTTTAGGGTATAGGGTTGTCTGCAAAGTGAATTGTGGGGTCCAGGGTTCGCTGGATTAGGGCTTCGGGGTTCTTCCGGTGAGATGTCCGGCTCATAGTTGGGTTGCTTTGGTCTTTCTGCTTTTGTACATCTGTTCCAGGCCTAAAGTGGGAGGGATTGGAGTAGAAGGGTGAGGGTTTGGGCTCGGGTTTATAGGCTAGAGGGTTTAGGGCTTAGGGCTTCAGCCTCAGGGACGTTGAGGATCTTAAGGTTTGTTGGCGGTTTAGGGTTTAAGGTTTTTTGTTTAGGGTAAACCCTAAACCCCAAAACCCTAAACCCTAAACCCTAAACCCGTCTCTCGGAACACTGTGGGAGTTTAGGCGTGGGCCCTGCGACTCAGATGATCCGTGCACTTGTTCGGCCTAGGAGCACGCACTTTTGAAACACCACTGGTCCCGCTAAACTTCTTGGCTGTGATCTCCGAGAGTCTGAAGTTAGGGTTTAGGGTTTAGGGTTTAGGGTTTAGGGCTATCCACCTTCAGCCAAGAATATGGGGACCCTCAGCATCCACTCACTTAGTCTTCGTACACTTCCCATTGGCTCTGCTCGATGACCTCCTGCAGTCGCACCGCCAACTCCTCGACTATGGTGATGAGACGGCGCAAAAAAATAGAGCCCCAGTTAGGGTTTAGGGTTTAGCGTTTAGGGTTTAGGGTTAGGGTTTAGAGTTTAGGGTTCAGGGTTTCCCCATCTTAGGGTTCCCCCATATGTAGAAGTTAGTTCTAGACTAGGGTCACATTTTGAGGCACCTTTCTATGACAGGGGCTCCCAGCTTGGAACCTTCATTCTGCAAACCCCAAAACCCAAAACCCCATAAACCATATAAAGCCTATAAGCCCTATAAACCCTTTTAACCCTACACACCCTATAAGGCCTTGAAACCCTATAAACCCTAAAAACCCGGTAAACCCTATAAACCCTATAAACCCTATACACCCTATAAACCCTATAAACCCTGTAAACCCTGTAAACCCTAGAAACCCTATAAACCCTGTAAACCCTGTAAACCCTATACACCCTATAAACCCTATAAACCCTGTAAACCCTAGAAACCCTAAGCCCAATCTTCCACAATCCCTGTCAAGGCTCGGCGCGAATCTTGGGGTCACTGAGAGTGCTCAGGTTCAGTGGCCACTCGATGACCTCAAGTCTCCCAGCTACTTCGGGTAGCTTCATGGGTGAACAAAAACGGAGACCCTTATGTAGGTTTGGGTTTTGGGGTTTGGGGTTTTGGGGTTTAGGGTTTAGGGTTTAGGGTTTACCCTAAACCAAAAAACAAGCCGGTGCTACTTGGCGCGCCTGCGGTGCCAACTTAGCAGCTTCTGCATCTTCCACGGCCTGCACTTTTCGTCGGTGCGATTATGAGTGGCTACCCAGATGCCCTGGGAGGACCCACAAAGATGATCCCCCTTAAGGGTTCTTAAAGGGGGGGGTTTAGGGTTTAGGGTCAGAGGGTTTAGTAGATCCCCTTCAGGGTTCTTGAAAATAGGGTTTAGAGTTTAGGGTTGTAGGGTTTAGTAGATCCCCTTGAGGGTTCCTAAGAATGACCCAGTTAACCACAGTAGGAGTATGGGTACCATGTGGGGGTTTCTACTTTTTAAACCCTAAACCCTAAACCCTAAACCCTAAGCCCTAAAAGCCTGAACCCTAAACCCGAAACCCTTGCGGGGGTCTGTGTATTAGGGGCCAGCAGCCCTTGGCCCTTGGGCTCTTGGGGTGTCTTTCAGGGCATCTAGGGCGTTCAGAGAGTTTGACATAAAGTCTTGGGGCGGTTAGGGCTTTTAGCGCTTTCGAGGCTTTAGCCGGGGTTTAGGGTTTGGGAACTTAGGGAATCTTGACAGCAGCTAGCCCCTAATAGCCCTGCCCCTCCCTACCCCAAATACGAAATACTTTCCAAGTATTTAATAGTAGGGGATACTTGGAGGTTCATCGGTACTTGCCACCCCAATTATCAATCTACTTATAACCAACTTCGAGGACTTGGGGAGCTTATAGGTGCACGTACAGTTGGGGATATAAGTGCCGCCTGCACCCAAAACCCAAAACCTTAAGCCGCCCGCACCAGCCAAGTAACACCCTCCCCTTTTTGACATAAATTTGAACTCCCCCCTGCCCCCGAATATTAAATATCTCCCCCTAGAACGATAATGGGAGCATTTAATATTGGGGGTGGGGCGGAGGTGAAAATGGGCATTTCCCAAAATAGGGGGGACCCGAAGATACCCAAATACAATAGAATCCCCTTAAAGGGACCCCTAAACGGGTACCCATGTTTTTTTGAAAACCCAACCCTAAACCCTAAACCCTAAACCCGAAACCCTAACCCTAAACCCTAAACCGGAGGGGGGATTAACGCTCTCTTTGCGGTGCCAACTTTTCGGGGACTCCCCGGCCTGTGCCATGTTCCCTGCGGCAGCGTGCAGGAGCTCTTTGTTCAGTTCCTTGCGAGATCTCCACGGAAGCCCTAAACCCCTAAAACCCTAAAACCCCAAAAACCCTAAAACCCCTAAAACCCTAAAACCCAAAAACCCAAAAACCCTAAACCCTAAACCCTGTGTGAACTGGACCCGTGCTGATGCGCGAGCCATTTCTCACACCGAGAAACTGCCAATACGGGGATCTCTCGACCGCAGGGGTGTGAGGCGGCCCAGGAAGATGCATGGAAGTAGGACGCCTGGGACTGCGTGAGGACGCACATCCACAGATACGGGAAAAGGCGTCGGCGTAGTCCTCGCACAAAGGGCTTGCGTTCGTTCCTATATTGCTGCTTCAGGAGATCTGGGATGATGGCGGTCAGAACTCCGAAAGTTTTTAAGGATTAGGGCGGAGGGTGGGGCCGGCGGGGGGGGGGGGGGGTACATTCTGCTGGGAAATCCTTCCACGATGGGCTTGGCTTCACGCCAATCTGCAACCAAAAGCACCGTGTCCCCTGCATCCAAGCCATCGAGCCATCGCAGGAAACCTTCGCACTTCTTGTGGTAGATCCTTGGATTTTTCGCATCAGGGCCCTAGAAAGGGGAGGGACGTGGTCTATGAACGAATTGGGCGTTCACACGCAGACCCTATGACTTCTAAGGATCAGCTCCAGACCGCACTCTTGGGCGATCTGCGCCATGTCGGTATACATGCTCTGATTTGCCATCTTACGGCAGTGCTCGAAGCACCAAACCATCCAAGCGCGCCGACCTTTTGCATCATTTCGCAAAACGCTCGCTTTGCATCCAGGCGCCATCGCGCAGGAAGACTACCGTCCTGAACTGTGTCAACCAATGGCTGCACGACGAAGCATCCAACAGGAGACAGGAGACTTGGGCTTGGGGGTATTGGGCACCCTTGTGACCTGGCATTTGGTTACACCTTGGCTTCGCACGGTATTTGCATTTCTTTGCCGGGAGATGCCAGGAGGAAGTGGCTGGGAGGTGGATACGGTCAGTGTTGCGGCACCCGAAACCAAAACCGAAGAGACCGGGCCAAGATTTTCATGAGCCCAGGGTGCAGGTGAAAGCTCTGGGAGCTATGGAAGTACCTGATAAGTAGGGAGGGTTTGTGGGGCCCAGGGCTTCGGGCCTAAACCTTTTAAGCCCTACACCCTTTACCCTAAATCCTAAACCCTGTTTCGAAGTTGGTCTTCGCCTAAGTGCTCACCCTGAACCTTGAAGCACTTGAGCCGTGGACCAGAGACTGTGACAGGGATGCCGGGATGGCCTCAGCAATTGGCTGGTGCAGGACGGCTCAGGGTTTAGGGTTTAGGGCTTAGGGCTTAGGGCTTAGGGCTTCAGGTTTAGGGTTTAGGGTTTAGGGTTTAGGGTTTAGGGCGAAAAAAACAGAAGCGACTGAGGTGCATGAATCCAGAGTGAGGGCCAAAGCTGCTTCCTCTCTGCTTGTGCACCCTAGGAGACTCCACACGAAACCATAAACCCCAAACCCCAGACCCCACAACCCTAAACTTACCCTAAACCCTAAACTTACCCTATACCCTAAACCCGAAACCCTGAACTTCCTTACTCTATACATACCCTAATCAAGCCTTCTGTCTGCCAGGGGGGGAAGAGCGACTAAATCCATTGGATTCCGAAGCCTCGGCGAGCACCCTTCTAAACCCCAAACCCCAAATCCAAAACCCCAAACCCTAAACCCCAAACCCTAAGCCCTAAACCCTGCTCACCGTCTTTCATACAAAGGCGAAACCTTCGAAGTTTTTTGACGCGTGGGAAGAACAGAGATGCCTTTGGCTGAGGGGCCTTTGCGTAGACATCTGGGCAATATCCTCAGCTTGGCGTGGGGCTTGGGAGTGTGGCGTTTAGGGTGTAGGGCGTAGGGGTTGACCTAAACCCGAAACCCTAAACCCTAAACCCTAAACCCTAACCCTAAACCCTACCTAAACCCTCAACCCTAAAAGCCCTAAACCTCTAAACCCTTAAGCCCCAAACACCCAAAACCCTTCAAGAGCTCTAAGTACTGGGCAGCCAAGAAAGACACCCAGCCAGACGAAACACACCGCTGCACTCGAGGGAGGAAAGGGTGCCCTTTTTTGCTTAAAAGGGTTTTTAGGGGAACCTAGAGCCCCCAAAAAGGGAATAATGGCACCACTGGGCATCCTAGTATAAGAGACGCATATAAACTCAACAAGGGAGGGGGGTTAACACACATCAGGCCGTTGAAATACGCATCACCCCAATGTGAAGACGCTCATGCAGCGAAGTTTTGCATCATTCGAGAGAGTACACATCACAAGATACGAAACCCCAATGTGGACACCGTTTATCGCTCTCAGCCACGGATCGTTCCAAACCTCGCGGACGCTGATGTATCGGGCCGCGTTCATGCATTTTGGCAGCAAATCCCCAAGGAGGCGCCACTTTTGTTACAAGAACAGCGGATTCTTCGAAATCCACCAAACCTCGCGGACGCTGATGTTTCAGGCCACGTTGACATCAATTGGGCATCCGCAGCCGGGACCTTGTCCGGGTCAGGGATTCAGGGTTGGTTCTGTGTCCAGTATTAACCAAACCCTGCGACTGAGACCCCCCTTGTGTATTGGCAGGCCATGGCCTCCCGTGAAACCTTCCACCTGCTTCCGCGAGCACAAGGCGATGAGGCTTTGGACGCAATAACCGTCGTAATGAACTGTTTTTAAGAGGGTTTAGAGTCTAGGGTTTAAGGTGCTTAGGGTTTAGGGTTTAGGGTTAAAGGGCATAAACACCTATCTGAAGCCGTCCCTTATCCAACCGCGCCCAGCGGCCCACTGCGAAGGTGTCGGCCCATCGCCGCGCGCGCTCCGAGTGCGCCGCCGCCTCGAAGGCCGCTGTCCTCAAGAAGGGGAAGGGGTTTAGGGTTTAGGGTTTAGGGTTTAGGGTTTAGGGTTTAGGTTTTAGGGTTTAGGGTTTAGGGCTTTTTTGTTCCGGGCGTCTGCCCGATTTGGGGATTTCTCAGCTGTTTGGCTACGAGGGAGTACTTGTAATGTGGTCCTTGGAGCGGTGTGGTTCTGTTGATAGATGTCTGGGTAATGCTGTTTGGGGGTGACCTCTAAACAATAAGGAAACTGCATTCCTCTACGCCTGCCCTGACTGATAATCCTATCTTTATGAGCCGAACCGAACACAACCGAATGGTAGATTTCAGACCTTGGTGCGTTGAAGATCTCACCCACACATTTAAATTGGGCTTCTGCTAGGGTATGGGAATGCAGTTTAGGACGTCGGGCCCTTCAGGGTGTAGGGTTCAAGTCTTAGGGCTTAGGGTGGGAGATTTGGCTCGAGGTGTCGGCCCGAACAAGTCTCTGGGAAGGCATCCCAAGAACAAAGACCCTCCATTGAACCCAGATCTCAGGGTAGCTACCTGGTCCCTTAATGATGGACTCCCTGCATATTTCGTATATACCCTTACAAAACCCAAGGGCACATACTTCAGAACCCTGTACAGGAGGCCAGGGACCGTCTTACCAGGTAAGCACCCTCAGACCAGAAGCCCACCTCTGGCCTTTGCGGCTTGAGCTTTAAGGTCACAGGGGTCGGACGAGTTCCAGCGCAAGCCCCACGGTCGTCAGAGTCTGAGAGAACAGGCCCTAGACCCCAAACCCTAAACTCAACTAGACCGGTTTTTGCATCTCTTGTGGTGTGGTGCTTCAGAAAATGAGCCCCCGAACTCCCTGCACCCCCAAAACCTGAACCCTCAACCCTCAACCCTAAAACCCCTAAAACCCTAAACCCCTAAACCCCTAACCCTAAAACCCCAAAACCCTAAAACCGAAACCCCAAAACCCTAAAGCCCCAACCCCAAAATCCTAAAACCTAAAACCCTAAATCCTAAACCACAAAACCCTAAGCCCTGAAGCTTAAAACCCGAGACCCCTAAAACCTTAACTCTAAAACCCCAAGCCCCTAAACCCTAAACCCCTACACCCGAAAACCTCAAACCCTAAGCCCTAAACCCCAAACCCCTAAACCCTAAACTCCTAAACCCCTAAAACCCTAAACCCGAAAACTCTAAAACCCTAAAATCCTAAAATCCTTTCTGACTCCGAAGGTGGGGCTCCGGCGCGTCCCCGCCCGCGGTGTCGCGGAGGACCTGCGTGCCGCCCGGGTGCCGGGCGAAGAACCTCAGGGGGTTCAGGGTTTGGGGTGTAGGGGTTGAGGGTTATATATACATATATATATATACATATGTATATTTATATATTATGTATACACATATGAATAGACACGCTTAATGACGTATATGCGTGACCCTCACTGCAGCTCAGAGCTTCAGTCAGCGGTGCTAACGCGGCTTGACGCGGTCGAAAGGCTCGGCGCTGAGCGCCAAGACGATGCCATGGATGCTGACCTTGTAGGCCAAGGTGACAAGGCTTAGGGTTTCGGGTTTAGGGTTTCGGGTGCGGGTTCCTGGAGAACCTAAGACCCCACACGCAAAAAGGGGAATAAGGGTGCGACAGGGAGCAGACCTTCAGGTAGGGAATGCGACCCCCCAACTTTCACCCTCCACCAAAATCGACATCATCCCGGGTCTCCACCCGCTAAGGTCCAGAATGTAAGGCACCCAAGTCACCTCTTTCTCAAGAATTACGAGCACTGGGGCCCCCAAACCCTCAACCATCAACCCCTATATCCTTGGCCCTGACTCAGAGGTTCCGGAAGGGGACCCCTGTGCCCAAGTCCCGCCGCAAGTTGGGAGACTCAACTTGGCATGTTCCCCCTGTTTCTAGCTGTCCCTCATGGGGACTTTTGTACCCCCAACATAGACTCAACACCTAAGAGCCCTTCTCAAGGCTTTCCCATTTTGAAGTTCGGGCCCCTCTTGGGGTTGCAACATGGCTTCCGTAGGAAGAAGGCGACCCTATTATCCAGGGCGCCCAAGAAGGGACCATGATTTAGAAGAGCTCACCATATCTTAAAACCACTTAAGCCCCTAAACTCTCAAAAAAACCCACACCAACCGGAGAAGCCCTTGAACCCCCTAAAAAAAGACAAAGGGCGCCCCTTTTGGTTTAAAGAGGCTGGGAATGGGTCCTTAAAACCCAAAAGGGCAATTGACTGCCCAGGAGCCCAGCAGCCCTGGCCAACTCCCTCGGGGCACATGCGCCAGCGGTGCGCCCAGAGCTCCTCTGCAAAGCTCGGGGCGCTTTTTCGGGCCGCATTTTTTTTTTTGGGGTCTTCGTAGACTTCAGGGAAGTTGTGGCTTGTTGCTGATCTTTGGGTATAGTGGATGTATGAGGAATCTTCATGTAGAAGCTGACCGTGCTCACCGCTGTCTGGACCTCAAACTTGCGTCGCCTTTTTGAAATAAAGGGGTTCCCGGAACTTCCTCGTAGAATAGCAAGGACGTCTTGGGTCTTTCCTTGGTAGCCCAGACATCACATTACAGCAAGGGTACCCTTGTTGGGCTTGGTTATTTGAAAAGGGAACAATGAATCACAAGAAAGGGCAAAGGGGTACTACCAAAGGCTTCATGGCGGCTTCATGAGGGCTTGCGAGGATGACTTTATAATGTCTTTACTCCAGTGCTTGAGCTCCTCCAAAACCCTAGGTCTGGATAGGTCTACCATGGCTAAAAACTCATGCGGCACGACCCCCACTCCACTCTACTCTTCTGGATAATCGAGCTAATTGGAGATGTTGCGTGTGCTTATAGCAGCAAAGTGCGGGCCAAAACGGCTGTTGCACAATGCCCTCTGCCAAGAGCGCAAGCTCCTCTTCCAGTCCTTTTTGTAAGGTACGGTACTACAGTAGGGGTCCCCAAAAATGGGACCCTAATTTAGAGAATCACCGTACCCCCAAAACCCAAAACCCAAAACCCAAAACCCAAAACCCAAAAGGGCACCTTTGAAACAGAGAGATCTGCCTCGCGGCTGATGCGGTGCCAGCCAGTGACAGCATGGGCCATGCAGAGCTGTGTTTGGATGGTACCCCCACAGGGTTCAGGTTTAGGGTTTAGGGTTTAGGGGTCCGGGGCAGGCTTCACGTAGCTTTTTGGCCACCGTCCAGTGGGGTTGAGGGTTAGGGGGTGTAGGGCTTCGGGCGTATCGCATCGTCTGCCGAGTCTACTGCTACCAGGGCCACCTCTGCCTCTGCTGCACTTCGACAACACTTGTCACTACTTGGGCGTCGTGTGCTTGAGACCCAAGGGCTCAGCGGTTGAAATTTTGGATGGGCTTGGCTGTGGAAGAGAGCACGCTCCCCCTTGAGAAAGAGCCGAGAAGGATTCCAATGGCAGTTGCTTTCAGGAAAGCAAGGGTTGTCCCATTGTGGCACATTCGGCCCTCTAGAGACTGGGATGCCGAAACCTGACAAAAAAACATTAATCCCTTTATTGCCCTTACAAGAAATAATGCTTTCTAGGATTTTTGGGGGGGTTCTTCAGCAAGTAGTAGAACAAAGAGCGAGACTTGATCTTGACATGGTCCTCGCAAAAACAGAAGGCTAAGGGCAAAGTCCTCCTTTTCGAAGCATTCGAGCGGATCAGGAGCAGGACTCGGGGATCCAAGGCCTAGAGCCCCAGAACGCCACACCGCTTCTCAAGTGCAGAGCATGAGGGTCAGGGGAGTGATAAAAGAGGGCAAATGGGACATCTTGAGCTGAAGATGTTGAGAGCCTATTCTGATCATGAGTCTCAGTATCATTCTCACTGTCACTACTATCACGAAGCAATATTCTCCCTATACCCTAAGCCGTAAACCCTGAACCCTACACAAACCCTAAACCCTAAACCCTAAACCCTGAACCCTATTTTTCTTATTACTACTCCTACTACTACACTTATCAACCCCTCCCCCGGATCTTGCAGGTCAGATCTGCGCGATCTCTCCCACGATGCGGACGGCCGATCTCGGTGTAGGGTTTGGGGTTTAGGGTTTAGGGTTTAGGGAGATAGGGTTTAGGGTTTAGGGCTATAGGGTTTAGGGTTTAGGGAGATAGGGTTCAGGGTTTAGGGATATTAGGGCTATAGGGTTCAGGGAGATTAGGCGGTTTAGGGTTTAGGGTTTGGGTCTTCTTTCTCTCTTTTTTTTCTCCTTTCGGTGTTGAAGTTCGAAGGCCCAAAGTACTTCTACACCCTGCCCATGCCCGGAATTTCACACGTACGCCGCGTACCGTTGGAGAAAAGCGGCCTGCAAATTGAGGTTTTAGCACATCCTGAGTTCCTACTCGGGGCTGTTTTACCCAAAATCTGATATTCCCAGCCCGTAAACTCCAAAGCCCCAAAACCTCCAAACCCTCCAGTATTTTGTGGGCAGGGGAGGAGAGGGTGGGTTTACAACGGAAAATGGGAACCCTAAAACCCTAAACCCTACACCCTAAGCCCGAAACCCTAGAAACCCTAAACCCGAAACCCTAAACCCGAAACCCTAGAAACCCGAAACCCTAAACCCTATAAGCCCTAAACCCTAAACCCTATAAGCCCTAAACCCTAAACCCCAAACAAGCCCTACGCCCTAAACCCCGCCCTAAACCCTAAACCCCAAACAAGCCCTAAACCCTAAACCCCAAACAAGCCCTAAACCCTAAACCCCAAACAAGCCCTAAACCCTAAACCCTAAACCCTAAACCCCAAACAAGCCCTAAACCCTAAACCCTAAACCCTAAACCCCAAACAAGCCCTAAACTCTAAACCCTAAACCCTAAACCCTAAACCCCAAACAAGCCCTAAACCCTAAACCCTAAACCCTAAACCCTAAACCCTAAACCCCAAACAAGCCCTCCCGGGATGGCCCTGCAGCACAGGCGCTTCAAGTGCGCCGAGAGCTCGGCCTGCGTAAGCCATTTTAAAGATATGAATCATCTATATGTACATATGTACATATATACACATATCATATTGTATAATATACATATATATATATATACGTACATATATACACATATTATATTGTACTATATTACATTGTATCAAATTGACTATATTCTACTATATTATACTATAATGAATGATATGAAGCTACATTATATTATACACGATATATGAACTATAGAAAAATATAATATGTGTATGTGTATGTATAATATATATATATATATATATATATATATATTATACAATATTATATATATATATATATATATATTCTAATCTTAAGATTATGTACACATACACTTTTTCGTATTTTCATGTCTTTATACATATACAAGAAGCTTCAGATTTGGGGTTTGGAGTTTGGGGCTGAGGGGTTAGGGTTTGGGGTTCAGGGCTTCTTGTACAGGTAGGATGGCAAAAGTGCAGATCGACAGCACGACCTGTGAAGTTGCCTCTTAGGTATTCGAAGTTGGAGGTCCTTTGAGTGGCTGATCAGGTCGTGTTCGCGGCCCTGACATGAGACGGCTCCCCTAAACACTAAACCCGAAAATGCTCTTTGTTGGGGGAGGGCACTGCGATGCCTCCAGATCCCCCTTCACCGCCAGGGTCATGTCTCTCAGCCTCGGCTCTGCGGATTTTTTTGTCGGGTTTAGGGGTTTATAGGGGTTTAGGGGTGTTTGAACCCACAAAGAAGGGCCGATAGGATCAACAGGCACCAAACGTAGCCTGGAGAATTTAGGGTTAACTTGTGAGGTTTGGTGGTGGCCTCAACTTGAGATCCTAAAATGCCTCATATATCAGACCACCCACATGTAAAACACTACATGTTCGCTGCAAGGTCTGATACAGATGGCTCATGCCTCCAGCGTTTGAAGCTTAACACTCAAGTTTTTGCATGAGTGGCAAGTGGGTTCATAGAGTATGTACTTTATCTACACTGAATCTACATCTACGTCTTACACATACGGGACAGGGTTATCGCGGCGCGATTCAGGACTGTGAAGTGGGGTGGAGTGCAAGGGTACACTTGACCTCAGCCAGCGCCAGGCGAAATAGCAACGATTAAATAGAACATGCCCAAACTACTAGAGGCTGGGAGGCGGGGGGAGGGGGAGCGGGGGGGGGGCCGATGCTAACGATGCGCACAAGATGCATTAGTGAGGCTATGAGCATGCCAGCCATCATTAGTGTTATCATTACTGATCCCCAACGATGAGGCAATCCGCAATCAGGTCATCCAGCTGGTTGATGTACTGGCGGTCCGGAATCGTCTTCAATCTTTCAACCATCTCCTCAACCCGTTGCGTGTCTGACTTGGGTTGGTTCTGCCGGTATGCACTCATACCCAGCAAAGAGGAAAAGCAAAAGCAAGGATCCACCAGCACCAAGACCAGCGCCGACAAGAACATGCTCCATCACCGTCCACGAGCTGCACTTGCAGCATCCGCCAGCAGGGCCAGTGCCCCAGCCAAAGCCGCTGCGCTGCCAGCCACCACGCACGAGGCTTTGGCTGCCTCTGGAGCCACGACTCGAGCGCCGCAATCTGAGTCCCAGTTGGTTGGGGTGCCGAGGATCTTGTGAATGTTGTGCACAGACACTGCCAAGAGTTGAGTCATCTTGCTGTAGACCTCATGGAGTTCCTCCAACCTGGAAGATCCGTCCACAACTTCAAAGGCAATGAGATCCGAGTACTCTTCCTTGATGCCCAGCTGTTTCAACTCCACGGCCGTCTTCAGTCGTGAGCTGCCCTGAACAACACCCTCGAGGAACTTCAGCTTTTGCTGCAGCGCGTCGTCTGGGGTCGTCTTGAGACTCTGCCTCAACAAGTGCACTTGTCCTTTGAGAGCAAAGGTCGCGTTGTCCATAAACGATAGCTGCCGTGTGAACTCTGCCAGCTCGCTCCGGCTGGATTGCGAGCCCCACAGTTCCGACATGGCGCACAGAGATGCTGCTTCTTGCTCACCGGAGAGCTCAAAGTCACCGGCTTGACGGGGCTCAGCGCATCACGAACATGAGGGGTGTCATGACTTGCGAGGCATGCCTAGCTCAACACATGTGTCAGGCAACCTGCCGCTTGCCATTTCCACTGACAAAGAAATCAGGCCAGCGTGACCATCATATGGAGTCGAGGAGGATGAGCGTGAGAAAGCCCCCGCCCCCATACAGCTTCTACCACGAGCTGTACTCACCAGACAGCTCCATCAGACGAAGCCTCTAAACCCTCAACCCTCAACCCTAAACCCTAAACCCAATTGAATCTGCCTGTCTGGATTTCGGGTGCTTCCAATGCGTCAACCTCCAGGCCTACACCCAAAATAGGGGTAACCCTTTTCATACCCCAAGCAGATAGAACCCTAAAACCCTAAACCCTAAACCCCAAACCCTAAAAGGGACCCCCCCAAAAAGGAGTACCCCTATTTTCGGAAACCGAAAAACCCTAAACCCTAAACCCTAAACCCCAAACCCTAAACCCTAAACCCTAACCCCCGAAACCCCCCCGGTAAAGAAGTGCTTGGAGCCCGGGAGCTTCTCGATCTCCGCCCGGGTCCGCTTGGCCTCGGCCAGCTGCTCCGCCTTCACCTGCCGATGCAAAGCTCGGAGGTACTGTGGGGGATTTAGGGTTTAGGGTTTAGGGTCAATAATTAGAATGGGGTTGCGGGGGTTAAAATAGGACAATTCTGAAGGGACCAGCAGGGAATACCCTTCGTCAATACCATGAGTCATTATTCCGACCCCAAAAAAACTGTATCCAACCAAGACGCTTTGGTTTCGGAGTTCATTACGTCGGGTGGCTAAACCCTAACCCTAAACCCTAAACCCAAAACCCAAAACCCTAAACCGGTTCCAGGTGCCCACTTAAAGACCCCTTCCAGCACCGGCACCCCTGAAAGGCTGCCCCGGCCTTGGCGAGCTCCAACTTACGCTGTCCCGGCTTCCCGCACCTCCGCTCTTTTCGGGCCATCTGCCTCTTCTGATCTGCCTCTTCGTATATCACCACCATGAGAAGCCCACATAAACTGACTCTGTGTTGCAAGTCTTGCTGAGGCCAAGGCTGCTGCTTCGCCACCTTCTCATGTGAGCTTCGGGCTCAAAGCTCGGAGGGCGTGGGGGGAAGGGCTTCAGGACAATGGGGAGTCCTCAGCTGCCAAGGGGTCCATTCAGGTGTAGGGACCCTTTTGCCCCCCCCCCCCCCCTCCGCTAGCTTCCACGACGTGTCGCCCAAGATGACCCAAACATTCGCTGCCCACTTGACCTAACAACGGGGGGGGTTAGTCCCTGATGCACTGTTTGTCTAGGGGGCATGAGGTCCCCCAGTCCCGAACTTCGTACCAAGAAGCCCCCTCCCCCCCACCTTGCCTGAACTCTCCGCGCCGTGCGCTCCTGAAGGAAGAAACTTCAGGAGTTCGGGGTTCCTGTGTGTTTGGGCGGGGGGTTGGTGTTGAGGGTCTTGATAGTTGCACTCGTCGGACTTGGCTACCCAAGAAGCCCGTGAAGAAGAAGTGAAGGTCTCTTCACTGACCCAGGGCCCTCCGACAAACAAAGCCGTCAACCGAAACACCCCCCCCCCCCCCCCCCCCCCCCCGAGACCGGATCTGGAAGTCAGAGCCTGCTGCTTCTTCGCCACGCCCGAAAGAAAGTCCTGAAGATTATAAGCCCTCAGCAAACCCGAAGATTTTTGGGACTTACTTGTGAAACACCCCCTAAACCCTAAACCCTAAACCCTAAACCCTAAACCCTAAACCCTAAACCCTCAACCCTAAATTGCTTGGGGCAACCTCTTCTTCAGGCCAGCTGGGGGGATGCTGGAGTAGAGCTTCAATTCATGGAACCTTATGCTACCCCTGCACCCACCCCCCCACCCACCCCCAGCTTAATCATCCCAATGACTTACTGGTGCTTAAGGGAGAGTGGAAGAGTGAAACCCTATAGTAGTCCCTATATAATCCCTTTATAAGAGTCCCTATATTCATTCTTCCACTCTCCCTTAAGCACCAGTAAGATGATCTACATGAAAGCAGGGCCCATACATGCCCCTTGTAAGTAACCGTTTAAACTTGGAAGATTTGTGTGGATGAAGCCTCCTTGTGATTGAATCCTGAACCCCAAACCCTGAACCCTACACCCTAAACCCTGAACCCTAAAACCCTAAAACCCTCAACCCCAAACCCTCAACCCTCCGCCGGGGACCCCGGCCAGGTAGCGCTGGGAGGTGCTCAGGAGAACCAGGCGCTGCGTGCGCCGCGCCGCGAGAAGTGCCTCCCGTGCGGCATTTTTGGGGTTTAGGGGATAAGGGGTTTAGGGTTTAGGGTTTATAGGGGTTCAGGGCCAAGTGGTTTAGGGTTTAGTGTTTAAGGTTTAGTGGGCTTAGGGTTTAGGGTTTACTTAGGGCCTAGGGTTTAGAGGGTTTAGGGTGGAGTTTAGAGGGTTAAGGGGCTTAGAGGGTTAGAGGGCTTCGGACGTAGGAGCCACTCTCAACTCATCTTCGGACCCCTTGAAAAATACATTTTATGGCCACTTGATGAATATGGAATACTACAAGTTGACCATCTTTACAAAACACACACTAGGAGACAGCGTAAATTGGCTGAAGAACCAAGGCGGGCCAAGAAGCGACATCAAGAGAAGTGCGTCACAAGAGAGAAATCTTGGCACAAGACGAAAAGGGTCAGGAAAAGGTCGCCACTACAGGCACTTCTCCAAGAATCACAGAGACAGAAGAAGCTTCCTAATGCTATTGAGGCGGGCCAGCTTGGATCTGAAGAGCTTGTTGACTGTGCCTGACAACCAATCACTCCGTTCATTCACCTCGGGTGCACAAGTACAATGGTCTCAGGCAAGCTGATCCTCGGTCTGTGCGTTCAGGGGGCTTCACACTTTCAATGCAAGCCCTCAAAGCCGAAAAGGCCCCCAAAAGCGGAATCCGAAAGTTCAAGGCCCAAGAAACCCAAACCCCCAGAACCCCCTAAACCCGAAACCCGAAACCCTAAACCCGAAACCCTAAACCCTAAATCCTAAACCCTAAACCCTAAACCCTACTAAACCCTAAACCCTCGCTGCGGTGAGAGGGCCTCCACCCGGTTCACGGAGCTTCGAAAGGCCTCCACCTGAAAAACATTCGGCACCCTAAGCAGCAGTCGTGGTTGAGTAGAGAAATAAAGGGGTCTTCCGGAATTTCTGAATTTGGGCTAAGACGAACCGCTGCTAGGAATAAGAAGGGTGCCCGTTTTGGTTTCCAGGCAGCCCTCCCAAGTGAAGGGCACAACATCTCAGCAACCAGCATTTTGCATGAGGTACTTTCTTCTGAGTGACTTCTCGTTTGTTCTAACTGATTCTGGTGTACCTCTCTAATCATGCTCCTGTGTCATGGCCTATCAAAAGACACAGGGAGGAGCACCCACTTCCAGCCTCAGATCCAAAGAATTCTGCTGTTCCGACTCGGGGACCCCGAACATGTCTCTAGTAGTACATCAGGACCCAAAGCTACGGCAAACCAGGGGCTCATATGGGTATTCCCCAAAATATGGGGTGCCCCTAAAACTGCCCCAAAATACAACAATCCATCATGGAACCTCTCGTAGCGATCGTTGCTCGTCCCGCGGGCCATACTCCTCCAAGCAGCGGGATCCCCTCACCCCAAGCACCGCAAACAAACCATAATCCCTGAAGGCTGAACCTACTGAGGGTATGGCCTGAGGTATGTGCTGATAGGGGCTTGGTTGACAGGTGTCAGATTTTGGAAGTCCCCGCGCCCCTCCTACCTAAACCTCAGGCGCGTAGTGGTTGTTAGATGTTGTTCAGGCTTAGGGCTTAGGGATACTTCGGGTTTGGGGTCTTTGGTTTTTGGGTGTAGGGTCTTTGGTTCGAGGCCTCTGGGCCTTTCAGGGTTTAGGAGAATGAGCCCTTACAAGCTTCTTGGACCCACTAGTACCAACCCTACTGGTTCTAAGCAGGAACTGAGGCACCTCATATCCCCCATACAAAGCCTTAGGGGATTCTATAAGGTAGACTGTAGGGTTAGAGCCACCCCCCACCCTTCTAGTCTTTCAAGTCACTCGGGCAACACAAGGAATACTGCGCAAAGCTACGTTTGTTTGGGGTTTAGGGCTAGGGTTAAGGGTTAAGGGTTAAGGGTTAAGGGTTAAGGGTTAAGGGTTAAGGGTTAAGGGTTAAGGGTTAAGGGTTAAGGGTTAAGGGTTAAGGGTTAAGGCTTTAGGGTTAAGGGTTTAGGGTTTAGGCTTTAGGGTTTAGGGCTTAGCCCAAGACAAGAGGGAGTAAGGGCCAGCTGGCGGGCCATTCCTGTAATCTCATGGACTGCAACCCTGGGGGTTTAGGGTTTAGGTTGGGCCCAAAACCTTTAAGCCAAAATAACCCGAACGACCCTAAGCCCTAATCCCGAAAACCCCGAAGACTAAACCCTGAAGCCCTTCAACCCCTAAACCCTCTAAACCCCCTAATTAATCCCCCTAAACCCCCTAAACCTGCTAAACCCCCTGAAGCCTCTAAACTGCTAAACCCGAAACCCTATACCCCTAAACCCGAAACCCGAAACCCTAAAACCCTAAAACCCTGAAACCCTAAGACCCTAAGACCCTAAAACCCTAAAACCCTAAAACCCTAAACCCTAAAACCCTACCCTAAAACCCTAAAACCCTAAAACCCTAAAACCCTAAAACCCTAAAACCCTAAAACCCTAAAACCCTAAAACCCTAAAACCCTAAAACCCTAAAACCCTAAAACCCTAAAACCCTAAAACCCCAAAAACCCTAAAAGCCTAAAACCCAAAAACCCTAAACCCTAAACCCTAAACCCTAAAACCCTAAAACCCTAAAACCCTAAAACCCTAAAACCCTCAAACCCTAAAACCCTAAAACCCTTAAACCCTAAAGCCCTAAAACCCTAAAACCCCAAAAACCCTAAAAGCCTAAAACCCAAAAACCCTAAACCCTAAACCCTAAAACCCTAAAACCCTAAAACCCTAAAACCCTAAAACCCTAAAACCCTAAAACCTTAAACCCTAATAAAGCACTGGAGTGACCTCGGAGGCAGCGCCGCCGGCCGAGAGGTCGGAGGTGCGCTCGGCAAGGAAAGCTGCAGCCTGGCCGGGGGGGGCGTTTTCGGGTTTAGGGTTTAGGGTTTCTAGGGATGAGGGATTAGGGTTTAGGGATTAGGGATTAGGGTTTAGGGATTAGGGTTTCGGAATTAGGGATTAGGGTTTAGGGTTTTGGGGCCATGCAACTTGAACAAGAGGTTGCGGTTGTTGAGGTTTCCAGGGTTTCGGGCTCGATTGCTGTTTGAGGACTGTTCACCGCTAGGCCTGATGCAGGGGTTTAGGAACCATCGATAAGAGAAACCCCTAAACCCCTAAACCCCTAAACCCCTAAACCCCTAAACCCCTAAACCCTAAACCCTAAACCCTAAACCCTGAACCCTGAACCCTAAACCCTAAACCCTAAACCCTAAACCCTAAACCCTTCTCGTGCTGGGGGGGCCAAAGCCCAGGCTTCGGGCGACAAATTTGCTTCGCTTTGGTCATAAAAAGGCGTCTGGAAAGGCTTTTACGCCCTGTAAACCCTAAACCCTAAACCCTAAACCTTAAACCCGCCCTGTAAAGGAGAAGAAACCTGAAGAACTACGGCACTTCTATTAAACGGAATGAATGAATCACAGATTCTCGAAAACCCAGTATGCCACAGTAAGCTCACTGACGACCCGAACCCTGAGCCCTAAGCCCTAAGCCCTCAGCCCTAAGCCCTAAACCCTAAACCCTAAGCCCTAAACCCTAAACCTCAGAGGGACGATGGCCTCAGCCACGTCCCTGGTCAGCAGCTCACGGGCCTGGTCTTCGACTTGAACCCACCCTAAACCCTAAACCCTAAACCCTTAACCCTAAACCCTAAACCCTAAACCTGAACCCTGAACCCTGAACCCTGAACCCTGAACCCTGAACCCTAAACCCTAAACCCTAAACCCTAAACCCTAAACCGCAACCTTCAACTCCCCAAAGCACAAAAAAAGCTTAGGGTTGAGGGTTTGGTGTTTAGGGACCCCCTTGCTTCTTGGTAGGAATTCGGGCCCTACATAGATCCTTTAAGAGATTGTACAGGGTACCTCATTCCCGCATTCCTTACCAAGAACCACCCAGAAAAAGGCCACGAAGCCGCCCCCAAAACCTGGCTGCTGGAATTGCTCGCTGGCCCAGTTTTGGGGAAAGTTGCAGCTTCAGGGTTTAGGGTTGAGGGTTTAGGGTTAGGGGTTAGGGTTCAGGGTTTAGGGTTTAGGGAGCACAGGACTTCCGCACCGCCGTCGGAATCTCCTGTTGCCAAGTCTATACGACCGATTTTTCCCCTTTTCGCGGGCAGGGTTGAGGGCCCTCACATAACTTCAGGGTTTAGGGTTGACGGTGCAGGGTAGGATGTTGAAGGCACGACCATGTTGAATGCTCATTTCTCGGTGGGCTTCTTAACACCTGGGACGGCTCTTGCAGCGGCCCTCATAGCAAAACCCACATCCTGGAAGTCCCTCAGCCCGAAATGCGGCCCCTCAGATCCCGAATTAAGCCGCCCGAAGCCCTAAACCCTAAACCCTAAACCTTCAACCCTAAACCCTAAACCCCTATACGCGCCCAGCGCTCAGCCCCGCACAGCAGAGTCCGTCAGGAGCTCCCCTCCCACGGGCGCCGAGTCGTCGGGCGCCTTTTGGAGTCTTGCTGCAGAAGTTTAGGGCTTTGAAGGGTCCCTCCTCTTAACCTTTGCGCAGATCGAATATCTAATGTAAGGTTTCTTTCTATATCAAATATTACATATCACAGATTCTGCATAAGAAAATATAGAGTGTGCATCATCGATTATATATTTTTGAAACAACTATACTGAGATAACAACATATAATATATCTTCGATACTTATATATATATATAATATAAATAATAATAATAGTAGTAATAATAATAACATATCTACGTCTCTCTCTCTCTCTCTATACATATCATAAATCTTTTGCATTTCTTATATCCTTGCACCTTTGTACCAAGGTACTTTCGAAGACACTGCTCGGGCTTCCTCCACATCCCCATAGCAAAACTGCCAACACAGGTTGGCTGCTGGAGCCCTCCAGCCAATGGGGGGGGGGAAGGCGTCTCAGCAACCCTAAACCCTAAACCCTAAACCCTAAACCCTAAACCCTAAACCCTAAACAGGAAATCAGGCAGGTGTAGCTTGCTTTTTCAGACTGTGCAGAAAGGCAAACGCTGCGCCTCCACCGACACCTCCAAGCCTTCGAAGGAGACCGCGCCCCAATCAATGCCGCCCTCAGCGCCTGGGCATGCACACTGACCCTAAACCCTAAACCCTAAACCCTAACCCTAAACCCTAAACCCTAAACCCTAAACCCAAACCCTAAACCCTAAACCCTAAACCAAAAAACCCGAAACACTCTTTCAGGCTTCATCTCAAAGAGGGGTTTCACGCGCCTGCTTCCCAAATGCAGCGATACCGGAAACAGCAACACCAAGCCACCCGGTCGTTTCCTTGCGCTCATTTCTGAGAAGACATCCCACCGTTCCAAAGTGAGGGTTTAGGGTTTAGGGTTTAGGAGAGTTTTCCAAAATTCCAGATCCGCAAATGCAAATTAAACGACTGTACTATCCAGGGGGACCATGTCTTTTGGAGACCCTAGGATACTACCTGGTAGGTTCCTGCACAGATGCCTCATGGCAGAGCAGCTGTTCACAACTCCCACAGATGTCTGAAACACCTACCGTGTGCCAGATCCGCACAGCGCCCTGAACCCTCTGCATGCCACGAGGCCCATTGAAACGCTGCGTCTGCTAAAGAGTATACCCCCCATGCCCGAAACCCTGAAACCCCCAAAAGCCAGAAATCCAGCTGAATTCTGCAAGGAGCCGGTCTCCACCGCGTCAGTGGGCTGGGGGGCCTGCCGGACGGGTTGAGGGTTCCACCCTAAACCCTAAACCCTAAACCCTAAACCCTAAACTCCAGTTTAGGGCCGAAGATCTAAGGGTCTCAAGCCTCGGAAACCCGGTTTCGCACCCCCCCCTTCCCAAACCAAAGTCGCTGCCAAGAGCTTCAAAAGGTCCTGGACGAAGGAGTTGAGGGAGGCCAGCCACCATTAACGCTTGAACCTCGAAATCTCATCCGGAGCCATTTGGACCCCAAATTCCGCCGACCCTAAACCCTAAACCCTAAACCCTAAACCCCCCTCAAAAATTACCAGAGCAGATGTCTTGGGCGGCTGTGAGGACCAGTCACCGGAAGGTGACGTTGCGTGGTCACGGATGTAGGTGGTTCTCTCAATTCGGATCCCTTGTAGGATCCCATATGGAATACGCCACCCTTGTAAAAGAACACGACAAGGGACCCTAATTTAGAGAACTACACATTCAGGGGTTTTGTGGGATGGGGGTGAGGGGGGGGGGTTGAGGGGTACGTAGGCACCAAGACAAGCTGCCAGTGCTGAGTGTTTTAGGGCAGAGATCTCGAGGTTTAGGGTTTACTGCACCACTGAAAATGATCCTGGTTGTTCCTTATTGGGTTTAAGTATTCATTAAAAAGTGAACCAAAGTTTCAACAATGACCCAGTTTAGGGTTTAGGGTCTGTTAGTCTCGACCCGTCTCCCAAGCAATGTTCTGTGCTGTTGGGTATTTATAGGGTTTACAGGGCTTGGAGGTTTTTAAAGGCTTGTAGGGGTTATAGGCCTAGAAGTTAGGCTATCAGCCCTGAACTCTAAGCCTACGAAACTAACACTTCTGAGCCGAAAATGCCCCTGAAGCTTCTTGGGCCTCTGTCGCCTCGATGTCCCAGTTGATGCCTCCGGAACCAGGGTTCTAAGGTACAATGTATGTACATAAATGTATGTGTGTACAGATATATACATACATATATATACATACATACACATGTGTGTATGTATATACGTATATGTATGTAGGACCTTTATGCGTTATTTGACAGTCCTGCTTCGCCTTCCAAAATTTTAAGGATTTTAAGGAATTTAGGGGTTTTCCAAAATTTTAAAAGGACCACAAAATCCTTAAAGTTTTGAAAGCCCGGACCTTTCAAAATTTTAAGGATTTTAAGGAATTTAAGGCCTTTTAAATTTCTTAAAATCCTTAAAATCCTTAAAATTTTGAAAGAAAATTAAATTATTTTCCGGAAAGAGGCAGGCCCATTTAAAATTTTAAAAATCCTTAAAATCCTTAAAATCCTTAAAATTTTGAAAGTTGGGGCTTTCAAAATTTTAAGGATTTTAAGGAATTTAAGGCCTTTTAAATTTCTGAAAATCCTTAAAATCCTTAAAATTTTGAAAGAAAATTAAATCATTTTCCGGAAAGAGGCAGGCCCATTTAAAATTTTAAAAATCCTTAAAATCCTTAAAATCCTTAAAATCCTTAAAATTTTGAAAGCCCGGGCCTTTCAAAATTTTAAGGATTTTAAGGAATTTAAGGCCTTTTAAATTTCTTAAAATCCTTAAAATCCTTAAAATTTTGAAAGAAAATTAAATCATTTTCCAGAAAGAGGCAGGCCCATTTAAAATTTTAAAAATCCTTAAAATCCTTAAAATCCTTAAAATTTTGAAAGCCCGGGCCTTTTAAAATTTTAAAGATTTTAAGGAATTTAAGGCCTTTTAAATTTCTTAAAATCCTTAAAATCCTTAAAATTTTGAAAGAAAATTAAATTATTTTCCGGAAAGAGGCAGGCCCATTTAAAAGTTTAAAAATCCTTAAAATCCTTAAAATCCTTAAAATTTTGAAAGCCCGGACCTTTCAAAATTTTAAGGATTTTAAGGAAATTAAGGCCTTTTGAATTTCTTAAAATCCTTAAAATTTTGAAAGAAAATTAAATCATTTTCCGGAAAGAGGCAGGCCCATTTAAAATTTTAAAAATCCTTAAAATCCTTAAAATCCTTAAAGTTTTGAAAGCCCGGACCTTTCAAAATTTTAAGGATTTTAAGGAATTTAAGGTCTTTTAAATTTCTTAAAATCCTTAAAATCCTTAAAATTTTGAAAGAAAATTAAATTATTTTCCGGAAAGAGGCAGGCCCATTTAAAAATTTTAAAATCCTTAAAACCCTTAAAATCCTTAAAATTTTGAAAGCCCGGGCCTTTTAAAATTTTAAGGATATTAAGGAATTTCAGGCCTTTTAAATTTCTTAAAATCCTTAAAATCCTGAAAATTTTGAAAGAAAATTAAATTATTTTCCGGAAAGAGGCAGGCCCATTTAAAATTTTAAAAATCCTTAAAATCCTTAAAATCCTGAAAATTTTGAAAGCCCGGACCTTTCAAAATTTTAAGGATTTTAAGGAATTTAAGGCCTTTTAAATTTCTTAAAATCCTTAAAACCCTTAAAATTTTGAAAGAAAATTAAATCATTTTCCAGAAAGAGGCAGGCCCATTTAAAATTTTAAAAATCCTTAAAATCCTTAAAATCCTTAAAATCCTTAAAATTTTGAAAGCCCGGGCCTTTTAAAATTTTAAGGATTTTAAGGAATTTAAGGCCTTTTAAATTTCTTAAAATCCTTAAAATCCTTAAAATTTTGAAAGAAAATTAAATCATTTTCCGGAAAGAGGCAGGCCCATTTAAAATTTTAAAAATCCTTAAAATCCTTAAAATCCTTAAAATTTTGAAAGCCCGGGCCTTTTAAAATTTTAAGGATTTTAAGGCCTTTTAAATTTCTTAAAATCCTTAAAATCCTTAAAATTTTGAAAGAAAATTAAATTATTTTCCGGAAAGAGGCAGGCCCATTTAAAATTTTAAAAATCCTTAAAATCCTTAAAATCCTTAAAGTTTTGAAAGCCCGGACCTTTCAAAATTTTAAGGATTTTAAGGAATTTAAGGCCTTTTAAATTTAAAACGATTTAGGGTTCGTTCCAGACCCTTGAACTTGAAACCACTAGCGGGCACTTTTTGCTGGGACTCGGTCTGTTCAGCAGTCCCTTGAGCCTTGTTGGCAGCAGTGAAACGACAAGGAAAATACTTCTACAGGGGGCACCTGGCTAACCGAAAAGTTTGTTACCCCCTCTCCGAGTTACACTTCATTGCCTCACACTTCTCATCGCAATTAAGTTCACTCGGATGCAAACTCCTCATCGCTCACTTCGGTCATCCTTTTCCTTTAAACACATCGTGGTGCACACTTCTTTTGTTGGTGTGAAACGTGAAACGAAGAAACTACGCTGCTACTGGTAGCCTCTCTCACTTCTCTTCAAACACATACACAGACGGCTTTTTCAAGACTTCGTCTATAGGTGCGATCTTGCACCTTTAGTTTATTGTCATTTCGGACATCTTTCTCTTCCAAGCCCCCCTCAGGGCTTCACTTCTTCTTTTCACCTTCCTCTTTGGGCTTCTTCCCTTTTCCTTTTCCATCTCCTTTTCTGAACTTCTTCTTGTTCTCGTCAAGCAACTTTGCGTACTCGGCCCTAATCTCCTTCTCGTTTTCACGAAAGTACTTCCTGAACTGGGCCTTTGTTCTCTCCGTTCCATCCTCGTTCTTCACATTCAACCACGGGGTGTATTTCCCATTCTTATCGTAGGAATACCCTGCGTCCCAACACATCATGTAGCTGTGGCCGTGTCGGGAACACAGAATGCAAAGCTTCTTCTTTTTGTCTTCCTCCTCGTCGGTCTCTTCCTCGATGTTCAAAACGAACTTCCCTTCCAGGTTCTCCTGTCCTTTCTCGCTTTTCAACTTCTGGAAGTCACTTTCCAACTTCTTGTTGGTCTCCGACAAACCTTTGATGCTCTTCTTCAAGGTCTTATTCTCCTCTTTCATGCTCTTCGCTTTCTCTTCATCCATGGATCCAACGCTTTCACGCTTCCTCTTTCGGAGCATCTCCAATTCTCCTTTCATCGCTTCCATCTCTTTCTCGTTCTCTTCCTTTTTCTTCTTGAGCTTCTCGTTTTGCTCTTGAACTTCCTGAAGCTCAATTTCCACCTTCTGCTTTCCCAATCGCAAATCCATGAGCTCTTCCTTGATTGCGACGTCCACCTTTGGGTTCAAAAGCGGCGGCCTTTCTTCCTTTTCGTACTTTCGAAGCTCTTTTCTCTTTTCACCCAGCTCTCGCAACGCTTCGGCCAGCTTTGGCCTCAACTCATCCATCTCCTTTTCCAACTCTTCTTCATGCTCCAAAATCTCATCAGCTTGGGCTTCGATCGCTTCACAATCCTTCTTGCTCTTTTCCAACTCATCCTCCAACTTGTCCCACAGCTCGGACAAATTCTCTTTTTCTCGTACCTTGACCGCTCGGTACACCTTCGCCTCCTCGTACCTTTCCGAGGTCGAGGCAAACGCTCTTCGGGCCTCATCCAGCTTCTCCTTTTTCTCCGTCATTTTCCCCAAGAGCTCTTTCACATTTTTCTCTTCTTCGAGCACCTCTTTCTTCGCTGTCTCCTTGAGAATCTCTTGTACATCTTCCTCCTCGCTCGAGGTCTCTTCTTTTTCACCTCCATCTTTCTTCTCTTGGGACTCCTCGTCGGACTCTTCTTCCTTTTTCTCTTTCTCTTTTGGCTGCTTCTCTTCGCTTTTCTCTTGGGACTCCTCGTCGGACTCTTCTTCCAGACTCTCTTTCTCTTCTGGCTGCTTCTCTTCTTTCTTGTCGAAGATCCCTTTCCTTCTCTTCTTTGCTGCTTCCTGGAGCTCTAGCAGCTCGACCTTTCTCTTTTCGACTTCTTTCTCCTCGCTTCCAGCGCTGCTTCCAGGTTTCTCTTTAACTCCATACTTCTCATCCAACTCTTTCACCTTTTCCCCAAGCAACACCAGGTTCTCTCTTGGCCCCGAGCGGCAGAGCTTTAAAGCTTTGTTCAAAAGCTCAACTGCCTCAAGGGATCTTGCGTTCATAATCATCTCCTTGAGGGCTGCCTCGTGAGCTTTCACTGCCGCCTCTTCGGTCGCTTCTAAAGCGCTTGGCTGGGCCTCCATCTTTTCTTTTTCTCTCTTTTTCTTTTCCACCTGGCCTTCTCTTTTGCTTGAGCTGAAAACGGCTGCGGACACGCACAACTTCTCTCTAGCGTACTCTCCAAGCACCGGACTACAAACCATGAAAAGCAACATCATGACCATGATTCCCGTGAACATGTAAAATCCAAAACTCAACTCTTTCTTTTCATTTTTCAACCCTTCACTTCCTTGAACCATTAACATCATCACGATTCTCCTCAGATACTTCTTCGGGATCTTGAACTCCGAGGCTCCTTTGGGCTCCCTGCTTTCTTCTCCTGTTCTCACGCCCATTTTTTCTAAACACTTCACAACCAAACTTCTTGTCAACGCCTTTGTTCCTACGTCCGAGGGGTTTTCGGTTCCTTTGATTGCTTTCACTTTCAGGCCTCGTCCGGTGAGTTGTTGAACCCACAACAATCCGGCATCAACGTGCCTCGTTCTTCCAAATCCTTTCTTCATGAGGATTGCTCGGGCGCTACTTGAATCCATGTGGATCCTCATTTCCGGCTTGATCTTCAGAACTCTTTCCAGCAAATTCTGGAGAAAAACTCCTTCACTCAAACCTCCAACGGCTGCAACCAATTCGCTTTCGCAGCTGCTCAAGGCTGTCGCTTTTTGCTTTCTTGCATGAAAATGGACCAAATTTCCATTCACAAAGATCAATGCACAACTCGTTGATTGTCGCGTCTCTCTATCAGTCGCCCAATCGGCGTCGGTCACAACCTCGATCAAACTCTTCGCGGTAAACACGTCTCCGCTTTTCTCGTCGAAACGCATTTCTTCTTCGATTTCATTTCTCTCCAGGAAACTCTTCCCAGGGTGCGACTCCATGTGTTCGATCACATAGTGTGACGTAGCTTTCACATACTTTGCCACATGCCTCAACACTGCGAGGTCACCTCTTGTCGGTGTCGCCAACTTTCCAGACAGCCACTTCGTCGCAAACCCTAGGTCGGGTCGCTCGGGGGTCATGTACAACAGGATCCCCACACAAGACCTATACAGATGGTGCTCTTCCGCGTTCAGCGGGGTCTCATCTTTCATCGATCTCCCATAGTCTGTTGGAAACGGGAGTTTCTTTGGATGTGCTTTTCCGAGCCCTAAAAGCTCTTCCAATCTCTCCAGATACTTTCCGTCCATCCGGATCTCAATTCCTCCGGGTATCCCGAGGAAAGTTCGCTTCAAGAAGGTACACTTGCCTTCTCCAACTTTTACTGGTCCTTCCAGCTTGATTTTCAACTTGTGTTTCAGCAGCAGTGAAACCACTGCATTGTTCTCTTCGGGCTTTCCGAACACTTCCAGATCATCCACATGTGTGCTCATCAAAGTTCCTCCTTCACTTCCGCTCGGTAACTTGTAGAAGAAACTTGGTAACCCGATATCCGAAGTCATTTTCTCTTCTTCCAAGATCTTCCTCAGATGCTCGAACCAGTCACTGCTTCCGGTTCGCTGACCGGGTAAGGTAAACTCCAGCTTGTACCATTTTCCTCCCAGGCTAACTACTGTGTACTCCTTCTGGGGTACCTGAAGATACGCGTCAGAGATGTCAATTGAGATCATCTCATAGCCTGGTGAACTTGCACAAAGTGCAGAAAGCAATTTAATGCTTGAGCTTATGCTCGTCGGGGAGTACAGGGCTGTGAGGTCATAATCCGTCAACCAACGGTATTCTCGTGCAACCAACCTTGCACGTCTTTTCCACTGGCCCTGCCTGTGTCTCCAGTCTAGGACGTACTTCGTGCTCAACTGCTTTGGCGCTTTACCTTCTGGCGTGGGCACTGGCTCTCCTTTTTCATCAAGCACAGCTTCTGTGAGCACTTTCATTTCCAAGAGTCTCTCTATCTCAGTTCTTTCGGATTTCGCATCGACCTTTTCCAAGTCCTCTCTGTCGAGCTTTGGTGGCCCATCGTCATACTCATGGGACCATGTCATTCGTAAGTCTTCGCTTGACTCCTCGGTCTTCTCACTCCATTTTTCTTGCCACTCTTTTGTCTCTTCAAGGAACATCTTTGTCTCTTCCAGATCAAGGAGCTCATCTCCGTGTTCCTCAGGCTCTTCACTCTTTTCAAATCTTCTAATGTGGTAGTGAACCACTTCTGCACTCACCCTTGAGGAACTTCCGCTTGCCTCTCCAACCTTCGGCGCTTTTCCGCTCCTTTCTTCCACTTCTCCTGTGCCTTCGTCCAGCTTCGGACCTTTCTTTGGCGACTCTTCTGCATCCTCCAACGCTTCTCTTGTGTCTCTTTTCATTGCTTCTTGTCTCAACGTTTCCAGTGAGGTCTCATCTGGGAACAGCTCCTCTTCAGCTTTTCTCTTTCCTTTCACTTCTCCGGGGTCTTCGTCACTTTCTTCACCTGCACTTCCAATTCCTCCTTCAGACATTGGATCTGACCCTGGAGGGCTGTTACTCGAGGAACTCTTTGAACTCTGTTTTCCGCCTGAACTTGACTGCGGCCTCGCTTCACTCTCTTTCTCCTTCCCCTCTTTTGGGGCTTCTAGCGGGGGAAGCTCAGGTTCCTCTAAGGGCAAAACCCTTCTCTTCCTTTGTCTCAGTGTTTTGAGCTGATGATCCCACGGGGCTCCCACAGCTATCTGCAATAGCTCGGGCTGATATGCATCTGCACATCTTCTCATTGTTCTTGCTTTGATCACTCCTCGACTTGTTCCGACTAAGTTGAGGTTGCTCGCGTAGTCCTTTCCAAGGAACACTCCTTTTTCCCATGGTTCTCCCTTCTCTTGGGCTTTCGGCAACGCTTTAGCAATGATCGCTGATCCAAAGGGTGCAAGCTTCCCTTTGTACGTTCTGTCCACAGTTGCCTCAAAGGCTGTTCGTCCATCTCTTCCCACGTGATACCGATTTTGCAGCCATGCCGCATGTCTAAACGCCCAACTATACAGTGGGACATCGGAACCAATCTTTGTTCCACTTCTTTGCTCTACGGTCGCGAGTAAAGTCTTCGCCAATTTCCTCACTGTCTGGATATACCGCTCAACGGTCAATCCTTGGTGCTCGCCTGGAGCGCTGTCTTGTAGCTCCGTCTTCAAGTCATGTCTTGCTCGCACGGCTTGAACTCCTTTCCGAATGGCAAGCATTGCAGGCTCTGTGTCTGTTCTCAGCACGACGTCACTGTATCCCAACAGTGCAAGAACTCGTGTGACTTCCGCCACTGCGTGGTTGATAACGGCATCTCCTCCTTTTGTTGGCACCGCGACGGCCAAAAGAAACTTCGTTTCAGAATCAACTCCCACCAGCTGAATTGCTAATGGATCTTTTTCTCCTTCTTCTCCTTGGGTTCCTGTGAACATAAAGTCCAAACTAAACACTGGTCGCTGAGGCTTCTCCGTACTTTCGTCAAAGTTGTCCTCCCGACTCTTTGCTGCCTGACAGGCTTCACACCATGATGCCCGAGGCAGGTGCGTCAACTCATGCTTCTCGATCTCTTCCTGGCTCGGGAGCGCAGGTAGTGCTTCTGGGATAGGATCTCTTTCAAACTCTTTTCTGATGTCCTCTGAGATTTGCACTGTCGCCTTCAGCTTGTTCGTCGCCACCTCTTTCTTTAGTCTCTGCCACAGGACTCCTTTCGAGCCGTTCTTTGACAAATACAAGTACTTGCAAGCTTCCTTCATCTCCTTCAGTTCGCTTGTCGGGGTGATCCTCAGAGGTCCAATAAGCATCACTTCTGTCTCGTCTTCCGGGAGTACCGGAATGCCTTTGCTTCGATGCTCTTTCTTTTCCTCTTGTCTCGGAACCACCGCTTCGGTTGGCTCTCCTGTTTCCATGGGCTGATTTTCTCCTCCAAACTCTTTTTCTCTCTCTTTCAGTCCTTCAAAGCTTCCATAAGCATTGGGCTCTTTGATCTCTTTCTCCAGCAAAGTGATCATCACTTCAAACCTCTCGTTTGGGGTTCTTCCAAGAGATACGTTCTCTCTATCCTTCCACTCCTCCGAGCACTCAAAGAACTCCAGAGAATTCCAGTCTACCTCGTTCAGTGGAGAAACTGCGCCTCCTTTTCTTTCAAGCTTCCCCAAGAGGGTTGTTCGATACGGGAAATAGTCACCTTCGCTTCCTTCTCCTTCATACATGTGGTTCGGGAAATGACCGGTGGGGTCGAATGTTCTTGTCACATCCCAGTCAAACCGCGCCGGAGTTCCATCTTCCAGCACGAACCAGGAATCTCCAATCTCATTGTGCTGGAGCTCTCTCTTAAGATTCTCTTCCAGCCTTACAGGTTGCACCTTCATCTCCTCAGTCACAACACGACTGATACTCATTATCGCCATTGAAGAATTTCTCTTGAAGTGCAATGGAACTCGAACAGTTCCTTTCTTCAGCCACAACTTTCCATCTTCGCTTACAGTTCCCCAACCAAGCTTCCACATCTTCCCAATCGAGAACAGTGGTTGGGTAACGTTGCCACAAACTGCAGTGTCTGTGATAACCAACTTCTTTCCTGACTCTTTCCAGAAAACGAACTTCACTTGCTGCCTCACAGGCAGTGTTGGAATAACTCTTCCCTGTGCATCTTTCAGTCGGTACTCGAAAGTCGAAGGTTCTCCGACCTCTTCTGCCCAATCCATAGGCAACACATGACAGTCCGCACCGCTGTCAAGCACAACTTCGCACGACTCAACCTCTTTGCAAACGTTCTTCACAGTCTTCTCATCTTGTAGCGTTCTCACTTCGCCAACTTCTTCGCCTGTTTGTTTCGAATCGTACCACTCCATCAACTCATCGTGAGGGTCTATCTCACCTTCATCGCTCTCTTCATCTCCCAGGGTGAGATCGAACTCTTCGAGTCTCCTCACTTCCCACTCATTCATTCTCCAGCTCACTTCATTCAAGTCAAGCTCCTCATCCTGGTCTTCCACCTCTTCAACTCTTCGAACCATTCTCGCAGCAGAGGCGGCGATGACTCTCACTTGTCCACTCTCGTCGTTGTTCGCTCTCGCATTGCTCCCAGAGCTTCGGTCACCTTGACCTTGAGTCTCTTCTTCTTCCACGTATCTCACCTTTCCTTTTCCTCCTTTACCTTTATCTCCTTTCTGCCAACAATCCGTGGCTCGATGTCCTGACTTGCCACAGATGTAGCAACTTCCTTGAAACTTCGTTGACCCGTAGCCACCTTCCACCGCGCGAACTCCCTTGTTTCTGTCTTTTCCTTTTCCTTTGGACTCTTTGCCAGTATCCCATTTTCCTTTTCCTTTTCCTTTGTTGGTAAATCTTCCTTTTCCAAAGGACTTTCCTCCTTTCTCTCCTTTACCTTTTCCTTTGTTCCTTTCCTTTCCATACTTCCCTTTGTCTCCTTTGTAACCTCCTTTCACTCGATCCACTTCCATCGCTTGAGGTCCGTTGTACGGCGTATGCTTTGTTGGTCCTTCCATGCTGAAGGACTGCAAGATGTTCTCTGCATTCCAAGACTGCGTGCTCCTCTCGTACTCGAGCAACTTCCTTCGGATGTCCGTGTAACTCGTAGTAGGACTAAGTCCAACCAGAATATGCTTTCTCAACTCATTCGGCAATCCTTTCAGCACCGTGCCGATCTTGAGGTTCTCATCATACCTCGCTCCTGAAACTTTCTCGTATTCACCCACCAGCTTCTCGTAGGTGAGCAGGTAGTCCAGGATGGAAGTTCCCTTGGTCATCGCTGGGAAACTAACGAGGGCCTGAGCCATTGCCAGTCCTCTTGTTCTGCTCGACGGCTCCAACTCCTGAAACAACTTCTTCCACACACTGTAGCCATCCTGACTTCCTTCGGACTTCAACAACTTCAGAGGACGATTCCTCAGATATGAAGCCAAAATCGCATAGAGCTTGATGCTCCTCTCTTTCTCTTCTTGCGAATACAGAGCCGGATTCAACGGTCCTGACTCTACCCTAACCAACTCTTCGGCATACTTAGGATCTACAAATCCTACAAACACCCTGAAGCTAAAACTCCAGTCTGGCCATTGTGAAACTTCTTCCTCTAAACTCTTTGGAGCAAACACTTCTGGACTCTTTACCAGCTTTGCTGCTGAGTCATAACTCCTCTGGCCTGATCCCGCAGATCCTGCAGCTCCAGCCAAAGCATTGGCTGCTGCGGCCAAACTTCCCATCACTTCTTGAAACGATGCTCCCCCGAGACCTGGGGGCAATCCTCCTCCAGCTGGCCTAGCCATTGGAGTATCGCTTGGAGTGTCTCCTCCATGCTCTTGAGCTCCTGCTCCAGCAGGATCTCCTTCTTGCATCACACTTTTCTTCTCTTTCTCACTTCCAGGCTCCTCTCAGCCTCGCTTACAGTCTCCCTTAAGGAGCTCGCTTGGTAGCTGGCCCAAGGCTCTTTTGGACTTCAGTCCTCGCTCCTCCAGAGCGCTTTCTTGGGCTCACTTTGAACCAAAGGTCTAGGCCTTCAGCTCCGCTACCATAAAACGATTTAGGGTTCGTTCCAGACCCTTGAACTTGAAACCACTAGCGGGCACTTTTTGCTGGGACTCGGTCTGTTCAGCAGTCCCTTGAGCCTTGTTGGCAGCAGTGAAACGACAAGGAAAATACTTCTACAGGGGGCACCTGGCTAACCGAAAAGTTTGTTAAAATTTCTTAAAATCCTTAAAATCCTTAAAATTTTGAAAGAAAATTAAATTATTTTCCGGAAAGAGGCAGGCCCATTTAAAAATTTTAAAAATCCTTAAAATCCTTAAAATCCTTAAAATCCTTAAAATTTTGAAAGCCCGGGCCTTTCAAAATTTTAAGGATTTTAAGGAATTTAAGGCCTTTTAAATTTCTTAAAATCCTTAAAATCCTTCAAATTTTGAAAGAAAATTAAATCATTTTCCAGAAAGAGGCAGGCCCATTTAAAATTTTAAAAATCCTTAAAATCCTTAAAATCCTCAAAATTTTGAAAGCCCGGGCCTTTCAAAATTTTAAGGATTTTAAGGAATTTAAGGCCTTTTAAATTTCCTAAAATCCGCAAAAACCTTAAAATTTTGAAAGAAAATTAAATTATTTTCCGGAAAGAGGCAGGCCCATTTAAAAGTTTAAAAATTCTTAAAATCCTTAAAATCCTTAAAATTTTGAAAGGTTGGGGCTTTCAAAATTTTAAGGATTTTAAGGATTTTAAGGATTTTAAGGATTTTTAAAATTTTAAATGGGCCTGACTCTTTCCGGAATATATTTTAATTTTATTTCAAAATTTTAAGGATTTTAAGGATTTTAAGAAATTTAGAAGGCCTTAAATTCCTTAAAATCCTTAAAATTTTGAAAGCCCCAACCTTTCAAAATTTGAAGGATTTTAAGGATTTTAAGGATTTTTAAAATTTTAAATGGGCCTGCCTCTTTCCGGAAAATAATTTAATTTTCTTTCAAAATTTTAAGGATTTTAAGGATTTTAAGAAATTTAAAAGGCCTTAAATTCCTTAAAATCCTTAAAATTTTGAAAGGCCCGGGCTTTCAAAATTTTAAGGATTTTAAGGATTTTAAGGATTTTTAAAATTTTAAATGGGCCTGCCTCTTTCCGGAAAATAGTTTAATTCTCTTTCAAAATTTTAAGGATTTTAAGAAGTTTAAAAGGCCTTAAATTCCTTAAAATCCTTAAAATTTTAAAAGGCCCGGGCTTTCAAAATTTTAAGGGTTTTAAGGATTTTAAGGATTTTTAAAATTTTAAATGGGCCTGCCTCTTTCCGGAAAATAATTTAATTTTCTTTCAAAATTTTAAGGATTTTAAGGATTTTAAGAAATTTAAAAGGCCTTAAATTCCTTAAAATCCTTAAAATTTTAAAAGGCCCGGGCTTTCAAAATTTTAAGGATTTTAAGGATTTTTAAAATTTTAAATGGGCCTGCCTCTTTCTGGAAAATGATTCAATTTTCTTTCAAAATTTTAAGGATTTTAAGGATTTTAAGAAATTTAAAAGGCCTTAAATTCCTTAAAATCCTTAAAATTTTGAAAGGCCCGGGCTTTCAAAGTTTTAAGGATTTTAAGGATTTTAAGGATTTTAAGGATTTTTAAAATTTAAATGGGCCTGCCTCTTTCCGGAAAATGATTTAATTTTCTTTCAAAATTTTAAGGATTTTAAGGATTTTAAGAAATTTAAAAGGCCTTAAATTCCTTAAAATCCTTAAAATTTTGAAAGGCCCGGGCTTTCAAAATTTTAAGGATCTTAAGGATTTTAAGGATTTTTAAAATTTTAAATGGGCCTGCCTCTTTCCGGAAAATAATTTAATTTTCTTTCAAAATTTGAAGGATTTTAAGGATTTTAAGAAATTTAAAAGGCCTTAAATTCCTTAAAATCCTTAAATTTTGAAAGGTCCGGGCTTTCAAAATTTTAATGATTTTAAGGGTTTTTAAAATTTTAAATGGGCCTGCCTCTTTCCGGAAAATAATTTAATTTTCTTTCAAAATTTTAAGGATTTTAAGGATTTTAAGAAATTTAAAAGGCCTTACGTAAATTCCTTAAAACCCTTGAAATTTTAAAAGGCCCGGGCTTTCAAAATTTTAAGGATTTTAAGGATTTTAAGGATTTTTAAAATTTTAAATGGGCCTGCCTCTTTCTGGAAAATGATTTAATTTTCTTTCAAAATTTTAAGGATGTTAAGGATTTTAAGAAATTTAAAAGGCCTTAAATTCCTTACAATCCTTAAAATTTTGAAAGGCCCGGGCTTTCAAAATTTTAAGGATTTTAAGGATTTTAAGGATTTTCAAAATTTTAAATGGGCCTGCCTCTTTCCGGAAAATAATTCAATTTTCTTTCAAAATTTTAAGGATTTTAAGGATTCTAAGAAATTTAAAAGGCCTTAAATTCCTTAAAATCCTTAAAATGTTGAAAGGTCCGGGCTTTCAAAATTTTAACGATTTTAAGGATTTTTAAAATTTTAAATGGGCCTGCCTCTTTCCGGAAAATAATTTAATTTTCTTTCAAAATTTTAAGGATTTTAAGGATTTTAAGAAATTTAAAAGGCCTTAAATTCCTTAAAATCCTTAAAATTTTAAAAGGCCCGGGCTTTCAAAATTTTAAGGATTTTAAAGATTTTAAAGATTTTAAAATTTTAAATGGGCCTGCCTCTTTCTGGAAAATGATTTAATTTTCTTTCAAAATTTTAAGGATTTTAAGGATTTTAAGAAATTTAAAAGGCCTTAAATTCCTTAAAATCCTTAAAATTTTGAAAGGCCCGGGCTTTCAAAATTTTCAGGATTTTAAGGATTTTAAGGATTTTTAAAATTTTAAATGGGCCTGCCTCTTTCCGGAAACTGATTTAATTTTCTTTCAAAATTTTAAGGATTTTAAGGATTTTAAGAATTTAAAAGGCCTTAAATTCCTTAAAATCCTTAACATTTTGAAAGGTCCGGGCTTTCAAAATTTTAATGGTTTTCAGGATTTTAAGGATTTTTAAAATTTTAAATGGGCCTGACTTTTCCGGAAAATTAATTCATTTTTCCAATAGTTTTACTGAGTTTAATTTTTTTTATTTTATTTAAATCGGCCTGACCCTTTCCGGAAAATACTTGAATATTAGTTTAAATTTTGATAGATTTTAAGGAAACTAGGGGCATTTCAATATGGAAAGGCCATGAAGTTCCATGGGTACGTTATATTTTTGGATTTTTGTTTGTAATTTTTAGCAAATAAACCATTTATTTTTTTTTTGCAATTTTCCTGAAATTCTGAAAGCCTAGGCCTTACAAGAAAAATAAAAAAACAGCAACAAAAATACTCATTTATAATATTTAAATGCGCTTCTTAGTCCTTCTAAACAAGAACATTTTGTTTTGTTAATTCATAAGGCTTGTAAAAAAAGCCGGGGGTCCGGGGACGAGCGTTAACAAAAGCATTCCCCTTGAGTATTTCTCCCGCGAAACTTTTCTCCCGCGAATTTTGGCGGGAGAAATTCCCGCGAGCTCTCCCTTGAGTTTTCCTGGTTTTCCCGTGGTTTCCCTTTGATGTTTTTTTTGGTTTCCCTTCAGTTTCCCGTGAGAGTCAAATCTTCCTTTTACTGTTCCCTTGGACTTCCCTTTGAACTTCCCTTGGTTTTCCCTCGGATCCCCTTCGAAATTAAAAACGTATCCCGCGAGAAATCTCGCAAGACTTCAAAAATAAGGGCTTCCTTTTCCCACGGGATTTCCCGCGAAGCAGGCCGTAGGCCCCGAGCTGTGGCTGTAGTCTGCAGGTCCCCGAGCTCTCTGACTGTAGAGTCTCCAGGCCCCCGGGCTCGCTGTAGTCACCAGGGTCCCGGGCTGTCTGGCTGTAGTCTGCAGGCCCCCGAGCTCTCTGACTGTAGATTCTCCAGGCCCCCGGGCTCGCTCTAGTCACCAGGGTCCCGGGCTGTCTGGCTGTAGTCTGCAGGCCCCCGAGCTCTCTGACTGTAGTCTCCAGGCCCCCGGGCTCGCTCTAGTCACCAGGCCTCCGGGCTGTCTGGCTGTAGTCTGCAGGCCCCCGAGCTCTCTGACTGTAGTCTCCAGCCCCCCGGGCTCTCGTGCTTGCTTGGGTTTATATTGTTTTTTACTTAATTAGATTGACTTAAGTAATTTAAATAATTTAAAGAATTTAAGTATCGAAATTTATTTAAATCATTAAATAACATAAATATGACGGGCAGGTTTCGGATTTAAATTACTTAAGTTATTTAATTCGGCCGGGAATTAAATAATGTGAATAATTTGTAAATAATATCAACAATTTACATAATTTAAATAATTGAAATAGTTTAAATAATTTAAATATTTAAATAATTTAAATAATTTAAATCCGAAAAGGGGGGGACCACCCCCCCCTGCCCCCTAAGACTTAAATAATTCAAATAACTTAAATCCGAAACCTCCCCGTCTTATTTACACTTTTTAAATTATTTAATTCTGGGGAGGGGGGGTGGTCCCCCCCCCCCTTTCGGATTTAAATCATTTTTCATTATTTAAACTATTTAAATTCTTTAAATCGCCTGGGAATCAAATAATTTAAATTTGAATATGACGGGCAGGTTTCGGATTTAAAATATTTAAATTATCTAATTCGGCCGGGATTTAAATAATTTAAATAATTTAAACAATTATTTAAGGCTTCGAACGGAGTTAAATTATTTACATAATTTCAATAATTTCAATAATTTAAATCCGAAAAGGGGGGGGGGGGCCACCCGCCCTGCCCCCTAAGGATTAAACAATTTAAATAATTTAAATCCGAAACCTCCCCGTCTTATTTAAATTATTTAATTATTTAATTCTGGGGAGGGGGGGTGGTCCCCCCCCCCCCTTTCGGATTTAAATTTTTAAAATTATTAGATTGTTTAAAATATTTGAATTATTTAAATTATGGCACGGCTCTACTGACACATATTCCGCGGAAAGATTGTCATGTTTTTGGTGAAATTTACGAACACTTACCCCCCGATAAGCAAGATCTTGGAACCACTCCGCGTACTCAGCCTTTAAGAGTTTAAGGGGGTTTCAAATTCAGGGATACTTATATTTGCTCCTTTAAACTTACGAACACTTACCCCCCGATAAGCAAGACTTGGAACCTGCAGACAACAACAAACAGGTCTGTCGCAAAACCGCGACCATTGATACATACCCCCTGTAACGGGGTATGTCGCGTATGTGGGCCGCGGCCCGGTTACAAGCAATTAATATTGGCACGCGGCCATTTGTTTGCAAGAAACAGGGGTCTGCATACCGCAGCAAAACATAAACACATGATGACGATGCGAACAACTGACTAGATGATGAAGATGATGAGGATGAACAAGATCAAGGAGCTGATGAAGATGATGAAGATGATGAAGATGATGATGCTGCTGGGAAAGCTTTATGCAATTGATGCAGTGAAGTTATGCCAGTACAATGAAAGGACTCATGCAGATGAAGAGTGTGATGACAATGATGATAGAGCTTTGCGCTTTATTTTGTCACCCCGTCTCCTTGCTTCCTGTCTCTTCTCTTCTTTCCAGTACCCTTCCAGAAAAATGGCATCCTTGTTCTCTCGCCTCTCTCACTTCCCTTTCCCTTCTCTCTTTCTGTTACTTTTTGACTGATGAACAACAAGAAAGAAACTTGCAGGATAAAACAGTGGCAGGGTAAGCAGACGTTGCGCGTGGACCTTGCCGTACTTCATCATATCCCTCTTTTCGGCCCATCTCTTCTGCTCTTTTCCTTACTCTTCTCCTTTTCATAATTATTCCTCTTTAGTTGTTCTTATCTGGAAAAGAAAGAGGGAAGGGAGAGATAAGGGAGGGAGGATAGATAAAGAAGAGTGCCATCTTCTCTGCGCCTTGTTTTGTCTCTCCCTCTTCTCTATTCATCTCTCTTCTATTCTTTTCTTTGCTGTTCTATTGAAATTGGATTCCCTGTATCTCTCCTCTGTCCTTCTCTCTCGCTCCTCTTCTCCTGTTCCCCTCTAAACGATTGCTCTTTACAGATAGGTGCCCTCCCTCCTCTTCAGGAAATCTCTTTTCGCTTATTTTGCTTTTTGAAGCGAATAAAACAACGGATAAGAGAGGAAAGGGAATGACTAAGTAAAGACAGGAGCTCTTCAATAGGTGCCCTCCCTCCTCTTCAGGAAATCTCTTTTCCCTTATTTTGCTTTTTGAAGCGAAGAAAACAACAGATAAGAAGAGAGGAAAGGGAATGACTAAGTAAGAGACCCTCCCTATATCTGATGTTACTTTTCCTTCTTGGGCGGTGCCCTTCTTTCTCCCTTGAAGATGCAGAAAACGATCAGGAAGGACACCCGTTCCATCGCCCATATATAGACAGAGATAAATCATGAGCATCAGCTGGGTTTGCTGCCGATCCAAAATGGGCGTCCCTTTTAATCGCTTTCTGTGTCTTGAAACGAGCAAAAGGGGCACCCTTA
Source organism: Symbiodinium natans (assembly GCA_905221605.1). Taxonomy (NCBI): domain Eukaryota; class Dinophyceae; order Suessiales; family Symbiodiniaceae; genus Symbiodinium; species Symbiodinium natans. Next base: position 2,151 of record CAJNDS010000897.1, on the reverse strand, counting down.
CTAAGTGTTTTCTTGTGGTGTCCCTTTTCTTCGCTTGAAGATGCAGAAAACGATCCAAAAAGGACACCCGTTCCATCGCCCATATATGGGGAGAGAGATAAATCATGAGCATCAGCTGGGTTTGCTGCCAATCCAAAATGGGCGCCCCTTTTAATCGCTTGCTGTGTCTTCAAACGAGCAAAAGGGACACCCCAAGTGTTTTCTTGTGGTGTCCCTTTTCTTCGCTTGAAGATGCAGAAAACGATCTAAAAGGACACCTGTTCCATCGCCCATATATTGGGAGAGAGAGAGGGAGAGAGAGAGAGAGAGAGAGAGAGAGAGAGAGAGAGAGAGAGAGAGAGAGAGAGAGAGAGAGGAGAGAGAGAGAGAGAGAGAGAGAGATAGAGATAGAGAGAGAGAGAGAGAACAATTAGCTCATTCCCAGCTGGTTGGCTTGCCAAGCCAAAATTGACGTCCCTTTTAAAAATCGCTTTCTGTGTCTCTCAAAACGATTCAAACGTGGACCACCCCTAAGATTGCTTTCTCTTTTGGTGTTATTTCCTTTTCCTCGCTTGAGGATTGCAGAAAACGATCAAAAAGGACACCCATTCCATCGCCCATAGAGAGAGAGAGAGAGAGAGAGAGAGAGAGAGAGAGAGAGAGAAAAAGAATCATGAGCATCAGCTGGGTTGGCTGCCAATCCAAAATGGACGTCCCTTTTAATCGCTTTCTGTGTCTTCAAACGAGCAAAAGGGACACCCTAAGTGCTTTCTTGTGGGGTGTCCCTTTTCCTCGCTTGTAGATGCAGAAAACGATCAAAAAGGACACCCATTCCATCGCCCATATATATAGAGAGAGAAAGAGAGCAGATAGAGGAGAGAGAGAGAGGATGAGAGAGAGAGAGGTAGCGAGGAGATAGAGCGAAAATCATGAGCTAAGAAAAAGAAAGAAAACTTCACGTTCTGGTTTGGCTGCCAAGCCAAATGGACGTCCCTTCTAAACAAACAAAGAATCGCTTTTATTCTGGGTTCTTCAAAACGAACAAAAGGAAAACACATTAGGTCCTCACTTGAAGACATGCAGGAACGGCCCACAAGGACACCCGTTTCCATTCGCCCAATATGGAGAGAGAGAGAGAGAGGGAGAAGGGAAAAAATCATGAGCATCAGCTGGGTTTGCTTACATGTTCATTGTTATTCCTTTTGTTTGTTTCTAACGGAAATGAACAAGAGAAGAGAAAAATAAGAACCAGAGGAAAGATGAAAACGAGCACCATCTTCTCTTTGCCTGATTTTTGCATTTCGCCTGTCCTCATTTCTCTTCTATTCTTTTCATTGCTCTTCCATTTAGAGTTGCATTCCTGTTGATCTCTCCTCTCTCCTTTCTCTCTCCCTTCTCTTCTCTTGTTCTCCTTTAAATCTCAAAAACACACAAAAGGAAGCTTCTTTTCCTTGTTGAATGAAGAATGAAAAAAGAAGAAAAGAGATAGGGAAAGAAATTGAAGAGCTCCACTGCCTATTGGTTCATTCCATTTCCTCTCTTTCTATGTGTTGTTTTCCTTGTCGTTTCAGAAAGCAAGCAAAATAAGGGCAAGGGGGCTTCCTGAAGAGGAGAGAGGGCACCTATCTGCGAAGAGGTCTTGTCCTTTTTAAGAATAGAGGGAAAAGGGAACAAGGAAGGGAGAGATGATAGACAAAGAAGAGTGCCATCTTCTTTGCGCCTTGTTGTGTTCCTCCGTCTCCTTGTTTCTTGTCTCCTCTCTTCTGTTCAGTACCCTTCCAGAAAATTAAAATGGCCTCTTTGTTGTCTCTCCTCTCTCACTTCCCTTTCCCTTCTCTCCTTCTGTTTCCGTTTAACTGACAAAGCACAAGACAGGTATGATAAAGCAGTGGAAGGTAAAGCAGAGGGTGACTCCTTGCGCTTGGACCTTGCCGTACTTCATCATGTCCCTCTTCTCGGCCTATCTCTTCTGCTCTTTTCCTTACTCTTCTCCTTTTCATAAATTCTTCCTCTTTAGTTGTTCTTGTTTCGAAAAGAAAGAGGGAAGGGAGAGATAAGGGAGGGAGGATAGATAAAGAAGAGTGCCATCTTCTCAGCGCCTCGTTTTGTCTCTCCCTCTTCTCTATTCATCTCTCTTCTATTCTTTTCTTTGCTATTCCACTGAAATTGGAT
>CAJNDS010000896.1:0-50000 GCA_905221605.1 Symbiodinium natans | reverse complement strand
ACCTCGTCACCAGCGCCCTGGAATTTGTCGTGAAAGCGCCGAACCTCCCGTCTGTGCGGCGCTGGCAGTATCCCAAGTCCTGGGAGAGGTCGAAGACAAAGTGGCCCCCGGACCTGCGAGTGAGGAGTGCGTCCATCTCAACGTTTTGACGGGTCCGCGGACACTTAAGGAGTGCCGCCAGCAAACAAAGTGGTCCGGGACCTTGATGTTGCGCTTGGCCGCCCAAGCAGCGTGTCTGGCCTCCCACTTTTTGCCTCCCTGTATCGGACGCAGTTCACAAGACTCTGCTGGTTGCGTCAGGCAACCGGTTGTTTGTGCTTCCCACGGCGTCGGAGATAGGAAACCTGGGTCCAATTTGTTTTTTCCAACACTTCGACATGTCTCTGGAAGGTGGCCGTATGCAAGCACACACTGGGCCCCCTTGATGATGGACAAAAGCCTCAGTGCACAGGAGATTGATGTGTCAGCCGACACATCCCTTCTCCGTAATAGTCCAACTTGCAAAACCTTTACACTTTGTGGTACGAGGGAGGGCTCGCGCCGTTTCTCCAGAATTCTTGAACGTCTCAAAGTTCAACTTAGGGTTCAGGCTTCAGGGTTGAGGGTTGGAGGTTGTCAGATGCTTTAGGACATGTTACATGCGGACGCGCGCGCGGCGCAGAAGTTCAGGCCAGCTGGATCCCATCTGGTATGTGTGCAAAGTAGCCTGCGTCACGCAATTTCTGCAAAGTCGGGCTGTGTCTCTGGCCTTAGAGCAAGGAAGGAAGTCCATGTGCCGTGTGCCGCCGTGTGCTAGGCCACGGGCTCTGCGTTGCACTCGCAGTAACAGGTCTGAGTCTGCCCACGTGCCACGACGTGCGAAATGGTCCGAGCCCGAGCTGCAAGCTTGCGCAGCAAACCTTTTCCTGGCCATTTGGCTACTCAATGACGTTGGCGTGCCACAACAGACCCTGAAACATCCTGAAACAGTTTGTGGAGAATCTTGTCCGCGCGTTCAGCCCTTTGCTGTGAGGCCTCAGTCCCGACCGTGTTGCTCACCTTCAGTCTTGACATCTATCTGTGTGGTAACGAACCGTTGGGCCTTTTTCTTTTGGGCTCTATAGTTTTCTCATTATGTGGTTAATGAGCGACCAAGGAGTGCTCCTGAAGAGCTCATGCAAACGCCATCGATGGAGGACTTGTGGAAGCAATACACTTTGTTCCAGGGCAAATAAAAGCTGCAGGCGCGTGCCAGATGTTCCTTGTTGCCTGCGGCTGGACAAATTGGGACCAATCCTTGCGCTCCGTGCTGGTATCCCTCGGATTTGAGTCCGCTCAGCCGTTCTGGCGCATTCTTCGGTTGTACCACCGAGTCGTCGTGTTTGGATTTGACAGTGAATCCATCTGCCAGCAGCCTTCTATTTCTCGAGAAGAAAGCTTCTGTTGGCCGCGCTCCTGACACCAAGTCGATTGTCAACTCGCGGATGTTACATTATTACAAGCTTGACGGTCATGGCAGCTCATGGCCTTTTATGCTCAAGATTCTGAAGCAACACTTTCAAAGACGACTCTTAGAAGAGCTCCGTTTTTTGTCAGCGATGCCACGCGTAAGAGATCAGGGGAGAAGCGGAAGCTTGGTCCTTCAGCAGCGCTCCAGAAAAAAGGGCTGGAACTGTGCAGCGTCCGCCAACTCGTGTGTGGCTATCGGATAGAGTTAGTGGGTCCTGGCCAAGAACCTGTCTCCGGGAATGCTGAAGGGGTTGAAGAAGGCGGACTCCCGCGACCATGAACCTGTGAAGCTCCACGAAAATGTCTACGAAAATGTCTGGGAAGTCATCCTCCCTGTGCTGACCGTGGCAGGCATCACGCCACCAGATGCCTGATCGACGCAGTGCCCTCGGACGAAAATCTCCAAAGAAATGCTTTCCAAACAACACTCGACCCACACGTTTAGCGTTCAGGAATTGACCGCCTAAATCGGTTCCGGACCTGGGGCAAGTTTGGGGTTCAAGGTCGAGGTTTTGCCAAAAACACGCTACCCTTGGCCCGAGATCTGCAGAATATTCGAAACCCCAAGCCTGAGTCCTAATCTATGACGAGACCACTTCGAGGGTTCAGGGTTGGGGTCGCCTTGAAAAGCCTGGATTTGTCGATCTCCGCGACTATAACGCCCTTGGCCCCTGAGTATGCTTTAGGGCTTTAGGGGTGTAGGAGGGTTTAGCTCTTCGAAGCCACCAGCGCCAGGCTTCTGCTGGCATCGACGGCGCGTCGGCGGCGCGACGGAAGCGCCACCAGCAGCTCACCCTCCTGACCCCTCCAAAATCGTTCATCGCCCGGGTTTCGCTCAAAAGATGTCCCGTCGTTTTCGTAAATACGTATCTACGTATACATTTGTATATATATATATATACATATATATACATACGTGTATATACATGAACGTATATACAGAAAACACAGATAAGCAAATACGCACATATACACATATCATATGAGCAAGCGCCAAAACCCCCAACCATTCAATTAAGTAAGGGGTGGACACGAATGCCCAAAACCCTGTAAAACGATGAGAACACTTGAAAAGCGACACCCCTAAGTGAATGAACCGTTGGGTGTGCTATATATAGCCTTGATTTCCCCAAAGCGACACCTACAAACATCAAGCGTGTATATTTGATGCTAAAACCCTGTAAAACGATGGGAACACTTGAAAAGCGACACCCCTCATGTTGCGTCCAGTAGCACCTCGAGCCGGTTTTGGCAGTCGCTCATATATAGATACATAGATATAGATATACATGTATGTAAGTATGTATACCTGTATATATATATATTTATTTATTTATATTTATACACGCATATATATATATATATATATATCATATACATCATATGTTTCACACACACACACATATATATATATATATAGATATATCATATCTATCATATACAAAGTGCTCTTTGATTCTTTTTTGACCTGTCCAAAAGTTGGAACCCGCCCTAAACCCTAGACCCTAAGCCCTTCTGGAACAGGTAGAGGGCAGGCACCTATAAGGGAGCTACCCGAAGCTGTAAGGGCCAAGGGCCCCCGGAGGACTCTAGGGGGGCAAAATATGCACCTTCAGGGTTTAGGGTTTACCTAGGGTTCAGGGTTTAGGGTTAGGGTTCCGGGTTCAGAGTTGAGTTTTCAGAGTTTAGTTTTTTTGTATTAAGGGGGATTGGCCGGGGGGGGGGGGGGGGGGGGGGGGGGTCGGGGGGTTTACTACTTGGCATTCCTGCCCGCAGATCTGTCTCAGAGCGATTTCTGTGGCTAACCTGCTGTGGGGAGGGGCCTCGGCCAGGTGTAAAGTTCTAAGGACCCTAACTAGGATGCCCAGTAGTGCCCTTATTCCCTTTTTAGGGGGTTAGGCTCCCTTGTAAACCCCTTTAAGCAAAAAAGGGCACCCTTTTTAATCCTGGGTTACTGGGCATCCTAGCTAAATTGGGCTGTAAGGATCCAAACTTAGGTTGTAAGTCCCTTAACGATGGCTCGTCTAGAAAGAGGATTTAAACAAAACTAGATCCCTTGAGGGGTTCCTAAAATGACCCAAGAGTTGTCGCAGGGCTCTGGGTAAACCTTAAAACCTAAACCCTAAACCCTAAACCCAAAGCCCTAAACCCTAACCTTCTGGGGTTCTTAAGGGAGGTGGGGGTTCATGGATGGTAGGCACCTAGGGGAAGCTTAGGGAGCCTTAGGGAGTAGTAGACCCCTAAACCCTAAGCCCTAAGCCCTAAGCCCTAAGCCCTAAACCCTAAACCCTAAACCCTAAACCGCCCTAAGCCTTAAACCCGGGTTATATACCCCCCTTGAAGCCCCCTCCCTTAAGAACCCTAGACAGCCTTGAGCCGGATGCCGTGGGCCCTGACAGCGCGCTTGCTGAGTGGTCAAGGCTCTTCTTGACCCAGTGGCACCCTTTTTTGGTTGGCCCCATTCTGGGGGGGTTCCCTTATGAAAGTCACCCGAAACCCTAAACCCTAAACCCTAAACCCTAAACCCTAAACCCTAAACCCCCAAGCCCTAAACCCCAAAACCCACTCCAAGACAAAGGCACCCTTCAGTCATGATGATGGCTACATGTCTACCAACCCAGCCCTTCTCAGAGAATCCAAAATGTAGATCTTTCTAAGGGGTTCCTAAACGTTACCCCATAATCGTAGACGGCACTATTTGGGGGCTCTACCCTAACCCTAAACCCTAAGCCCTAAGCCCTAAACCCTAAACCCTAAACCCTAAACCCAGGGTCTGACAAGAGGTGCGTCCATCAGCATCGAGCCCGATGCGCTGGTTGACGATGTGCGGAAGCAAGCCCAGATCCATCTCAAGACTCCCCTCACGGCGCCTGGGGCCGGGGGCAAATTCTGAACGTCTAGGGTGCAGGTTTTAGGGTTTAGGGTTAGGGTTTGGCCGCAATTTCTGAACTTCCAGGGTGCAGGTTTGGGGTTTTAGGGCCAGGGTTTAGGGTTCAGGGTTTAGGGTTTAATTAGGGTCTAGGCTCTTTTTGGGGGTCCTTACAGGGGGGGGGATTCTGCCTTTTTGGGACCCTCATTTCGGATGCACTGTTTTGCTTAGTGGTGCCTCCTCTTGCCCTACAAAGCCTTCAGCCCTCAAATGCAAAGCCCTGATTAAGGGCCCTAGGCCCTGAACCCTTGTAGGATCATCAAGGTGGAACTGTCCCGCGAGCAAAGAAAACTCACCGGCATTAAGGGATTAGGGTGTCGGGTTAGGGTTTAGGGTTTCGGGTTTCGGGTTTAGGGTTTAGGGTTTAGGGCTTAGAGTCGAGGCCCTGCTGTGCGCGACCACTTCACTGGACCTCACCCGCACCATCGCGGCTTCGGGACTGAGCGATGGGGATGAGATCACCGTCATCACGGCACCCAAGATGCCCGGTCTGCTGGAAGGGTCAGGGTTATGAGGGCTTCCTTTATTCAGTTCTTCTTGCTTTTTTTCTGTAGCTTATCTGTTTCTTTCATTTTTGTTAGGCCTTTTGTATACTCATTGTTGTTACTCTTTATTTATTATTATTATTTTTTTTTTTTTTTTGGGGGGGGGGGGGGGGGGGGGGGGGGGGGGCTTTTGGGATGCTTTAGAGTTCGTGCAAGCCCAAGCCCAAGCCTCCCCAAAGCCGACTCCCCTAAACCCTGAACCCTAAACCCTAAACCCTAAACCCTAAACCCGAAATCAAAGGACGCGCGTTCGGGCGCACAAGTACGGCTTCGGCTTCGCCGCCATCTTGCCGGACGGGACGGTGGACATCTGGGGCCATGAGATGTTCTTTGGGCCTTGTAATTGAGGGAGGTTAAGATTTAGGGTTTTAGGCTTTTAGGGTTAAGATGTGGGGGTTTAGGGTTTAGGGGTTTAGGGTTAAGATGTAGGGGTTTAGGGTTTAGGGGTTTTGGGGTTTTGGGGTTTTGGGGTTTTGGGGTTTTGGGGTTTTGGGGTTTTGGGGTTTTGGGGTTTTGAGGTTTTGGGGTTTTGGGGTTTTGGGGTTTGGGGGTTTTGGGGTTTTGGGGTTTTGGGGTTTTGGGGTTTTGGGGTTTTGGGGTTAGGAAGTTAAGGTTTAGGGCTCTTGGCAGAGGGAGGTTAAGATTAGGGATTGAGGGGTTTGTTTTTTTTTAGGGTTGGTGAGGGGAGAGGGTGTGGGCGGGTTGCGGGTGGGGGGTTGGATCAAAGCAACTGGAATCTTTAGACGTGTAGGAACTGTTAAGCCCCATTAACCTCAACCTCTCAGGCTCTAAACCCTAAACCCAAGCCATAAACCCTAAACCCCAACCCCGCCCTAAACCTTAGATTGCCTCACATGTTGCGGCTGTCCCAACAATCCAGTTCCAGGTTCTTGGGTTCTGCGAAGTTCGACAAAGCCGAGCAGAAGGACCCTGCATGAACTAGGGTTCAGGGTTCAGGGTTCAGGGTTTAGGGTTTAGGGTTTAGGGTTAGGACCCGAAAAAACCTACCTTAAGAACCCCAAAACCTGCTTTTTTGCAGGTCACTGAAGAATCCTTTAAGGGGTTTCATAGTACTAGCCTAGGAAAAAGGTAGATTTGGGGCTCTTGAGGTAGACCCTAAACCCTAAACCCTCAACCCTGAAGCCCAGGAGGTCCTGGACGTTTTCCTCTCAGAAACGGCGGTGGCCGCCCTGCAGGCAGATGGCACCGTGATCTAGGGTTTAGGAGTTTGGGGTTTAGGGTTTAGGGTTTAGGGTTTAGGGTGCAGGCAGATGGCACCGTGATCACCTGTGGCTCCGCCGATGGTGGCGGGGAGAGCAGCCGCGTGACTGGGCAGGCAAAGCCCCTTGGAATGTGTTTCTTATTTCCCCGTGATAGGTTTTAGGGTTTAGGGTTTAGGGTTTAGGGGTTTAGGGTTTAGGGTTTAGGGTTTGGAGGCTGTAGGGTTCGTGGTCTTATGCAGAGTTTCTCCTTCAGAGGCTTTTGAGGAGCCAACCGAGATGAAGAGCGAGCTCAAGGGCATCGTGCATGTCGAGGCTGCCTTGTGGACCCGAAGCCCTAAACCCTAAGCCCTGAACCCTAAACCCTAAACCCTAAGCCCTATAGGCCCTAGTCCCTAAACCCTAAACCCTAAACCCTAAACCCTAAACCCTAAACCCTAAACCCTAAACCCTAAACCCCTGCTTGCCTCCTTCGAATTTGTTCTTGGTGAGCAGCCGTGCTTTTTTCCAGGTTTCGGGTACGTAGGGCTAGGTTCAGAACCTCAGAGTCGGTTTAGGGTTTAGGGTTTAGGGTTTAGGGTTTAGGGTTTAGGGTTTAGGGTTTAGGGTTTAGGGATGATGAAGGTCTCGAAAAGGCTTCAGGGTTCTTAGGCAACCTACGGAACAAGGCATCCTTGAGGTTCCTACGAAAGAAAAGGGTTCAGGGTTCAGGGTTTAGGGTTCAGGGTTTAGGGTTTAGGGTTTAGGGTTTAGGGTTTAGGGTTTAGGGTTTAGGGTTTTGGGCTAAGGGACTTTGGGGTTCAGGGCCTTAGCTTACAAGGGTTGCGACAAGGGCACTGGCAACTTCCTAAACCCCAAACCCTAAATCCTAAACCCTAAACCCCAAACCCTAAACCCTAAACCCTGCAAGGCTTCGCACAGTGCCTTTGCTGCGCTGCGGGCCGACGGCACAGTGGTGTGCTGGGGGTCCTCGGATGCTGGTGGCGACAGCAGCTCTGTGCACCCTGGAGTAAAGCCCGAAAGAGGGGGGTTTAGGGTTTAGGGCTAGGGTTTAGGGTTTAGGGTTTAGGGTTTAGGGTTTAGGGTTTAGGGTTTAGGGTTTAGGGTTTAGGGTTTAGGGTTTAGGGTTTAGGGTTTAGGGTTTAGGGTTTAGGGTTTAGGGTTTAGGGTTTAGGGTTTAGGGTTTAGGGTTTAGGGTTTAGGGTTTAGGGTTTAGGGTTTAGGGTTTAGGGTTTAGGGTTTAGTAGGGCTTTGGACGACTAGAATCCCTTTACCCCTAAAGGGTCCAGGTGCCTTTCTTGTACATCTGAAAGGTATTCTGAACCCCAAAGCCCTTTAGGGTTTAGGGTTTAGGGTTTAGGGTTTAGGGTTTAAGGTTTAGGGCTTAGGGAGTTTAGGGTATAGGGTTTCGGGTCTGGGGTGATGGGGCTTAGGTAACCTTGGGCATCCTGACCCCCTGTAGCACTATACTCGGGTAAGGCACTACTGAGATCAGAAAATTGGGATCCCCCCCCCCCCCCCGCCCCCGCCCCCGAAGTCCAGAATTTCTGGGGCACTGCAGCCAGGCTTAGGGCTTACGGGGTTGATCAGTTTTAGAGGGCTTATCGGGTTCATAGGGTTGATGGGTGTTTGTAGGGATTTGATTATTGGGTTTACGGGGCTCATAGGGTTTTGTAGTGTTTGTAAGTTTTGTTTGGTTGTGTAGGGTTTTTGCAGGGTTTTTGTAGGGCTTTTGTAGGGTTTAGGTTCCTTCCGTCGCCAAGGCAGGATCAGCTGGTGGGGGTGCGGCGGATCTTCAAGTCTCGCAGTGGCCCGGTCTGGGGAGTTGTTTGTGAGTCTTTTTTCTAACCCTAAACCCTAAATCCTAAACCCAAAACCCTAAACCCTAAACCTTTGTGTTTTTCTACTATAGCAGAAAAAACATACAGGAGACTACTGTTCCGACTGAGGATTTTTAGGACCGTTGTGATTATCTTTACAGAGTATCTGGAGATGGTATTGGTAATGAGTTAGGCTCCAGTACATAGCGGCTGCTCTTCTGTTTAGTGCGCATAGCCCACCTTGACTACCCCCTACAAGGAGAATAATTCCCCATACTGTACCAAGTATAGTTAAGGGACTGATAATCTGATTTAGGATCCTTATAACCCAATGTAGGGTCCTTAAGACTCTACTTGTAACTAGGGGGGCCCCTCCTTGTATAACCCTACCCCTAAGCCCGAAACCCTCTAGCATAAGGCTTACACCACCTTATGTATAGCATACGACCTCTCTTTGGAGGGGGGAGGGGGTACTCAAGAGGACCCCATCCCGCAGCGTCAAGCCTAAACCCAAATCCCTAACCCTTGTTCGGCAAGACAATGGGGTTTTAGGGCTTAGGGTTTAGGGTTTAGGATTTCGGGCCAAATTTAGGGTTTAGGGTTTCAAGCAGATCTTACAAGGTGCTTTCGCAGCACTGACAGAAAGTGGCGTCGTGGTCACGTGGGGGGATGCCGACGCCGGCGGTGACTCTCGGAACCCCCTCGTTCCATGTGTTCGTTCCTCTTGGGTTAGGGACCCTAAACCATAAACCCTAAACCCGAAACCCGGGTGGAGGGGGTTGAGGTTCCCTAACAAGTCTCACAAAACCCGTAGATCGAGGTGCCATGGAGCGAACAGGCTTTAGAGGCTGCTGGCAAACCTAAACCCTAAGCCCTAAAGCTCTAAACCCTAAACCCCAAAACCCCAAAAACCCTAAATCCTAAACCCCAAAAACCCCAAAACCCTAAAACCCTAAACCCCTACACCCTAAACGACCTTAAGCCCAGGACAGCCACTCCGTCCGAGCGCAGCTCGTGGACGTCCGGGATATCGCCTCTACCGTCTCGGCCTTTGCGGCGGTGACCAAGACGGGCTCCGTCGTCACCTGGGGCTGCCCTGAAGAGGGTGGCCTGAACCCATCTTAGAATAGGGTTTTAGGCTTTTGGGTTTGGGGTTTTTAGGGTTTTTGGAGAGTCTTTAGGGTTTAGGGTCCATAGGGTTTAGGGTCTAGCCCTGAAGAGGGTGGCCTGAACCCGTCTTAGACTTGGGTTTAGGGTTCTGGTGGGTTTTTGGTTATTGGTTTTATGTTTATTACATTAATTAATAATTATATAAATAATTATTAAGGTTTAGGGTCTAGTTTAGGGTTTAGGGCTTGGGGTTGCGGGATTGGGGTTTACTGTTTGGGGTTTGGGGTTTGGGGCTTAGGCCACTAACGCCATCTATGTGAGACGACAACTGGAGGGCTGAACCTGACCCTTGCACCTTAAAACCCTAAACCCTGAACCCTAAATAAACCCCAAGCTAAACCCTGAACCCTCAATACACCCTATCACCCTAAAGCCCAAAACTCTAAACCTCAAATCAACCCTAATTACAGACTTAGTAACCCTAAACCAGGAACCTTAAAAAAGCCCTAAACCCCAAATAAACCCTATCAACCATTAGTAACTCCCCCCCCCCCCAGAAAACCCTAAATGAACCCTATCGATCCTATAAACCCTAAATAACTCTTATCAGCCTAAATTGACCCTCTAAACCCTACAAAAAACTCAGGAACCCTCAACAAACTTCAAACCCTAAACCCTAAGTCGCCCCGAAACCCTGGAACGCGAAACCCTAAACCCTAAACCCTAAACCCTAAACCCTAAACCCTAAACCCTAAACCCAGGCGGAGACAGCAGCGCGGCCCAACAGAAGCTACGATGCGCAGCTTCAGTCTGAATCGGGTAATCCTTTTCGGTGGCTAGTTGGAAATTGCCCTAAACCCTAAACCCTAAACCCTAAACCCTAAACCCTAAACCCTAAACCCTAAACCCTAAACCCTAAACCCTAAACCCTAAACCCTAAACCCTAAACCCTAAACCCTAAACCCTAAACCCTAGCCTCAAGGCAGGTTCCCCTTTTTTTAGCAAGGATCCCCCCCCCATGGTTAAGGGACAGAAGCATCCCGTGGTCCATCCTGTAGGCTCCTACTTAGAACCCATATAAGGGTCCATGTACATACATAGGATATACCGTAGGGTTTGGGGTTTAGGGTTTAGGGTTTAGGGTTTAGGGTTTAGGGTTAGTGCATGCTTGGACCCCAAAGCTGCTTTTTCGGAACCCCTTTAGGGCCCAAGTGTGTTTGCTATGTAGGCACAAGGACACTTAGGGGAAGGTAGTCGTTCCCTTCTAAACCCCAAGGCCTTGACTTAACCTTAAACCGTTTGTGTTCTTAAGGTTCGGGGTTTGCAGGGTTTAGGACCGGTTTAGGGTTTATAGGGTTTAGGGCTTACTTGGAGGTTCATGGTACTTAGTAACCCCATCATAACTGTACATGTAACCCAACTATAACCCCCATTTGGGTACTTAGGGGGCTTATATGTGGGTTATGACTACACTTATCATAGGTTACTAAGTACCCTGAACCTCCACTAGCCTAAACCCTAAACCCTAAACCCTAAACCCTAAACCCTAAACCCTAAACCCTAAACCCTAAACCCTAAACCCTAAACCCTAAACCCTAAACCCTAAACCCTAAACAGGGCAGCCTAGGTGTCCTGGCTGGCCGCATCCAAGCGCGCCTTTGCGGCCGTGCGGGACGACGGCTCCGTCGTCACTTGGGGAGATCCTGCGCTTCTTGGCGGAGGTAGAAATACTTGGAGGTTTCGGGTTTAGGGTTTAGGGTTTAGGGTTTAGGGTTTAGGGTTTAGGGAAACTTGGAGGTTCAGGGTACTTAGTAACCCAAGTAGATTGGTACTTATAACCCAATTAGAGCCCTATCAAATAGAGTACTTACGTACCCTGAAAATCCAAGTAGCCTGCTGTTACCTTTAATGGTTGAATTAAGTGTTTGTTTTCAACAGACTCACAGTTTATAAAACAAGTATGCATCTGAAAGTTGAGTTTACCTGGGACTCTGTTTACCACTCTGCTTACCTATACAGTATATACTTACCACGAACCCCTTATTGGCACCATGTTGCACGTTTGGCAGGCACTCCGTTTACCCTACAGCTTAGTAGTAGAATTACACCCCCCCCCCCCCCCGGAGAACCCTAAACCCTAAAACCCTAAACCCGAAACCCCAAATTAGTAGGTGTCAGAGAGCTGTAGGTAAAAAGAGCCCCAGGGCGGGTTGCAGAGTTCAAGTCGAAGTCTACTTGGGGCTCCTAAGCCGGGCATGCCCCCCCCCCCCCCCCCCCAAATTAGGGTTTAGGGTTTAGGGTTTAGGGTTTAGTGTTTAGGGTGAGTGGTTTAGGTGGAGATTTCATGACTGAAGCCCTAAGCCCTAAACCCTATAAGCCCTCATCCCTACAAAGCCTAAACTCTAAAACCTTACTACAAGCCCTAACCCGGTAACGTTCCCCACCCCCCCTGTGAGTGTGGACATGCAGAGGTTTGGCGGTGACAGCAGCACCGTTCAAGACCGACTCTTCTCTTCATGCCAGTGTTTCTGGAGTTCAGGTTTTAGGGTTTAGGGTTCAGGGTTTAGGGTTTAGGGTTCAGGGCTTAAGGCTCGGGGCCTGTAGTGCCGTCAGGGCCTTTCTTGACCTGTTCCCCGCCACAGCGTTTCTTGTTCTTTTCTTGAGGGTGGGGGGAAGGCTTGCGCTTGCTGGTTTGCCATGCATTCGGACAACGTGACGGAGAATCGAAACCGTAAACCGTAAACCCTAAACCCTAAACCCTCAAAACCCTCAACCCTAAACCCTAAACCCTAAACCATAAACCCAAACCCTCAACCCTATACCCTAACCCTAAAACCTAAACCCTAAACCCAAGCCCGAAGCCCTAAACCCTAAACCCTAAACCCTACAAGGACTCACGGGCGTGCGCAGCATCACCGCCTCGAAAGCCTGCTTTGCGGCGTCGACCGTGCAACTTTCTGTTGCTTAGTAGGGAATGTGGGAATGAGGTACCCGATATCCCCCCCTGCATATATATATATATATATATAATTATATAAATATAAATATAAATATAAATATATATATATATATATATTACCCTTAAACGGACTATATCGAGTACCCTATATAATCCCTTAAAGGGTATTTATAGGGTACCCTATAGAATCCCTATATACATTTTATGTGTATATACATATATGTACATATATATATATATATATATACATACCCTTTTAAGGGATTATATGGGGTGCCTCATTCCCTCATTCCCTACTAAGCAACAGTAAGGCAATGCCACATCGGCGCCAGCGACTCTGGCTTGAACCTTGGCCTGGCATGAGGAGATCAGGGGTTTTAGGGTTTAGGGGTTTAGGGTTTAGGGTTTAGGGTTTAGGGTTTAGGATTTAGGGAGTTTAGGGAGTTTAGGGGTTTAGGGGTTTAGGTTCAGGGCTTAGGGTTCAGGATCTTTTTGGAGTTCCAGGGTTTAGGGTTCAGGATCTTTTGGGAGTTTCGGGTTTAGGGTTGCATGTTTAGGGTCTCCGGCGGCATCTGGTTTGGGATGGTCCCCCTTATACGAACAGTCCTTTTTAGGGAGTTTTGTACCCCATATAGTCCCTATTAAGGACTGTTAGTATAAGGGGGAACATCCCAAGTTTGGGTTTTGTAGGGTTTAGGGGTTTGGGATGAGGGTTTGCTTGGGTTTCGGGTTTGGAGTTTAGGGCCGGGGATCTGGTGTGTAGGGTTTGGTGTACGGCTCTATTGTTTGTGGTTCAGGGCTTGGGGGTTTGGAGTTTATCGGGTCTCTTGTCCCTCCTTTTTTTGGTTCGCTTGTTGTGAGGCAAATAACCCTCAAGCGCAAAGGCGAAGCACCAATCTCTAAGCGACCGGGCTTTTGATTCGGGGGTTTACGAAAATAAGGGACTCCGAATACAGTCCCCAAATAGTAGGATTCCCTTAGAAAAACGGACCCCGCGAAGGTACCCCTAATTTCGGAAACCCCCAATATCCCTAAACCCGAAACCCTAAAAACCCTAAACCTAAACCCTAAACCCTAAACCCTAACTCAGGAATTTGGAGGTCGTGCGTGGGGTGGTGGCCTGGGGCGATCCTGCCCGGGGAGGAGACTGCAGCAGTGTGCCTGCAGCAGCATTGTGAAACCCCGTTGACATTCTTGTTGTTCGGGTTCCTAAGCCATGTAGGGTTTAGGGTTTAGGGTTTAGGGTTTCGGGTTTAGGGTTTAGGGTAAGCCATTGGGGTGTTTAGGGGTTGAGAGTTGGGAGGTTAGGGTTTAGGGAGGTCAATCTGCAAGTATGGGAGGTGAGTTGTCCTAAGCCAAAACCCTGCGTCGTCATACGCATCGCAGTTCAGGTGAAAGAGCAGCTTGTCGACGTGAGGCAAATGGCATGCACTGAGAACCTTGGCTGAACCCTAAACCCTAAACACCTAAACCCTAAATCCTTAACCCTAAACCCTAAACCCTAAACCCTAAACCCCCCTCCAAGCATGGACTCTCTGGGACTTCAACCGTAACCCCCCCCCCCCAAACAATTTTGGGGTTGTTGCGTGTCCTCCATAAACGGGGCCGGGGTCTGGCGACTTTTGCCTCAGCCGAGACCAAAGAAACAAGCCTTCGGTTTTTTTTTGTGTCGTTTTCCCCCCAAATCAGCACCCCCAGGCGAGCAACTTCCTATAATCCCCTATTTTTCGGGGTGCCCTCTATAATTCTTCCGGAACTTCCCCTGCTAGCAGCTAATACTAAAGCGGGTGCAAACCTAAATCTTCAATCCATCTTAAAACGCCCTCAGACTCAAAGCCCGAATCAACCCGAGACACCCTGAGCCCCAAGCCTTAAGCCCTACCTTAAGCCCTACTGCCTTACAGCAAGCCTGCCAACGGTAAACCTCTGAAAATCGAGGAGGGCTACCAAGGCCTGGATAGAAACCCTATAACCCCTAAACCCCCAAGGCTTGAACCCGACGCCCTAAATTGAACCCAATACTCGCCCTAAACCCTAAACCCTAAACCCTAAAGTCTAAAGTCTAAAGTCTAAACCTAAAGGTCGGCTTACGCCGCGCTTCGCTCCGATGGCACAGTCGTCACCTGGGGATCCGAGAGACACGGTGGCGACGCCGGGGCCGTGCAGGACCTACTGAAGTTCAGGGCTTCGGGGTTTTAGGGTTTAGGGTTTAGGGTTTAGGGTTTAGGGTTTAGGGTGCCCGAAGCCCTACGGCCCCGCTTCACTGCGGCGTAGCTCCGTGCAGGAGCCCGGAGGTGCTAGACACAAGGGATGAAGACTCGTCCCCCTAAGGTCCTGCCCCTAAAGGTTCCCCTTAATGTAGTCCTAATATGGCCCTCATATTCCCTCAGTACCTTAGGGATCCTTAAAAAGAGACCCCAAAACCCGATAGTACAACCTTAAGGGTCCAAGGTAGAACGCCTAGAAAGACACCTTTCCCGCAAACATGAGGCGTGGGCAAGAGGTCTTAGGGACTGGGTAGGTGAACTCTAACCTTTTTGGCTATATGGAGTCCTACTATATATAGAGGGTTATTTTTTTGAGCGGAGCACCACCTCGTTCATAAGGACGACGGTCGGTTGCGAAGCGCCAGGGGCCAGGCGGTCTGTCTCTCCCAAATCTAGTTACACTTGAATTCTGCCCGTAGCTAGGTAGGGGCAAGCCCCGCATCGCCCTTTTTACTTCCCCAACCTGAGCCACGTCTGAGGACTACGATGGCATAGACCATCTGATTGAGGCCAGCCAGAGGCAAGTTTTCCCGCTGCAAAGCGAGGAAGCCTTAGAGCTCTTTCGAGTCGGGCAACAGCAGGATGGTCCCCGCTCACGGCAGAGTGACGAAAGCATGCTCTCCTACATCAACCGTGTGAAGTGTGAAGAGATGGTGGGTCACGTTGCGAGAGCTCGACCTCCATACATGTATACACACATGTGATTGGGTTGTGTTGAATTACGCAGAATGACGATTTTCAAAGTACTGATAAGCATGAATTTAATGACAGCATTCATAAAAAAAAAACAGGAAAACGAAAACAGCAAGGCAAACAGGTAGGGCTGGGGCAAGGCTTCAGGTAGGGCTGGGGCTTAAGCCAAGCCTCAAGGACTTCGAGGGGCTGTTGGAACCCTTAACCCACAGCCACCCAGGCGGATGGTGGACATGGCACTGTCGGACTGGATCCGAATGGATGCGAACGTCGGGGTGGGGACGTACGCGCAGGACCTCCTTGCTCAAGCCTGGGGAGGAGGCATCGAGCTTGCCGTTTTGGCCCAGACCAAGAAAGGCCAGTCCCTTGCGCCCTGGATCAGCCCCCGCCCTCTCAGATGTAATCTCGAAACCCGCCTGAAGTTGCCGTAAGAGGCCAAGCGCGCAAGAGGACGTAGGCCTTGAAGTCAAACTCTGCACGCAGAACTTCCTTTTTTGAATCCATAAAGCCAGAACCCAAACTCTTAACCCTAAACGGTGCACTTCGAGGTTTATGAGGCCCGACACGGCGGTTCAGCGAAGGGGCCAGAGCGAACCTACGGGGCATAAGACCCCTGGACCTTCCTCCTCGAAATCGAGCGGTACACATGATTGCCCGCAGTGATTGTGCATCCTGTGAAGTTGCATCCATCTCTTATGTGCAGAACCTGTTTCTCTACCTGTTTGTTCAGGTACCGATGCCCGAGACAACGATCTCCGAAGGCGGCGTCGATAAGGTCGGTTACACCTCAGAAAGTGTTATTCAGACAATGCCAAGATCATGTCATCGCCAGAAGGAGTGTTATTCAATGCCAAGATCATGTCATCGCCAGAAGGATTCAATGTTTACACGCCTAGCAGTGATGGTACAGTAGCATTGGCAGATTCTGTTGCTAGGTTGTCGAGAAAGCCAGTCGCTTCTGGTGTTTCGGTGCACGAAAAGGAGCAAAGCATCTGTGGCTTGAACGTTGAGAGTGATATCATTCTCACAGCTGAAAGCTATGCTGAAGATAAGACGGGCGAAGACGCCCCGATTGAGGCTATCACGCTCGACTCATCTAGATGGTGTTGTGTTTTTCTCTTGGAAAGTATTCATCGAAATGATGATGCTATTCTTCCTTCTTCATCCGAGAAATTCAGCGATTTCCACATTGATTCCGCGTTGTGACACAGGCCTACTTGCAATGGTTGGTTACAATGGCTACGGTGCAAGTATGAACTTTCGATTCGATGGCTACGGATGACGAAGTGGGAGGATGAGTATGAGCTGACACATATGGACCACGAACGTGAGACAACTAATTTTGCTTCCTTCTTCATGGAGTCGATACGACTTCGAGATAAGACGGGTGTGAAACTCACCCTAGTTACGCCCGGTTAAACAGTAGCCGAGGTCGTATCGTACTTCCTTGTTTTCGCAAGCCCAATAAGATCCCAGACACCCTGCGAATCCGCAGGTGCCTTGGACTTGGACCAAACTCCAGCCAAAAAGTGGCTGCGTAGTTGACCGCCCTACGAGCACCTCCAAAACCCTAAACCCTAAACAAAGAGCTTCCTTGCAGGACGGCCTGAGAGACGTCAAGGAGCTCTTCGCTAGCCAGTCGTCTTTCGCTGCCTTGCGCGGTGACGGTCGGGTCACTTGCTCTCTGCGGCCTTAGCCCGTGTAAAGTTTCACTATACTTCGTAGGGTCTTAATCATTCTGCCTCTAAGGGCCCTAGGGTTTAGGATTCAGGATGACTAGGACCCAGACTAGGCACTTGTTCCCGTTTTTTAGAGTTTAGGTTTCCCTTGCAATCCCCTTTAAGCCGAGACGGGCACCCTTTTCTTTCCTAGGTTACCTTTGGGTGGGGATAAGGTCCCTGGAAGTATAGGGCGAAGCCCCACTAACGCCGCAGCGGGTACCATGTTGTGTTGTTTTTGTAGGTTCTTGGGGCACCTCGCCCGGACTTTGAATCCTGAAGCCGGCTAAGATAGGTCCGGAACTCTAAACTACAGGGAGGGTCCCCATTACTATGCTAACTATAGTGAAGGGACTTATAGCCCAAGTTAGGATCCCTACAAGCCAATCTAGGGTCCTTATAACTCTACTTCTTACTAGGGGTGGCCCTCCTTGTAACTTGTAAACTACATCTTATGCAATGAACCTGAAGCCGCCGAACCCTCTAAACCCGAAACCCTAAACCTTAAACTAAACCCTCCAAGTTTGCTTTGCAAGCGGAGGTCATCACGTGGGGACACACGGACGATGGATGCGATGACCCAGAACTGCAGGCACGCCTCGTGAACATCGAGCAGGTGCCTTGCCCTAAAGGTTTAGGTTTTATCGGGTTTGTTGGGTTTGTTGGGTTTATGGTGTAGGTTTTAGGGTTTAGGGTTGGGACTTCGGGTTTATGGTTCACCCTAAGAGCCAGCTGTCGGCATTTTTCGGGTTCAGAAGAATGTCACCCTGCGTGTCATGAACATGCCAGGCCTGCCAAACCTCCAGCCTCCCAACGCTTCTAGGAATAGGGTTTAGGGCTTTGGGTTTAGGCAAGCCTTCCAGTAAACCCCCTAAACCCCCTAAACCCCCTAAACCCTCTAAACCCTCTAAACCCTAAACCCCCAAGGGTTTAGTGTGTTTACTCAGCGCCTCCCGGCTTGGGCTCTTTAGGGAATTGGGTCCCAATTATGTTTCACCCAGAGGGTCCATTTGTAGTACTATTATGGAATTAGGTACCCAAAAGCCATACTAAACAGGGTTTGGGGTACCTAATTCCATAATAGTACTACAAATGGACCCTCTGGGTCAAGGTTTCTTCCTGAACGGCGCTTTCGGCATCGCCCGCATTTCAAGGCCTGACTCAATAAAGCGTACTCAAAGGCTCCTATGTAGTACCTTTTTGGGGTAGTATATTAGAATCCCCTATAACTAACCCAAAAAGGAGCTACATTGGAGCCTTTGGGTAAGCCCCTTGACCCGAAGCCAAAAGTCCATAAAGCCCTTAAGCCCCCTGAGGAGATGGTCGGGTAACATGGCCCCGTATGTCCCAAGATAAGCCTTAAACCCCATAAGACCCTCGGGCCCCTTAACCCCTCCTCCTCGTTTAGGGTCTAGGGTTTAGGGTTTAGGGTTTGGGGTTTAGGGTTTAGGGTTTAAGGTTTAGGGTTTAGGGTTTAGGGTTTAGGGTTTAGGGTTTGGGGGGGTACCCTCCCTTACACACCACCCCCTTGGGTTCCTTCCCTTGCAGCTCTTCCACGGAACCCGAGGTCTGCGCCAGCAAGCTGGCCTTTGCAGCCGTGCCTAGGAAGAGTTTAGGGTTTAGGGTTTAGGGTTTATGGTTTAGGATTTAGGTTTAGGGTTTCGGGTTTAGGGTTTTGGGGTTTGGGGTTTAGGATTTAAGGGCCCTTGGGATGTCTTGCATCTGGGTTCCCTTGTTAGAGTCTTACAGGTTTCGGACTGGAGGTGTGCCAGGGCTTCGGGTTACGGGGTAACTACCAGGGTTTGAAAGGTTCTAGAAATATTAGTTAGGGGCTTAGGGGCTCTAGGGGTGTCTTTCCCAATCCCCTAGACCCTAAATTTAGGAGCCTCCGGCTCAGGCCGCCGACCCAAGAGGCCCTAAACCTCTCAACGCCCAAAGCTCAAATCCCGCCCTGAACCTTAAAAAACTCTGCAAGCTGTTTTGGGGGCAAGTGTCTTGGCCTGGCTGGGGGTGGGTGGGCTGGGGTAGGGGGGGGGGTGGGGTGGGGGGTGTTGGGGGTGGGTGTTGGGGTCAAGGGGGTTTTGCCAAAGGAGCCCCTACCCCCTGTGGTGAACCGCCTATGGTCGGTGCGTTTACGCCGTCCGGGTGGGCGGTCCTCCATGAAAAAGTTGTGCACCGACAGGGAGGGAGGGGAGGGGGGAGGGTTCCCTCCCCCAAAACATCCAACACACCACCAGGGTCGGCGGACCCTAAACCCTAAACCCTAAACCCTAAACCCTAAACCCTAAATCCTAAACCCTAAACCCTAAACTTGCGGGATTTGTCGGCTCTTCCGAGATTTTCCTCTCGGAGTTCAAGCGAGGTGCGATCCGACGGGGAGATCGTGACCTGGGGCGACGCCGAGTATGGCGGCCACCGCGACTCTGATTCAATGCCTAAACCCTAAACCCTAAACCCTAAACCCTAAACCCTAAACCCTAAACCCTAAACCCTAAACCCTAAACCCTAAACCCTAAACCCTAAACCCTAAACCCTAAACCCTAAACCCTAACCCCTCCCAAAACAAGACTCAGTATTTCGGTCTAGGGTGGCCGATACTTCAAGTCTCTGCTCCCGAAGCCCTAAGCCCTAAGCCCTAAGCCCTAAACCCTAAACCCTAAACCCTAGACGCGAGACGAGAGGTTCCGTCTTGCAATTATACAAGGGGAACTTCAAAAGGGGCCATAAGAGCCAGTACACGCTCCCGCTGTGGCCCCTCGATATCCCAAGCTGTTCCTGCAAAGGGTTTAGGGTTTGGGTAGTTTAGGGTTTAGGGTTTAGGGTTTAGAGTTTAGGGTTTAGGGTTTAGGGTTTAGGGTTTAGGGTTTAGGGTTTAGGGTTTAGGGGTACACCCACGCTTGGGGTTCCGCGGCAGAACCTCGTGAAGAGAGGTCGTCTCATCTCGCCTACGTCCGATCCGTGGACCACGAAGCCTGTGAGGAGGGCTTAGGCTTGGCTCAGGCTTCAGGGTTCAGGGTTTAGGGTTTAGGGTTTAGGGTTTAGGTTTCAGGGTTTAGGGTTTAGGGTTTAGGGGCTTAGGGTGTGTATAGGGGTTTAGGGGTTTAGGGGTTTAGGGTTTAGCGGTTTAGCGGGGGGTTTAGGGTGTAGGGTTTAGGGGTTTAGGGGTTAGGGTGTAGGGTTCATGAGGATTTAGCGACTGGTCGGCAGCGAAGAAGAATGCAGTAGCAAATGTATGCAGGCAGTCTAGCGAACCCGAGATTCGGACTTTTAGGTTCAAGCATGGCTTGCGGATAGGGCTTCGGGTTTAGGGTGCAGCGTTTCACGGTTTCGTTTCACCTCGTGGGACTCGTCAGCAGAAAATTCCGCAGAGATTCCTGCGGTTGGGGTCTTGGACTTGAGGCGGTGGGGGTCGAAGGAGTCCCAAAATGGGAGGCCACAAAAATTAGTGGGCGGTGGGCAGATTGCGAATCAAGGTCCTTGCTTGCCGTTTCGACCCCAAACCCCACACCCCAAACCCCAAACCCTAAACCCTAAACCCTAAACCTAAACCCTAAACCCTCACCTAAACCATCCTAAACCCCAAACCCCAAACCCTAACCCTAGCCCTCCTTTCCATGCAACATTCCAGAGGCCCTAAACCTGTGTGTGGGGAGAGCCGTTGGCGGCTGCAATCTGTCAATCTGTAATCTGCGGCTACTGGTGGTGGGTTGTGTACCCTTACAGACCCCCTACAAGAGGGCCCCCCCCCCCCCACCTACACGAACTATAGTCAAGCGACTCATACCCTAAGTTCGGATCCTTTTTCCTTATGACTCTACTAACAACTAGGGGGGGCCCTTCGTTGTACACAGTATCTGGGTAGGCCCTTTCCACATTTTTAATTTTCCCTAGTGGCTTTAAGAGGAGCATATTCAGGAGTATTTTTCAGAGGGTTTTAAGGCCACCCTTCCAGTGTATGGTCATTTCTCCAAAATGATGGTCCCTTTGTGGGTACTTTTCGGACCCCAATTAGAGAATGCCCCTTATGACACCCTGTCTAGATACCCCCTGTAGAGGCCTAAGGATACCACTTGCATAATACGCTTACAGTCGATACCCCTTACAGAGGCGTAGTACCCTTATGCTATATACCCCGTGTAGTAGAGGCACAGGGTGTGTATGTCAGCCGAGCACCAGCCATGCTCTTCAAAAAATGGGACGACGAGTAGCCGCAGCCTGCAGACAGAAGGCTCAGAGTTTAGGATGAAGGGTTTTTTGGATAGCCCTACAGTCCTTACAAGCAGGGCCCCCGAGTTACAAGTAGAGCTACAAGGACCCTAAACTTAAACGGGGTTAACAAGGATCCTAACTAACGTATGGAATCCTTCTAGAAGGCTCCGTACCCGGGAACTCTGCTCCTCAAGCTACCACTACTGCAACTGGCTGTCCGAGCTTGCATGCGCTGCCGGCCGCATGTCCGCAGTTTTTTTCGAGGACCAAATGCGTGAACCTCTACACCCTAAAACCCAAACCCTAAACCCTAAACCCTAAACCCTAAACCCTAAACCCTGAACCTTCTGCACGCACGCACCCCTCAACTGGTTCGTAGCACCCGGGACTTGCATCGGCCTTTGCCTTTCAAAGATCCCCCACTTTACTTGTCAGCTATTTATCTATCTATGATATATATATATATATATAGATATGTACACACATATATCTATATGTATCTATATGTAAATTTTTATATATTTATTTTTGTGGTTTATACATGTGTAATTATCTTTACTTGTTTGTCCTGAATGGTTCCCTAGCCCCAAAGCAACCCCAAGGTCCATAAAAGCATCACGCTCTTAAACCCTGAACCGCTAACTAAGCTACATCCCACTACATCCCTTTGGCCCCTAAACCCTCAACCCTCTACCCTAAACCCTAGACCCTACACCCCCGAAAGCTGCGGTACATATTTCCTTTGACGAGGGTATCTGGCTATCTGGACCTTCCATACAAGGAGGGTCCCCCCTACTATATGAACGATGGTTAAGCGACGTAAACCCCAAGTTGGGATCCTTATAACCCAAGTTAGCATCCTTACGACTCAGAACTAGGGGGTGGGGCCCTCCTTCTAAACCCTAAACCCAAGAATCCTTAAGGACTAAATCAATCATTAAGGTCCCTGGAAGTATAGGGTAGCTTTACAAGGGATCAAAACCCTATAGGCCCTAAACCCTAAACCCTAAACCCTAGGGTGACTCTACAGGGGATCAGCAAAGCCCCGACCATGCGGAAGCGCTGGCGCCCTCCATCGGCGCCCAACGCTGCGCTGAAGCCTGCGCTGGCGCCCAGGAGGGTGGCACCTTGGCAGAATGCGTACATACGTACAGACATACATACATACACACACACGCATACATATATATATATATATATATTCATAATATTACTGATAATAATAATGGTAATAATATTAATAATAGTAATAATAAATCATCATAATAATATAGCGATGCATATGTGTATGACTCAGGGTTATCGGGTTTTTCGGGCGTTGGGTTCTACTAGGACAAAACCGTAAACTCTAAACCCTCAACCCCAAACCCGTCCACAGCGTACGGCTGGCTGAGGTTCCCGCGAGCTACGCCGGCAGTGGTGCACCAAAGGGCTTCCGAAAAGGCGGGTTTAGGGCTCAGGGTTTAGGGCTTAGGGTTTTAGGGCTTAGGGTTTAGGGTTCAGGGGAACTTCTAGTGCCGAGGGCGTTTGGGTTAATGCTGAGAGGGGGAGGGGGTGGGGGGGGGCTAGGGTTTAGATGTTTAGATGGGTTTGGGGCTTAGATCGTTGAGGTTGGAATTCACGTTGCTCTCCTGTGGGGTCGTGTACCTACAAGTACCCGTTAAGATACCCTCAATACCCGGGGTTCGCTAGTAGGGCCCCAAACCCTAAATCCTAAACCGTAAACCCAAAACCGCCAATGGGGGTGGGGGCTAACAGGTATAGGGTTTAGGGCTTAGGGTCTGTCACCTCGGGATCAGTCTGTCCGATTCCTGCTTCATGACTTGTAGGGTTTCATAGGGTGTTATAGGGTTGTATAGGGTTTCATAGTTTCCTAGGGTTCATAGGAGTTCATAAAGTTTCATGGGCTTTATCGGGTTTTATTGAGTTTTATAGGATTTATACTCTTGCTTATACGCTGTTTTTTGAGAAGGCCTTTGCGTTTCAGATCCTATATCGAGGGGTGTCAAGGTTTTTTCCTTCCCACGCTCGTGCCTCGTCTTGAAAGCTTCCCGTTTTGGTCATTCTTGCAAAGGCCGAAACAGCATCCGACGTCAGCACTCCGAAAAGCAGTTGTTGTGCTGCGGCAATGTTAACACATTCCCGGCCGACCAGTTGTACTTTGGGATTGTCCCCCCTTACACTAACAGATTATGGTACCCCCCCCCCCCCCTCCCGTCCCTATTAGAGTCCGTATTAAGGGCTGCTAGCCCAAAGGGTCCATGTACCTATAAAGTATATACTTGGGCCTTAAAGGAGTTCCCATATAGTAGCTTTAGGGCCCAAGTATATACTATATGGGTACATGGACCCTTAGGGTAGTATCAGGGGGAACATCCCAAGTTATACCCGTCTTCGTTTTCAGGGAGGACCGAAGCAGGGAGACCTCTGCTTGAAGCCATGGCGCTGGACCTCCCCTAAACCCTAAACCCTAAACCCTAAACCCTAAACCCTAAACCCTAAACCCTTTACATTCGGCCGCTCGGGCCAGTTTTTCAGCTTCCGGCCGCGGTGCTGGCAGCTGCCCTGTCGGCCGGGGCCGCACCCCATCCCGACCCTAAACCCTAAACCCTAAACCCTAAACCCTAAACCCTAAACCCTAAACCCTAAACCCTAAACCCTAAACCCTAAACTCTAAACTCTAAACCCTAAACCCTAAACCCTAAACCCTAAACCCTACCAGGAACTGGTGTCTTGAGAACGAAGGGGCTGCAGCACAACATGTATATAGTTCCCAGCAACCCATCATGCGATATTCTATGCTTTTAGCAGAAATGCCAGAAGAGTGTAAGGTTCACTTCGACCCTTGTTGAAGGGTATTTGGGGGACGGCGGGCCCGTCCTGGCACAGGAATCAGCCCTAAACCCCAACCCATAAACCCCAAACCCTACCTCCCTCCAAACCCTAAACCCCAAGCCCTAAACCCCAAACCCTAAACCCCAAACCCTAAACCCTAAACCCAAACCCCAAACCCCAAACAACCCGAAAAGGGGCGCGCCCTCTGGTCAAGCCCCGGGTCATCTCTGCTCCGCCCACGGCGGATGACGGCTTCAGAAGGCGGCAGGCGGCACGGCGACTACGGAGTTTAGGGTTTAGGGTTTAGGGTTTAGGGTTTAGTTTAGGGTTTAGGGCTTAGGGCTTTAGGGGTTGAGGGGTTCAAGGGTTTGAAGGGTTTAGGGCTTGTGGGCTCTAGGGCTCTCAGGGTTTACGGTTTAGGGTTTCGGGTCCCTACACTTCCCCCCTAATAGATAGGTGAAGTAGGTAGAATCAAGGGATGGGCTTTTCATGACTGTCAGACTAGGTAGGCGGCCGGTGGGACATAATATTATTTTTTCTTCGAGTATGTCCTTCGAGAAGCTTCCTTCTTGTAGGGCGCGCACACACAGACACACACCAACTCTATATTCGTGTTTTTGAGACCTAAACCCTAAACCCCAAACCTACCCCTAAGGCTCCATGTACCCATATAGTAGATACCTAGGCCTTAAAGGGGTTCCTATAAGGGTACCTTAAGGCCTAGGCATCTACTATAAGGGTACATGGAGCCTTTGGGTAAACCGCATGAACATGAGGTATCGGGTCTATAACCCGAAGACAGCAAGAAGATCAAAGATGCGCGGAGATCCAAAGCGCGCACGCGAGTTCCAGAATCACGAGGAAGGATTCTGCGGTGTCACCCTAAGCCCTAAACCCTAAACCCTAAACCGTGAACCCTGACTTGACCGACTCACCCATCTATTAGTACCCTTTTTTGTCCAAATTTAACGATTTTTAGCAATTTTTATCCAACATCTAATGATATTTTGACTTTAATTTCATCTTTAATTCACGAATTTATCTGTGTTTGTGACATTGCTACTGGATTTTAATATTATTGATAGTTTTTTTCCCATTTTTTTGCTAATTTTTGACGGATCCGAGTCCTGAAGGGGTCAAAATCCGGCGGGCCGGGTTCGTATGAAACAGGGACCACGTAGTACCTGTAGTACTCTTACTATGATAGGCGTAGGGCGGGGCTTGGGGAACCGAATTCCACACCATGGGCATCGTGCATGTGGCGGTGACTTTCCCTTTGTCTTCAGAATAGAACCATCTCTACGTTAGGAGGTGGTGCAATTTATACTTAGAGTCTCGTGTGCTCACTGAACAACTTGCCAAAGGCCACAGGCCAGAGCAGTCTTGCCCTACGTGCGGTCAGGTTGTAGGGCACAATCCGTGAACAGTTGAAACCCGATACCTGTACTTAAAGCCTCTGACACACGCACACGCACACACACACACAGAAGAAAGCAAAAAACAACTAAACCGGAAATCGATAGACTCGAAACCCTAATTAAGTCTGAACCCTAAACCCCCAGGGTTTAGGTTTAGGGTCTAGGTTTTGGGGGTTTAGGGTTCAGGGTTTAGGGCTTTGGGTTTCGGCACCCCCGCAGGTTGTGTCTGCTTCCGAGCGCGACGTCCGCGTGGTGTCCGGCCCCGATGGCAGCGAGGCGGGAGCACCTGCAAGACAAGACAAGATCGAGTTTAGGGTTTGGGGTTTAGGGTTTAGGGTTTAGGGTTTAGGGTTTGGGGTTTTCAAATTTAGGAGTTCAGGATTTCAGAATCTACGTGTTTGGGGCTCTAGAGGAGTTAGAGTATCAGGGTTTGAGAATTGAACCCCCCACCCCCAACCTCTTCATGATTAAGCGAAACCTTTCCACACGACCCCGTCATGCAGGGCATGAAGCACCCTCGTATAGAACCTGTCACAAAACATGTTGAGGCCTGCCGTACAAGCCGAAGAACCGGTTTGAATGCAAGATTACACGAAGGAATCACAGCTGGGTGGGGCTTAGGGTTCAGGATGTAATCCAAAACAGCTGGGTGAACCCTAAAACCCTCGACTAAGTGGACCCTCTGGGTTACCCCGTCGCTTATTCCCTTTGTTGGGCTCAAACCCAAACCCCAAAAACCCCAACCCAACGGGGGCGCCCTGTTTTCTCCTAGGTTAGCCTAAACGCTACACCCTAGGCCCTTTAAACCCTAAACTCCTAAACCCCGAACCCTAAACCCTAAACCCTAAACCCTAACCCCTAAACCCTAAACCCTAAACCCTGAACCCTGAACCCTAAACCCTAAACCCTAACTTAGCGTTTCTTACCTGGTAGGCAGCCGGTCCTCGGCTGCTGCGGCGCGCTGCGCAGAGTGCTCCAGCGCTGCCGTCCGGGGGCCCAGAGAAGGGTTTAGGGTTTAGGGTTTAGGGTGGTTTAGGGTTTAGGGTTTAGGGTTTAGGGTTTAGGGTTTAGGGTTCGTTTTCTTTGGGGCGGTTAGGGTTTAGGGTTTCGGGTTGAAGGGTCGATGATTTCTCGATGACCCACTCCTTGGGGACCAAATGAACCCTAATTGTGTTTATGGTTCATATACCTTAACAGGAATTCTAGTAGAAGTAGGGTCCATGGCCCCAATTTCAATGTTAGGGTTCATTTGGTCCTGAAGGCTCAGGGGAAGTCTCACTTCTCGCGCCCCGATCCTGCCACCTGTCACCCCCCCATGCCTCCCTCGCCACCCCGCCACCCTCCTTCCTTCGAGGCTCATGGTACTTAGTAACCCAATAATAAATAATAGCTGTACTTCTCACCCAATCATAACCCGATTGGAGTACTTAAGTGTTTATAGGTTTTGCTTGAGGTTCAGCGTACCTGGTAACCCAATAATAACTGTACTTCTCACCCAATCATAAGCCCATTAGGGTATTTAAGGGGCTTATATGTGGGTGATGACTACACTTAGATTGGGCTACTAAGTACCCTGAACCTCCAGGTCCTCCTCGAGATTTTACTTGTTTTTTGATGCCCCAACCGATGAATGTGTTGATGATGTCTTTGATGACCAAAAAATCGAAGGACGGCTCGAAGGATGTTTTTTTTTAAACGCCCGCATCGATGCTTTTTCGTGAAATGACTTTTGTTGGACTCCAGTCTGTGGCTGGCTGTGTTTCTCGCAAGGACAATTTGGGTCCCAAAAGTTGGGGTTCAGGGTTTAGGGTTTAGGTTTAGGACCCCAAACCCTAAATCGCCTTGCTTGCACCCTAGATCCCATGAGCCCTGGAAAGCCTGGCAGAAGTAGAGCTCATGGTGCAGCTGGTGAAACGACCTCCGCCCTGAATACCTCGAAGCCTAAACCTGATAAAGCTCTATATGCCCTGTATCATACGCCACGGAAACTCCTAAACCCTAAAACCCCAAACCCCAAACCCCAAACCCTAAACCCTAAACCCTATGAACCCTAAACAAGTCAGGGCACCGCCACGAGCCGGTTCCAGTGCGCCCCGCGCCCGGCTCGTCGCTCGCGAGGGCAGCGCCGACGGAAGGGTGACGGCGGCTTTGGCACCATTTTAGGGGGTTTAGGGATTAGGGTTTAGGGTTTAGGGTTTGGTGTCTTAGTGTTTATAGGGTTTACTTGAGGATCAGAGTACTTAGTAGCCCAATTTTAGTTGTAATCCCGCAACAAAGACCCTGGAACCCTAAACCCTGAGCCTGAATCCCTGAACCTAACTTGGCTTTCTTCCGGCTAGCACTTACTGTCTCGGACAAGATAATTGACTGACTTGTTGGCAAGAGTTGTTGCTGGAATGGAATCTCAGAGGTTCCTGGTTTTCAAAAAGCACGGACAGAAATTGCAGTTCCCCCTTACCAGCGATTTTGCAACTGGATTTTGAAACTAATTTGAAACTGATTGGAAACTAATTTGAGAATATGGAAACAATTTGAAACTTGAAAAATACCACATTTCGGACTTTCTGCCCCACCCTGGCCCCTCACATACGGCCCTCAGTTGACTTGGGTCAGCCGTGACTAGAGACCAGAGTTTCCGAAAACTTGCCAGTCTCCAGACTGTTGATGGACGAATTCCTGCATCACTTTTATCACGCAGGTCATCCCTTGCAAACCCTGAATCTTGACTTTGCTGGCCTTGCAATGCTTCGAAAGTGCATGTGTGTGAATGACCGACATCCTGCATCACCCATATGCGCGCACAACATTGACATTCGAGGGGTGCGGGGAGCTCGATTACCAACCGTCGCACACGTGTAACGTAGGGGGTCATGCAAGATTTTGTCCATCCACAGTAGGGCCACCTACAACTCAAAAAACTCATCCCTTCCTGCGCCCTTGCGACATCCAGCAGATCTGAGTCCCCCAAGCAGACCCTAAACCACCTGGGACCCATAGGGTTTAGGGTTTAGGGTTTAGGGTTTATGTACCCTGCTAATCTGGTTAAGGGAGAATTGATGGCGGGGGCTGCTCATAAAACCTGTACCCCAGTTAAACCCTACAGCAAACAGCAAGACCCAAATGACAACAAAGCAACAACAAATCAAGGCCTAGCCAAGCCCGAAATCCGCGAAGTTACCGAAAGGGCCCACTTACCGACATGGTATATACTTGGGCCCTGGTCTAAAGGTGCTATCAAGTATTTACCTTCAACACGAAACCCGAAACCCTAAACCCTAAACCCTAAACCCTCCCTTAATTAGGGCTCTGGAGAGCCCTTCCAGGTGGCCCGCGGCTCCGTCCTCCTCGTCTCCTCCGCGGGCGCGGCGCGCACCACGCGGCGGGAGACACCCGCGAGCCCGAGGTGTGTGAGTTTTGGGTTGGGGGTGGGGGGGGGAGGGCTTGGGTTTAGGGTTTAGGGTTTAGGGTTTAGGGTTTGGGGTTTGGGGTTTGGGGTTTAGGGTTTAGGGTCTAGGGTTTGGGGTTTGGGGTTTGGGGTTGGGGTTTGGGGTTTGGGGTTTAGGGTTTAGGGTTTTGGGTTTTTGGTTTAGGGCGGGGGTTGGGGGCTTGGGGTTTAGGGTTTACAGGGTTTCTGGTTCAGGTGTTGCGGCTCAACTGCCAGCGTTTTGCCATTCGTACCCGCGATTTGGCTTCTTGCTGTCTTAGCCCGACCCCAGCACGCAATTTCGCTCCGCGATCCGCTGTGCGCTGCACCTTCTGTCGACTGGTTGGTGCGGGCGATTGTCTTCGTGGACATCGCCTACTTCGGTGTTTGACGTGGGTGTCTGCACCTTTCTCTGAGCTCTGTTTGGTGGCTCGCTGCACTTCACTGGGCCGACCCATTATTCATCTCTTTTTCATTGGTGTGATTTACCCTACCGGTTCTGGCTGGCGGGTATCGGAATTTGGCCTGGCGGCTGCATATGCCTGGGCTACCTTCAACCACGCGCTTTGCAGGTGTGGTTGTCTTCCTCCTTGAGGCGGCATTTCTGGTCACTGGTTCCAGTCATACCGAGGTCCCGCTCAATTCGTCTTCCGTCCCCACCGTGGCACCGCCGACAGCGGCGCAAGAGATCTCTTGCGCGCCAGCGGTACAGGGCTGGCCTTTCGTCCCACTTCGATCGTGTGACACTGAACGCCCACCACGGATCTATGGCGCCAAAGAAAGACCAAAGCGGCAAGGCCAACAAGGGCAACAAAGGTGGTGGCAAGCAAGCGGCACCCCCGAGCAGCTCGGTCAAGTTTGTGCCTTCCAGGCCTGGAGGAGAGGCCGCCACGCCAATGGCCAGGTCCGGCTTCAAATATGGCGCAGATATGCCCAGCTGGCTCAACTTGAGCGCCGGCTCAAATCGCTGACTACCAAACTTGCACGCCGGGACAAGGCGAGACACCTGCACTCATTGCTATCTGGCGCGATCGGCAAGTGGCATTCTACGGGACGGCCTGACCAGGCTCTCCTCCACCTCCGCTGGGCGTCACGACGGGCTGCTGACCGTCGACGTGTTGCTGCTGCGGGGGGCTATGACATGCAGGATGCCCTGCGGGAACAATTTCGCTCCCAGGAAGCAGGGACAGTCGTCACTCGTGCACAGCTCCAACAACATCACGATGCCTGGCAGGCCAAGCCCTCGGTTGCGTGTCCTGCTGCTGTGCCGACCCTTGCGCAAGCGGAAGCCATTTGCCGCCGACAAAAGGCCAGCAAGGCCCCCGGGCCCGATGGCATCCGCAATGGCCTTTGGCAATCCCAGCCAGCGCTGGCAGGCCGGTGGGTCTGGCTCTTGCAAGCTAAAATGGCCCTGTCGGGTAGGGCGCCAGCTGACTTTAAGGATGCGTTGGCCTGCGCACTGTATAAAAAGGGCCCACCCCACTTGCCGGCTAACTACCGTAGCATTGTCCTCCTCAACGGCGCGGCCAAGCTCTGGCATGGTCACCTTCGTAATACCCTTGGCAGACGTGTCGTGGACGCATATCAACCACTGCAACTAGGGGGACGGCCGGGAATGCATGTTGGGTATGCCCTGGCCGCATTTCGGGCGGCTATCGGCCTGTCACAAAGCGCCGGACGCTCGATCCTTGCCCTCTTCGTTGATGTCCAGGCGGCCTTCTATGAGGTCGACCGGGAGCTGTTGTTCGGTGGGTCAGGTGACCGCAGGCCCCAGGCCGAAACCATTCTACCTTGGATTCAGCAACTCCTCGACGAAGGGGCACTCGCTCGACTAGGCGTCCCTGGTGCCGAGATGGCCCTGCTGCAGGACTGCGTGACGGGCTCAAGCTGGCTCTTGCGTGGAGACTCCCTGCCCGTGCTTGCGGCGCGTGGTAGCAGGCCTGGCGACGGACTGGCCGATGTCCTGTTTGGGGCTGTCATGTCTTGCCTCATCCGTGAGCTCAGTCGACGGCTACAGAATGCGGGCGTTGGTCACGGCGCCCTGCAAATTGCACTGGGGGAGCCCGTGGCCACCGTCTGCCCGATCGCTTGGGCAGATGACTTGGTGTTGCTTGCGGATGTGGAGAGTGCTGCCGACCTACCACCAGCAGCCCGCTGCATGAGCAACATTACTCTACAAACCTTCTCTGAGTTTCGCCTTCGGGTTAACTTGGGAGCAGGGAAGACTGAGCTTCTTGTCGACCCGCGAGGTCAAGGGGCCGCTGCAGTCCGGGGGGAGTTGCTCCAGGGGCCGGCATCTCTGTGCCTAGCGGATGGCCAGCAGATTCGCGTCTGCCCGGAGTATAAATACCTGGGGGTCCCCCAGGTACCTCGGGACACCGGCAGGAGGGATGTGGAGCACTCAGTGTGTCGAGGTCGTATCGCAGAGGTTGCCGCAGGTCCCTTGCTCACCAACGACCATCTGCCTTGGCCACTCCGGGTTGCATGGATTGACGGCCGTGTGCTGCCCTCAGCCTACTCAAGCCTATCCACCATGCTTGCGCCGCACCCGCGGTGCCTCACTCCTCTTGTCGGCTTTCTCGACCGCGTTAGGAGAAAGACGTGGCGCACGTGGCAGAACGCGCATCATGCGACCAATGTTATGATGGAGATTCTCGTGCCTTGCACCTCACCGCCTGAAGGCCTGCTTATCGCCAGGACGCGTCTGCTGGTCCAGCTATGCGTATCTGCTCCTGAGCCTGTGTGGGAGATTGTCGAGGCGGCGTATTACCGTGACGTCCCTTGGGTCGCGGCTCTCGTGCGCGCGGCTCAGGATATGGGAAGGGCTGCGAGCCTTGGTTCGGGGTGGTTGGAACGAGGTCTCCGAACGTCCGTCCGGCGCCACGCCAGGCCTCTCTTGGCCGCCTGCAAGAGGATCAGCCGCTCGGGGACTCTGGTGCGGGCCATCAAGGACTTGTGGGTCACGAGGGAAGTCAGAACACATCGGGGCACCATAGGTTCTGCCTGCGACTCTGTCTGCCCGGAATGCCTTCAGGTGCTGCCTTCCAAACATGCGCTTGCCACCCACCTACACCGCAAGCATGGCCAAGTCTCCGACAGTATGACCATGATCACCGACACAATCTGCAGGTGGTGTCTCAAAGACTTCCACTCAACGACTCGAGTGAGGTACCACATTGAACATGTGCCGGCCTGCCGCTTCGGGCTCCGTCATGTTGTGGGGCCCCTCTATGAACCGGGGGTCGGAACCAGGCGTAAAGGCACTGCCCGACATTTGCGTGTCCCGCCATTGCAACTGCCTGGGCCTCGCCTGCCCACTCCCTGTGAACGCGCTGCGGCTTCTGCGGACCGGTACGCAACGCCGGACGAGCTTGCAGCCGAGCAGCAGGCTTGGACGCAGCTGGAGCAAGACAGAGCCGATCGGGCGGCCCAGGAGCGAGCCGCCCTTCTACGTGATGCGCCCGGGGCCGTCTTGGACAGGGACTGTCACCTTGTCGCACCACCTCCATGGACAAGGGCCTGGTTCATATCCGACCGTCCGGAGCACCCCTCCCCTTTCTGGGAGGGCCTTGCCGCACCTGGCCTATGGAAGGCTGCTGACAGTTGGGCTGCCTTGTGGGAAGTATGGGCCAGAGTTGCCTATGAGCCGTGGTGGTCACGCACGCTCTGGGATGCGTTGGCACGCCTTCGGCTTGAAGCCACTCTGCAATTTCCCTGGGACGAGACGACCATTCGGA
This sequence comes from Symbiodinium natans, assembly GCA_905221605.1. NCBI lineage: Eukaryota > Dinophyceae > Suessiales > Symbiodiniaceae > Symbiodinium > Symbiodinium natans. The sequence goes on along the minus strand of CAJNDS010000896.1, from coordinate 17,628 downwards.
CCGGATCCAGCAAGGAGGCTTGTACGATAGAGCGTGTGGCCTTCATCAGACATCTTGTCACCATGCGACGTGTGCTGACAGCTTTGGGGCCCTTCGGCGCCTTGTGGTGGCTCGGTTCTCCGACCACGGCTGTCCGTTCCGTCCTTGCCTCAGTTGACAGCTCACTTTTGGTACGCATGGTTCCCCTGCACGGTACGCGCGCCACTTTGGTCTCCCGTTGGCCTGGCGCTGTGGATCGCTTCCGTGGCTGGTGGTCGAGGCCTGGTGTGATCGCCCGCCCGCTGCAGCTTTCCCCCGTGCACCATGTGCACTGATTTCGCCATGGGCTTGCTTGTACAGTTTGCTCCCCTAGGCCTCCCGTCTCACTTCGGCTGCGGCTAAGATGCCGTTTTTGGCCAGCACCAGCGGACCGCTGAATGCGCAGGAAGGAAGGAAGGTTTCTGGTTCAGGGTGTTTCCCAAAGGGTTGGGAGGGTTTAGGGCTTCAGGGTTTGAGGGTTTCGGGGCGACGGCGAGGTTCTAAGGGTAGCCACACGGGCCCTGATTATGGTGCCTGAACTTCTTTCACGGGTTCTGGAGCATAGGCCCTGGGGTTCTTTGGGGTATATTATACGGGAATATAAGGGGTTCCCTGTTTAGGGCCCATATAAAGGGACCATGTAACTACCCTAAGAGGGGTTTTGGGGTTCTTGTGGCTTTAGGAGTTTTGCGCGAAGGGGGCACCGATGTCTGTTTGGTTTGGTTTAGCAGAGATTCTGGCGTGTGATAAGCATGCGCTCTGGGAGTTCCCCTAAACCCTAAAGCCTAAAGCCTAAACCCTAAACCCTAAACCTTTTATAAATCCTAAACCCTAAAGCCTAAAGCCTAAACCCTAAACCCTTTATAAATCCTAAACCCTAAACCCTAAAGCCTAAACCCTAAACCCTTTATAAATCCTAAACCCTAAAGCCTAAAGCCTAAACCCTAAACCCTAAACCCTTTATAAATCCTAAAGCCTAAAGCCTAAACCCTAAACCCTTTATAAATCCTAAACCCTAAAGCCTAAAGCCTAGACCCTAAACCGGGTTGAGGGTGTAGAGTTTACTGTTAAGGCTGACAGGTAGGGTTCGGCCGGTCCACACGAACAGCCACCACCAGCAGACCCACAAATAAAAAGCACCCGGTAAATGCCCAAAAATTGACTGGGATTCCTGCTATTCCTGGTGCTATTCCTGGTGCTATTCCTGGTCCTATTTCTGGTGCTATTTTTTGTGCTATTCCTGGTGCTATTTCTGGTGCTATTTTTTGTGCTATTGTTTGTGCTATTTCTGGTGCTATTTCTGGTGCTATTTCTGTTGCTATAAGAAGCACCCGGTAAATGCTAAAATTGACTGGGATTCCTGGTGCTATTTTTGGCCTGTGTGTTATAAGGCCACGGCGTTATTTGACTGTTAGTGTGGACCGGCCGAACCCAACTGACAGGGCTCCAAGCCCCCCCAAAAAAAGCAGAAGCATTTATGGCAGTCTTGTGCGAGGGCTGCCTCCCTGCTAAGCGACTGCTGTCCAAAGGGGTTTTGGGTTTAGGGTTTAGGGTTTAGGGTTTAGGGTTCATTCACTGAGCCAAGCCCATGCACGCAACCTAAGCCCTCAACCCTTAACCTGAGTTGCTCCTGCTCGCCCCTGAGAAAAGGCAGTGCCCGAAGCCTGAAGTCCCCTGACCCTAAACCCTCCACTTGTGAACCCTAGCTGCCCTAACTCCCAAGAAGCCCCTAGAAAGTCGGCGACAGCCTAAACTCTGAACCGCAAACCTCAACCCTAAACCCGAAACCCTAAACCTAAATTCTAAACCCTAAACCCTAAATCCTAAATCCTAAACCCTAGACTGACCCACCCCCAAGTTGCTTGCCTTACCAGGCGCCCTCCAGACGAGCCGGTGGAGGCCAGAATTCGGCATTAGAAGGTTTAGGGTTTAGGGTTTAGGATTTAGGGTTTAGGGTTTAGGGTTTAGGGGTAGCGCAGTGGTACCCTTTTCCCTTTTGTTGGTTCAAGGTTCCCTTGTCAAGTAGTCAGCCCCCAAAAAGGGTACCGGGGGGGGGGGGGGGGGGGGGGGGGGGGGGGGGGGGGGGGGGGGGGGGGGGGGGGGGGAGGGAGGATGGTTTAGGGTTCAGGGAGTAGCGCCGAGGACAGCCCTTGACAAGCTCTAAGATGCGAATCGGGTTGGTTCAGGGCTTAGGGTTAAGGGTTAGGGTTGGAGGGATTGGGATTGTAGGGTTTGTAGGGTTCATGGTTTTTGCGTTTTAGGGTTTTAGGGTTGGGGGTTGTAGGGCTTTCGGGCTTTAGGGTTTGTGGTTGTAGCGTGTTAGGGTTTAAGGGGTTTGAAGGTTTGAGGGTTCAGTGGGCTTTCGGGGTTTTAGGGTTTTTAGGGTTTTTTGGGGGTTCTGGGGTTTTTAGGGCATTGTAGGGTTTTTTGGGTTTATCGGGTTTCTGGGGTTTATAGCGTTTATAGGGCCCGGGATCCTTGCGCCCTTTGAAAGAAGAAGGTCACGCCCCGCACGCTGCTGGTGCCCCGCGCGGAGCAGCAGGTGCAAGTTTGGGCTTTTAGGGCTTTAGGGCTCTGAGGGTTTTAGGGTTTTTAGGGTTTTAGGGCTTTTAGGGCGTTTAGCGCTTTTAGGGTTTTTTAGGGTTTTTAGGGTTTTTAGGGTTTTTTAGGTTTATTTGTTAAAGGCGCTTCAGGGTTCTTAGGGTTTTGGCGTTTTTTGTTTAGGTTCTTTCAGGGTTTTCAGGTTTTTGGGTGTTTTAGAACTCTAACTCTAAACCCCAGACCCAAAACCCTGAACTCTAACCCTCTGCACCCACAAACCTGTACTGAAACCTATAAAACCCTAAGCGCCTAAACCCCAAAACCCAAGCCCTGAACTCTAAACCTCTGAGCGCCAAAAACCCGAAGTTTAAACCCCAAACCTCACGCCCCCCTACCTTTTCGAAAGGGGTATATAACGGGTCTCCTTTTTCAGGGCCCATATATATGAATGGACCATGTATCTACTTGTACATAGCAACCCAATTACAACTGTACGTAGAACCCAAAAGATCCCTAGGTACTTGAGGGGCTTTTATATGTGGGTTATAACTACACTTATTTTGGGTTACCCTAAACCCTATAAACACTATAAACCCTACAAACCCTACAAACCCTATAAACACTATAAACCCTATAAACCCTAAACACTAAAATCTTGGGCTATAACCACACTTATGATGGGTTACTAAGTACCCTGAACCTCCAAGTAAGAGAAGATCGGAAGGTGGCCCGACCGCCGGCGAAAGTGGTGCAGCCCTTTGGCGGCAAATTGCTCTCGGTGCGATTACGTTTGGGGTTTACGGTTGAGGGTTTGGGTTTAGGTTTTAGGGTTTTGGGGTTTGGGTTCAGTGTTCAGGGTTTGGGTGTGGGAACGCTCTTGATTTAAGGCGGGTTTGGGGTTTAGGGTGTTGGGTTGCTCTTGCAACCAAAAACTTCGCGACTTGAGCCCCCTGAGCCCTGGTGTTTGGCAAGGCCTCAAACACTGGAGCCCCTCTTGGCCCCTGAAAACCTGAGGCGAGGGGGTTTAGGGTTTAGGGTTTAGGGTTTAGGGTTTATGGTTTAGGGTTTAGGGTTTAGGGTTTAGGGTTTAGGGTTCAGGGTTTAGGGTTTAGGGTTTAGGGTTTAGGGTCCAGGGTTTAGGGGAACCCTAAGCCCTAAACCCTAATTAGATCCTAAAGCTCCCAAAGGGTAGTTTAATGGGCCCTTAGGGTTTAGGGTTTCGGGTTTAGGGTTTAGGGTTTAGGGTTTAGGGACATGGGCCCTTAATAGGGTCCCTTACCTCCTTTACAGGCTTCTTTTGTATGGGCCGTTAATTTGTATAGGGTATACAAAGGGTATGCAAGGGGTCCCCTGTCAAGGGACCATGTAACTACACTAAGATGTTTGCCTTGGGCTCCGGGCTGTTTAAACCCTAAACTGGGACCCTAAACCCCCTTTAAGGCCCGAAAGTGCGTCAGGGTGGTGGGACTTTTTTTTGAGGTTTTTGATTGGGAGTTAAAAGCTTCGTAAGAACACAGCAATCCCGGAACCCTCAACCCCAAAAAGCACAGACCGAACTTTTGACGTACCCACGGGTGTAGTCTAAGAAATATTCAACATACCTTAGGGCATAGCCCTTAAAACACATTAAGGGGTATGGTCAAATCCTGCCTTAGACTCCCTTTATATTATACTTTCATAGGCTAGGGGTATGGGTTTGGGGCAATTATGGTCAGCTATTCTTGGATTTAGGGTTTCGGGTTTAGGGTTCGGTTATGGAGTTATACAACAAACCCATACCATATGAGGTATTGGGGTACTGATATTTCCAGAATGATACTCTAATTTGTGGACACTCTCAGTAAGGGTACCCTGACAGAAGACGTACTTGGAGGTTCAGGGTGCTTCGCAACCCAGAATAAGTGTAGTCATAGCCCACGTATAAGCCCCTTAAGTACCCTAATGGGGCCTTATAGGGTTCTAGTTGGAGGACAAGTGCAGTTTTAATTGGGTTACTAAACCCTAAAGCCTAAACCCTAAACCCTAAACTGGCCCTAAACCCTAAGCCCCTTTAATTGGGTTACTAAGTGCCATGAATTCTCCAAGCAGAGGCAGCACAGAAGCTAGCGCTGCAGAGTTGGGTCGGTCATGGCGCTGTAGGTTCTTTTATTCTTCTTATTCTTCTTCTTTTTTTTTTTTTTTTTTGGGGGGGGGGGGGGTGGGGGGCGTGCTACGCCCTAATCTCCAACCTCAGACCTTTTAGGCCCTAAACCCTAAACCCTCAACCCTAAACCCTAAACCCTAGAAAGACCATCTTCTAGTTGCTGGCGCTTAACAGTAGTACGGAACGAGCTGTGGAAAGCAACCAGCCCCAAGAAGGGTACCCTTCTTGCACATGGTTAATCCCTAGACCCTAAACCCTAAACCCTAAACCCTAAACCCTAAACCCTAAACCCTAAACCAAGTAAGAGAGCCAGGAATCTTAACAAGCCTGCGATCCGAAGGCTGACGGCAGCGGCGCAGACGCCGCCTCCCCCTGCACGCTCCGTGCGGCGGAATGGGGGACGAGAACAGGACTCCATGTTAGGGGTTTGGGGTTTAGGGTTTAGGGTTTAGGGTTTAGGGTTTAGGGTCTAGGGTTTAGGGTTTAGGGTTTAGGGTTTGGGGTTTAGGGTTTAGGGTTTAGGGTTTAGGGTTTAGGGTTTTGGGGCTTAGGGGCTTGGGGGCTTAGGGGCTGAGGGGCTTAGGGGCTTAGGGGCTTAGGGGCTTAGGGGCTTAGGGGGTTGGGGGTTTAGGGGTTTAGGTGTTAGGATTTAGGGTTTAGGGGTGGGGTTTAGGGGTGTAGGGGTTTAGGGGTTAGGGGTTTAGGGGTTTAGGGGTTTAGGGGTTTAGGGGTTTAGGGGTTTAGGGGTTTATGGGTTTGGGGGTTTAGGGGGTTTAGGGGGTTTAGGGGGTTCAGGGGTGCAGGGGTTTAGGGTTTTACGCTTTAGGGTCTATAGGGTTTAGGGTCGAGGGTGTAGGGTCTCGAGGGTTTAGGGTTTGGAAGGAGGGGAGGCTTTTATTGTTACGGTACTACGATTATTGTGTTGCGTCTTAATGGGGGGTGGGTGGGTGGTTGGAGGTTGAGCCTATGTTCAGATCCCAGGTCTCAATACCTAAGACCCAAGCTTAAGCCCCTGCAAGCACCTTGGAGGGAGCTTCTATATCCCAAGTGAGGATCCTGCCAACCCAATTTAGACCCAACTTAGGGTCCTCATAGATCTACTTCTAAACCCGCCTACCCCCCACCCCCCCGAAGCCCTAAACTCTAAACCCTAACCCTAAACCCTAAACCCTGAACCCTGAACCCTGAACCCTGAACCCTAAACCCTAAACCCTCCCCCCCCCCCCACCCCGCCCGAAGCGCAGGAGCAGGAGAAGAAGGAGCATCAGGCCGCCGCGCTGCGAAGCGAGGTGCGGTTTTTCTGGTTTCAGAGCTTTGTGGTTTTGATTCTGTTCGGCCCTAAACCCTAAATGGCCTAAACCCCAAACCCTAAACCCTAAACCCTAAACCCTAAACCCTAAATGGCCTTAACCCTAATCCCTAGGGTTCAGAAGCCCTAAATGGCCTTAACTCTAAACCCTAAACCCTCGGGTTCAGGGTCAAAAAGGTATACCCTGGCAATTCTTTCAGGCAGACGGGAGTTCAGGGATGCTGGGGGGGGGGCTACCACCAAGGCCTTTTTGTTTCTCTTTGTTTTTTTGAAACTGGAGACCCGAACCCCCAGAGACCCCATAAACCCTCTAAGCCCTATAAACCCTTTGAGCCTAATTATGACCTCTACAAACCCTATGAACCCTATAAAACCTTACAAAATCCTTTTGAGCCCTAAGTCTCTCGGGATCCCTTGTTAGGGGGCGTTGCTGCTTCCGCTGTGGCTTCTCTGCGCCCTAAGCCCTAAACACTAAACCCTGCAGGTTCTCCGCTTCAAACAGGAGAGGGAGGCCGGGGCGGCCGGGGCGGCCGCGGGGGGTGGGGGGGTGGGAGGGTTTAGGTTTAGGGTGTACAAAAAATAAAACAAAGATGACTTATCATTAGTGGGTCGAACTGCTGCATGTGTGTGAGGTCTGGTTTTTGGTTGGTTTTATAATTGTTTTATTTGTTCTCATGTAAGCTCACTGGTTGAGCATATTAATTAACAGTTCAAAGATGAACATTAAATTTCTTTGGTTTAAACACAAACTTGAAGAATATCATAACATTTATATGCATCACGTGGACAATAATCCACAATCAATCTTAAGAGGGTTTAGGGGTTAGGGTTCACGGTTGGCTCGAGGGATAGTTGTGCTTTTGCACCGGTCTTTAAGGGAACCGAATCTTCTTTGTGTGAACCTTCCTAGAGTTTTCCGAAACCCTAAATGCCCAAGCCCGAGAAGATTCAATGTGACCGCCCCTCTGAGGCGCAGCCCAAAGACTAAACCTCAACCCCGCCCTCCAGCCCGTATAATTTCGCCCTACACCCTAAACCCTAATAATCCCTATAATCCCTATAAACCCTAAACCCCAAACCCCAAACCCCAAACCCCCCTCAACCCCAAATGTCGGAGGGGTTGGGGACTTGCGTTTGACTAGATTTTGTTGGTCCTCGCGTGGTTTCTGCCGAAGTACCTAGGGAGGGCTCTGGGTTTAGGGTTTACGTTCTAGGGTTTAAATGGTTTTAGGGCCCCAGTTCCCGTATTTACTGGGTTTATGGTTTCTGGTTTTGCCTGAATCCTCTGATGTAGCTCCTTTGGGGCTTCGCTCTACACGACCCGAGATGCTACATAGGAGGCTCTACATAGCCCTTCAATCATGTTAGGATTCTTCCTAATGGGCCTTAAGGTTGTCGCTTGCTTAGATGAAGGGGCCTGGGGGTTCTTCTGCGCCAAACCCAACCCTCCAATAGCCAGGGACCGTGCCTAAACCCTAAACCCTAAACCCTAAACCCTAAACCCCAGAACCCCAAGAAATCCCTCAGCAGCCCCTGAAGCAAGCCCAGAGCCCCCCCCGAGGCGTTTCAGGAGGAGATGGAGCAGATGCTGCAGAAGCTTGGCAAGGAAGATCATGCATGTAGATCTGTCGTTCAGGTTTTGGGTTTTTCTACTATTGGCTTAAGAGCCTCCCCCAAAAACGAAGAACAAACATTCTTCCTCATAAGGGCTATTTAGGGATTGCTATCTTGCATTTTTTGGGGTTCTTCAGCAAAAAAACAGTTTTGGCTCGAGGTCTCTCTCGATCTTGGCTTTGGCGTAGGGGAAGGGCTGACAGGCCCCTTGGAAGGCCCAGTGTTGTACATAGGGTACTTGGAGGCTCATGTTACTTAGTAACCCAATTATGACTGTACTTATAACCTAGTGATAGCCCTCTTAAGGAACTAAGGGGCTTGTATGTGGTTTATAACTGCACTTATGATGGGTTACTAAGTACCCGGAACCTCCAAGCAGGCCCTGTTCGAAGGCTAAACCCTAAACCTTGGCATGTTCCTCCTTACAGACTAACAGCTCCTTCATCGGGATTCTAACAGGGGGTACGATACCCAAAGGCTCCTATGTAGTACCTTTTTTGGGGTAGTATACTAGAATCCCCGATCACTACCTTCAACAGGAACTACATAGGAGCCTTTGGGTATCCCCTACCAGGGACTGTTAGCAGAAGGGGAACATCCCAACCTAAACCCTAGACCTTAAACCCTAAACCCTAAACCCTAAACCCTAAACCCTAAACCCTAAACCCTAAACCTCAAACCCTCGCCTCAAGTCCTTGGCACGCGAAGTTTAGACCCGAGCTTAGGGTTTAGGGTTTAGGGTTTAGGGTTTAGGGTTTAGGGTTTAGGGTTTAGGGTTTAGGGCATGAAACCCAGAACATGTTGCTCAACTAAGGACGGCTCGAGAGCGAAAGTCTCGCGAGGACGCCTTGGCGCAAGAGGCATTCCTAAACCCTAAACCAACCCTAAACCCTAAACCCGAAACCCTAAACCCCGAAACCTCCAACCTACATGTCGATTAAGGTGGCCGGCGGCCGTTTTCGTCAGGCTTCTGGGGGTTTCATGTTCTGCTTTTGGCTCCCGCTCCTTTTCGCGGGGAGTACGTGCGGTTATTTTACGGTGCCCTAAACCCTAAACCCTACACCTGGCAGTCTTCTTTCGGAACCCATTGGTAAGATATAAAAAGGGAACTCAGGTGGCTTGGTCGCTGGGTTCGAGTTTCAGCTACGAGTTACAAAGACTAGCGGTTTAGGGCGTAGGTGTTTAGGCTTCGAACTTCAGTTAACAAGGCGCTAGTGAGGTTGTAACCCTGAACCCTAAACCTAAACCCTGACAAGGCCTTCAGGGGGATAACATCATCGTAGACAGAACAACGTCTGAAGACACTTTCATCTTGCGTCTGTCCGAGTCCCCTTTCATGCGACGCCAGAACACACACACACACAATCATGACCCACGACCCACGATACCCCTACAAAGGTGCGACATAGGAGCCTTTTCATGTATGCACCCTTTTGTTGTGTGAGTTTAAACGCCATGGCTGTGGGTACTTGAGGGTTATGTGGGCCTAGTCAGGTGGAGTCTCACGAGAAGAATAAGCTGGAGGCACCAGGGGTCTGCTCTCTCCAGAATTTGGAGGGTTTGAGGGTTTGAGGCTGTTATAGGAAGTCTGTGTGGGGTTTAGGCCTCTGGGGCTCATAAGGTTTATGCAGGGTTTAGGGTTTTGAGGCTTTATAGGGGTTAGTCTTTATAGGGCCTTAGGGTTTTGGGTTCATAGGGTTTAGGGTTTAGAGTTTAGGGTCGAAGAGCTTAGAACTACAACGAGACAGGTTTATTGGGAACTGTTAGGGTCATGCGGGGTTTAGGGTTTAGGGTTTAGGGTTTGGGCTGGAACTCGGGCACTGTGTGGATTCTCCGCGGAGTGGGGTTTAGGGTTTAGGGTTTAGGGTTTAGGGTTTAGGGTTTAGGGTTTAGGGTTTAGGGTTTAGGGTTTAGGGTTTAGGGTTTAGGGTTTAGGGTTTAGGGTTTAGGGTTTAGGGTTTTGCGAGATTATTTCCGCATACTCTGCGGGATTCCTGCGCTCTGCGCTGGGCCTGGGCTCTCAAGACCTCTATTTGGTTCAAGGTTCCCTTATAAAGTAACCAGCCCGAGAAAGGGCACCCTTAATTGCCATAATATGGGGTTACTCCGTTACTGGGCTACCAAGAGACCCTAAACCCTAAACCCTAAATACTAAACCCTAACCCTTAACCCCAAACCCCAAACCCCCAAACCCTAAACCCTAAACCCGAAACCCTAAACCCTAAACCCTAATGGTTTGCCCTTCTCACGCCGGTCCAGGTTGCTTAGCACCATGTTTTGCTGGGGCATAGAGCCCCTGGCCTCATGATCTAAGCCCAGATCCCTCCTAGCCAGCTTGGAGAAGGCTGTGGTGGCAGAGTGGAAGTCTGAGTAAGGGCCGACGAAAAGGAGCAGACCTTGCTAGACCTCCTCCCAGAGGCACTCCAGCGCATGCAGTTTTAGGGTTTCGGGTTTAGGGTTTAGGGTTTAGGGTGCAGTATGTCAAGCATTTGGTGGCCCAGGGCCTCATCCGGATTTGGCGAGTGCCTTTGGCAGTGGCAAGGATGCAGGGGCTTTGCAAGGAGAGCGCTTCACAGTGCTGCGGGCCCAATGCCCAGACCCCAGCGATGCAAGAGAAGTGGCAGCCTTTAGGCCGAAGAGGCTCGTTTACATCAACCTGCTGTCCTCTTCCTCTCCTCTTCCCCCCTCTTTGCCTCATCTTCCTCCGAAGCTTCCAAAGCCATTTAGTTAATTTAGTTCATCTCAGGAATGCTACTTAGCATCGGATTAAGGATCCTAGAAATTTAGGAATACGATGTGATAAAGGGGCTTTTGGAAGTTCGGGCAGTGTCAGAGTCTTGCGTGTTACTTTGCAAGGAGGAGTATAAACTCACAGTTGCTGTAGGGGGAAACTAAACCCTGAACCCTAAGCAACCCTGACCCTGAATCCGAAACCCTGATTCCTAAACCCGAAACCCCAGCCCTAAACCCGAAACCCTAAACCCTAAACCCTAACCCCACAGCCGAAACCCTGAATCCTAAACCCGACAACCAAAAGATGCTACACCTGCTTCCAGGCTCTCTGGTCATTTCTCCAAACGATGGTCCTTTTTTGGGTACGTACCCTAAGTATTAGCCGCTTTATACATAGTAACCCTTTGGGGTTTAGGCTTACCCTAAACCCCAAACCCCAAACCCCAAACCCTAAACCTTAAGCCCTAATCCCTAAACCCTACTCCCCAAACCCTAAACCTGAAACCCTAAACCCTAAACCCTAAACCCTAAACCCTAAACCCTAAACCCTAATTTCGAGAATCCCCCCATCTGTGCCTGGAGGTGCAGCAGAGGCAGCAGAGCCTTTTGGACCAGCGGGCAGAGCCCGGAACCCCAGCGAACGCAGCGGTTTAGGGTTTAGGGTTTAGGGTTTAGGGTTTAGGGTTTAGGGTTTAGGGTTTAGGGTTTAGGGTTTAGGTTTAGGGTTTAGGGTTTAGGGTTTAGGGTTTTAGGGTTTAGGGTTTAGGGTTTAGGGCGGTGGGCAGGGAGTGGGGGGGGGGGGAGTGCGGAGCTTGGTGGCCTGGGTTAGGGCTGTGAGGGATTAGGGCTCAGGGCTCTAGTCCTTGGACTCTGAAACCCTAAGCTGTCTTAGACCATGTAGCTTCTTTTACGACAAGCCCAGATGGCTAGCCCAAAAAGGAGCTACAAGGAGCGGCCCCCCTGGATATAAGTAGAGTTGTAAGTTGTAAGGACCCCAACTTGGGTTACAAGGATCCTAAAATAGGTTGAAAGTCCCTTATCTATAGTTAGTATAGTAGGGGGCGGGGGGGGGGGGGGGGGGGGGCCTCCTTGTAAGCATGTACGAATCTCATGTATATGAGGCTGGAGCGACGCTGGGAGGAGATGAAGCAGCAGGAGATGGAGATGCGAAAAGAGGCGCGTGCTTAGGGCTTTGGTTTCTTTTTGGGTTTAGGGTTTAGGGTTTAGGGTGCAGAGTTGCTAGCTTCATGGCAGCTACGGAGCGAGAACCAGAACGATAACCGGTCGATATGGCAAATGGCCTCGACGACTGCCAAAGAATGCCATGGCTCATCGTACTGTACTTACTAGGGTTTAGGGTTTAGGGTTTAGGGTTTCTAGTACATGGCTCATAGTACTGTAGGTGCCTTGGGGGCTTAGGGGTGCTTGGGAATATGTTTTTTTTGGGGCACTGTAATTCCTAAGAAACAGCAAGAACAACATCATTTCTGCTGGGGTTCCAAGTTCAGTATAGGTACCAGTACTGAATTCCAGATACACAACCCGCACTTCTAAAGAGCCGATCTCCCCCTACCATGTCACGGGCAAGGCTCCTTAGAAGTAGCTTGTTGCGCGGTAGGCGAAAAGACTAAAACATGAACGGCCTAAACAAGTGTGTATATACATGTACCTTCTTACCTATTATGAGCTCTTGTTAAGTGTATTAGATCAATATGTTTGTATATACATTGCATGTAGCAGACATATACGTTACATAGACACATCTGTCTTTAATTGGGTTATGAGGATCCTAACTTAGGTTACAGGTCCAGTAATTATAGCCAGTATAGTAAGGGGCGGGGGCCTCCTTGTGCATATATATATATAGAGAGAGAGAGAGAGAGTGTGTGTGTGTGTAGTGTATAAGTAGTTTGTTTGTGCTAAGCCAGCGCTCAGGCTAAGATATTTGAGTCAATGAGCCAAGGCGCAGTGATTCGTGCAGGGCATTCGGGTCCCCTGAGAGTCTCTTGTTTCGCGGGCAAATTTCAGGAACCAAAAAAGGACCAGGACTCCCAAAGTTTAGGGTGTGGGGTGTAGGGTTTAGGGTGTAGGGTTTAGTGTTTAGGGTTTAGGGTCTAGGGTTCCCTAAACCCTGAACCCCACACCTTTGCCACCATTGTCCGTGCCTCAGGAGCAAAGGCTCCAGACAGTTGCTGCAGACCTCTCACAGGAGGCCCCCCCCCTGACCATCGGCGGTTCAGGGGTTTTGTAGTTTAGGGTTTAGGGTTTAGGGATGTTTAGGGTTTAGGGTTTGGGATTTAGGGTTTATTAGAGTTTAGGGCCACTGATTGGTTTTGAATAATTAGGGACAAGGAGGGGGCCCCCCTAGTTGTAAGTAGAGTTATCAGGACCATAAAATTGGTATCTGAGGATCCTAACTTAGGTTGTAAGTCCTCCTTAACTTTGGTAGGGCGTACTTGGGAGCTCTATTGTTTACTACTTAGTCAGTCTACTTCGTGTAACCTAGAAAAACCCTATTCTCATCCCCATACGACTTACAAAGAAGTCAGTAGAGCTTCCGAGTAGGTTTCCATTAGGGGGCCTAGGATTTGGGGGTCCGGTAAGCATCGACAGTTATCCAAAACCCCCAATTTGTTCCTGTCCCATCAGCGTTTAGGGCTTAGCCTTCAACCTTATATATCCCAAACGAACATCCGAATAACATGCCGTTCATGAAAAGTAGCTGACGGAAACAAGAACTCCAAGAACGCTCACAAAAGCCAAGACACTTCTCGCATCTAGAACAAACGCTGACATCCCGAAGAACCCCCAGTGCACCTGCAACCCCGAACCACAGAACCCCACTCCTTGTAACCCAAAACCCAAAAAAAACCTTAAACCCAATAAACCTTAAACCCTGAAAGCCTTAAACCCTAAACCCTAAGCCCTAAACCCTAAACCCTAAGCCCTAAACCCTAAACCCTAAGCCCTAAACCCTAAACCCTCAAGGACTCATATTATTCTCACATCTCGAATCGAAGGGTATGGGCACTAGCTGGCCGCCCCACGTTACCATCCCAAATTTTGACCTCTGCCCAGTTAAAGCAATTGGCAAACAGCTTGGCTACACCGCCCAACAATCCGGTGCACCATGTAGTATACTCTCCGGGTTGTAAAGATAGGATCAAATTCACGAAGTCTTCACACAGAGGACATCCCCAAAGATATTGGCTGGAACTCAATACCGAGTATGCATTACCGGTGCTTAAAGAATACATAAGGCTAAACCGCATAAACACGGAGGAGCAAAGGCAAGACTTCTTAGGCCTCAAGCACCTCCTTAATAGGGACCCCCTCTTCCTGTCTTTCCTGGAATCTGCGCCGACGCGCTGCCCCCACTTTTTCAAAAGACACGCCAAAGCACTTGCATGCGCATGGCTGCCATAAAACAAAAAAAACCCTAAACCCTGAACCCTAAACCAGGCCAAGGGGCATGCGGAGCGCTGCGACCTCAGAGCTTTCAGGAATCGACAAAGGGCACCTCGGGAGGGGCGGAAGGGCTCCCGACCAATCTTTGGGGTTTAGGGTTTAGGGTTTAGGGTTTAGTGTTAAGGGTTTTGGGGTTTAGGGCTTAGTGTTCAGGGTTTCGAGTTTAGGGTGTAATTTGGGGGGGTTTAAGAACCCTAGCGGGTTTTTACTTGAAAGCCCTGGGCGCCCTCAACCCTAAACCCTAATTCCTAAACCCTAAACCCTACAAAACTGCAGGTACACAGAGTCGCAGTTGAACCCTCAAACCCAAGGCAGCGCCGCCCTCCGCAGGGAGAAGGAAGAGTGCCTCTGGCAAGTGGGTTTGGGATTCAGGGGGTTCAGGGGTTGAGGGGGTTTGGGGTTTAGGGTTCTGGGTTTAGGGTTTGAGTTGTAGGGTGTAGGATTTAGGGTGTAGGGTGCCGGGCTTAGGGTTTGGGGTTAGGGGTTTATTGTGTAGGGTTTGTTAAGGATGGAGTTTGGGGGCCTTTAGGATTGAGGGTTTAGAGAACCTCTTCTAGGCCCGGGTCCGAAGAGAGAAGACTTATATCTGTGTGTGTGTGTGTGTGTGTGTGAGATGAGAGTGTGCGTTGTTCTGATCTGTCTGTTGTGTCTTTTGGTGTTACTTTGGTTTTTTGTGTGTGGGTCTATATAAGGTTAGGAGAGGATGCTTTTGAGGTCCAGGGTCAGGTGTCGGTGTCCTGTGCTGTCTGCCCGAAGCCCTATGACAGGTCGCGCAAGCTTTGGGAGATTCCAATTGGACCTCCCCCCCCCAAGGATACCTAGAAGGGCCCAGAGTAAGCCCTGATTCCCTGTTTTATAGGGGTTACTCTACCAAGGTTAATTGTAAACGCTTGCGCGCGCCGGGCCGGCTGACGGACAGCAAAGGAGGAAAGAGGGTTTGTGGTCAGGAAGCGGGGGGCAGGGGTTCCCAGGGGGGGTCCCAGAAGGGTTTCAGGGGGGTCTCAGGGGGTTCGCAGGGAGGTCCCAGAAAGGTCATGGAATTCCCAAAAACAGCCAAATCGCGCAGGGGGACCCCGGTTTGCTCCTCCAAGCGATTCGGGGGGGTCCCACAGGGGGGGTCCATATTTTGCATGGAAGGAAGGGTTGGGTTAGATCCGGGTCTGCTTGTTCCAGACGCTTCTCGGCAGGAAGCCGAGGCGAATTTCTTTTGTATAGCGAGACATATTCCCAAGTTACCAATGGAATCGAAGCAGCTACCATACGGGTACATGGCTTTTTTGGGATTCAAGCTCCTAGCTCCTGAACCCCAGGCCCTAAACCCAAGTAGCCAGATTCAGGTGGGGTTAGGGTTTAGGGTTTGGAGTTTAGGGTTTAGGATGTGGGGCTTAGGGTTTTGGATTGAAGGTTTGGGATTCTCCTCAGAAGTACAATCGGGTACCACTTTGGCCGGTTCAAACCCGAAACCCTTCTAGGGTGTGGCCTACGGCTCCTACGCCAAGGCCCTGAACCCTAAACCCTAAAAACTGAAAACCCGAAACCCGAAACCCGAAACCCTAAACCCTAAACCCGAAACCCTAAACCCTAAACCCTAAACCCTAAGCCCTAAGCCCGAAGCCCTAAGCCCTAAACCCTAAACCTAAACCCTAACCGCGCCAGGTTTCAGCAGCGGTCCTCGGATATGCTGCGCCGTCAGAAAGCCCGGGAGCGCGCGGCTCCCCAGCCACGGTCCTTGAAAGACTCTTGGGAGTTTACGAAGATTCAGATAGGGTTTAGGGTTTAGGGCGTAGGGCTTAGGGCTTAGGGCTTAGGGCTTAGGGTTTAGGGTTTGGGGTTTAGGGTCTAGGGCTTAATTAGGGTTTAGGACCCCCTATAATCGTCCCCCAAATTGTAGGATACCCTGAAGATGCGGACCCCAATAGGGTGGCCCTAATATCGCAAACCCTCTGTTCGCGCTTCTAAGCCATCAATGTCATTGTTCAGAAGGTCAGAGGTTACACCCCTAAATTTCAGGCCTAGCGGCACGGGCCGGCCCCCGCCCCCCCAAAGCACGAAACCTTGAACCTTGGCACTGTCTTCTCTTTCCCTTTTCTTTGTCCTTTGTCTTTGTCTCTCTCCTCTCGCTCTCTCGCGTGGTTTTTTTTATGTCTTTGTTCCTTCCTCTCTCTACTTGCCAGTGTTTCTTTTTCTCTGTCTTTCTCTTTCTCCTCTTACTTCTCCTGCGCTTCCTTATTTCCTCTTTCTGTTTTCTCTTTTGTCTTTTCTCTTTCTCTTTCGGATTCTCTTTCTCCTTCTCTGTCTCTTTCTCTTTTTCTTTCTCTTTCTCTTTGTCTTTCTGTTTTCTGTTTTCTCTTTTCTCGTTTCTCTTTTCTCCTTTCTCCTTCTCTTTCTCTTTCTCTGTTTCTTTTCCTTTCTCTATTTCATTTTTCGTCTCCTTCTCTCTGTGTCTCTTTCTCCTGCCTTCGCCCCCCCTCCCTCCCCCCCCCCCCCCCCCCCCCCCCCCCCCCCCCCCCCCCCCCCCCCGCGCGCGCGCGCCGCGCGCGCGCGCGCGCACCCGCATCAGGAGCATCAGTGGGGTTGGTTTGGGGGCCTTAAAAGCATTCTATGCATGCGTTTTGCCTTCGAAAAACCTTCAGAAAACGCTGTAAACACGTGTTTTTGGGCTTGGGAAGCCTTTTGGGACCCAGGAAGGGAGCATCATGAGCATCAGCGGCCTCCCCCAGGCCATCCAAAACCCCCTTAAACACGCCGATTGTATGTGCTTGAACGCTTGCGTGCCCACGAAACCCCCAAAAGCAAGACCCCGAATGCCCTTAAGGGCATTCGGGGTCCTGCTGTTCGGGTGTTTTGTAGGCACGAAGCCGTTCGAGCGCGTAAAATTAGCGATTTTAGGGGCATTTTTACGTGGACCCACAAAACACTCGGTATTTACGAGGTTTTCTGCTGTTGGAACCCCCCCCCAAACCGAGCATCATGAGCATCAGCTGGGTCTCTGGGCCGTCGGCCCCGACGGCCCCCCAAAGCCCATGAGAAACGATGGCTGGATGATGCGCCCGGACCCCGCGCATCAGCAGCATCAGCAGACCCCCCCCCGGACGTGGGTTTCGATGATGCGCACTTTGGGGGCGGGTCAAGGGCAACAAGGGTGGGGCTCGGAGGCACGCGTGAAAAACCTCATAAAAACACGGTATTTACGGTGATTTCAGCGTTTTTCAGCGTTTTTTATTGCCTTGGGGCCGCGGGCCAGGGCTGCTGATGCTCATGATGCTCGCCTGGTTTTGGGCTTCCGGTACCCCCCCCAAACCTTGAAAAACGTGGTTTCGGCCTGGCGCGCGCCCCATGTGAAAAGCTAGGGCCGATGATGCGCGCCCGTGAGGGTTTAATGGGGTGTTGCGGGTGTTTTGTGGCCTCGGTTTTTCGTAAAAAACCATGGTTTTTACGAGGTTTTCGTGCTTTTCGCACCACCGCGTGTTGCGTCTTCTTGGATGCCGTTTTGGAGGCCTCCCGAAGGGCCCCGCGCGAATTTGAAGCAGTTTTGGGCGGGGTCGGCGGCTCGGGCGCTCGCCCCTTAAAGCTAGCGCTTTAGTGCGACGCGGGCTCCGCCCTGGACCACGGGCGGCGCGGGGGCCGGATTTAAGAGCCTCCGGCTCAAGCCGCCGACCCCGCTGGAGCATAGTTGAGAGGTCTATCCCAGCCTGCTCGGCAGAGTTCTTGTGAAACGTTGGGGGGGTCAGGACAAGCGCAAGCCAAAAAGACAGGCGGTGGGGGGGGGTGGGGCGGGGGTGGGGGTGGGGGGGGGGGGGGG
>CAJNDS010000895.1:35000-53810 GCA_905221605.1 Symbiodinium natans | reverse complement strand
TTTAGGGATTTAGGGGTTTAGGGTTTAGGGGTTTAGGGTTTAGGGTTAATTCCTAGGTTGCTCTTGGGTCTAGCGTCTCTCGTACTTTGCAGTCGGGCAGCCTCCAAATAGCGGATGGCCACAAAGATGAGCCATCAGCCAGCCGCTGGGCAAGCCTGCCAACCAAGGACCCAAAGAGGAGAAAGCATACCGGTTTAGGGTTTAGGGTTTAGGGTTTGGGGTTTAGGGTTCAGGGTTTAGGGTTTAGGGTTTAGGGCGTAAGTGACAGCTATCATCTTGAGCCGAGGAGGGAGCATGTTCGGCCAAGAAGCACTTCGCGCGAAAAGTCAAAACCAAACCATCCAACGCATCTGGGGTTTATGAAAATAGTGGACCCCACATAAATAAATAAATATATAAATATAAATATATATATATATATACATATATAAATAATAAATAAATAAATAAATAAATAAATAAATAAATAAATAAAACAATAAATAAATAAATAAATAAATAAATAAATAAATAAATAAATAAATAAATATATATATATATATATATGCTACCCCCCCCTCCAAAACCTACCGTTTTCTAATTTTCTACACTTGCGTGACATCAAAACGCTTCAAAAAAGAGACCGACTCCCTAAATCCTTTAACCATATTCGCACAATTTTCCATTGCATAAACCCCTATTTCCGAAAAAATGAAGCCTGTTCCCAAAATCCTGCTCGTTAGGTCCGAAAGCACGGGATCCCTACATCGTATTCCCTAAATCATATTCCCTCAGTCCCTTATTCTGGGGCGGGCGGGCGGGGGGGCCGTGGGTCACTAAATGGCTCACTAAGTCTTCTCGCTAAAGCCTAAAGAGCGGGGTCCCTAAATCATATTCCCATGATTTTAAAAGCCCTAAAGAGGGAAGTCTTGAACTTCTGAAGAGGAGAGCCGCTGCATTCTCAAAGAATTACTACCTCCACATTTAAAGAAATATTTTTCGTCGAAAATCCGGCTGTGAGACTGCTTTCCATTACGGGGGTTTCCGTATGGGAAAATACCGCCACATTGAAAGAATATTTTCCGGGGGTGTTCAAAAATCTGTCTGCAGGCTTCGTTTTTGATTGCTGAGCTGCAGTCTGGATCGGCGAAACTACAATACATTCCTATTGTGCTTAATAGAGAATGCATACATTGCCATGGTCTCATTATTGCAGTGCCCTGCCTTTCTTATTGCGGTGGGGGGTCCCACCAATTAAACAGATGCTCGGATAAAATCTTATCGGGATCCCTAGATCTGGTTCCCTGAAATTAACTCCCTAAGGCCTAAAGGTGGGGGGCGGGGGAGGGGGGCTAAACCCTAAAGAGGAGATCCCCTAAATCCTAAAAAGCATTCCTTAGTTTTACTTTCTAAATCCTATTGCTTAAGCCCTAAAGAGGGGTGTCCTAAAGAGGGGGATCCTTACTCTAAATCTTAAAAAATGGGAGCTTCCGTACATCCTCTAAACAAGACTTGCTCGTCGATTTCTCGTTTTAAAGCAACCAAGACGAGGGACCTCAATTGCTTCTCTTAATTGACTCCCTAATCTTCTTGGGGCAGGGGGGGGGGGGTGGGGAGGGACGTACCCACTCGCACGAGGGAACTTACTTAGCCTTCGTAAATCCCAAACCTGAGAACCCCCCCTCCCCCCCCCCCCCCCCCCCCCCCCCCCCCCCCCCCCCCCCCCCCCCCCCCCCCCCCCCCCCCCCCCCCCCCCCCCCCCCCCCCCCACCCCCCCCCCCCCCCCCCCCCCCCCCCCCCCCCCCCCCCCCCCCCCCCTCCCCCCCCCTCCCCCACCCCCCCCCACCCCCCCCCCCCCCGCCCCCCACCCCCCCCCCCCCCCCCCCCCCCTCCCCCCCCTAACTCATACAAAAGCCCACCTTGCTCAATAAATCTTCTCGCTAACGCTAAAGCCTTGGCGATAAGATTTGCGCTCCCTTAGAAAATAGGATTTGGGGACTAAGCTTTGGGATGCTCCCCACTTCAGCGCCTATTGCCTAAATCCTGCTCGCCAAGTCCTAAAGAGCGGGATCCCCTATAATGATGAAATATGTCCGATTCAAACTTGAATCGGCCGATTCAGTTTTGAATCGACCCTCAAACTAAAGATTGAAGTCGTGTTGGTATGTAATCTGTGTACTCCATCCCAACACAACAAATTTGCTTATAAGGACTTAGTTTGCTTCTAAATAAAAGGGGAGAGGGTGCCAGGGGTCGGTCTTCCAAAATAAGCAGGACCAAAAAAGCACTCCCCACCCCCCCCCCCCCCACTCCCCTCTACTTCACTCCGCTGCGCGTTCTGTGTTTGTTTAAGGGTGTTGTCAGGGCTTATTCTCCAAAACCCTATCGGTCCAGGGTTTAGGGTGTTAACGTAGGGTTAAGCAGTTAAACCTCAGCCCTGGACCTTTAAACACCCTATAGGGTTAAGGTTTAAAGGTTTAGGATTTAAGTTTCAGACATGTAAACCTTGACCTACAATTCAACGGAAACGCGAAACCTTTAACCCTTGCAGGGTTAAGGTTTAAAGGTATAGGGTTCAAGATCTAGGCACTCTAAACCCCTATCGATCCAGGGTTTAGGGTTTTAAAGAAAAGCCCCGAAACCCTTAGGATGAAACAAATAAGCCTAATTCTTTAACCTTTAAACCCTGTAGGGTTAAGATTTAAAGGTTTAGGGTTTAAGATATAGGCATTTAAACCTTGACCTGCCAACACACCGAAACCCTTAAACTTTATGGGTTAATTCAAGGTCTAGGGTTTAAGATATTGGTATTTAACCCTTGACGTGCAAATAGACCGAAACCTGCAACCTGGAAACTTTATAGGGTTAAGGTCTAAATGATTTTCAACCTAAGCCTGCAATTAAACTGAAACACATAACCTTCAAACCCTATAGGGTTAAGGTTTAAAGGTCCCGGGCTTAGCGTTTTACAGAGAAGCCCCGAAACCCTATATAGGGTTGCAATTAACTTAAACGCGCAATCTGAGCAGGCTGGCCCGTTTTAAAACTCCTGCCACAGAAGATTGAAGATTGTCGGGGCCAAGAGTTTTAAAACTCCTTGCTTAGCCACGAGAGGAGTTTTAAAACTCCTGCCACTGAAGATTGAAGATTGAAGATTCCCCGGAACTCTTTCCAGGAATCTTCAGTCTTCAATCTTCGGGGCCAGGAGTTTTAAAACTCCTTACTTAGCCACAAGAGGAGTTTTAAAACTCCCGGCCCCTAAGATTGAAGATTGAAGATTCCTGGAAAGAGTTCTGGGGAATCTTCAATCTTCAATCTTCGGGGCCAGGAGTTTTAAAACTCCTTGCTTAGCCACAAGAGGAGTTTTAAAACTCCCGGCCCCTAAGATTGAAGATTGAAGATTCCTGGAAAGAGTTCTGGGGAATCTTCAATCTTCAATCTTCGGGGCCAGGAGTTTTAAAACTCCTTGCTTAGCCACAAGAGGAGTTTTAAAACTCCTGGCCCTGCAGATTTTTTCGGCGTCTTTAAGTATTTGCTATTTCGTATTTTATGTATATCTATAGATATATGTCCATATATATATATATATATATCCGGCTTCGAATATAGTAAACACGTCTCGACATAGAAAAGGGTATGAAACGGTAGGTTTTGGGGGGGGGGGGGGGTACCATATATATATACACACATCTGAACCGTCTTCAACCCCAAACTCCTTCTTTGGGCATTTCTAGAGCCACACCACGATGCTGGCCACCAGCGCCAGCAGGTACCACGAGGCAGATTTCTTGAAGACGATGATCCCTCGACCCTAAGCCCTAACCCCAAACCCCAAACCCCAAACCCCAAACCCCAAACCCCAAACCCCAAACCCCAAACCCCAAACCCCAAACCCCAAACCCCAAACCCCAAACCCCAAACCCTAAACCCTAAACCACATCCCTTTCGAAAGCTTTGCGACGCGGTCATCGTAATTTGGGGGGCTGTTCCTTAAACCCTACAGTAAAACCCTAAACCGGCTTGAGCACCGCGCTTTGCTCTCTCTTAGGGTTTCGGGTTCATGGTTTAGGTGGTTGTCTCTTTCTCTCGCTTTGCCTTTTTCTCTTTTCTTCTCTCTCTCTCTCTCTTTGTCTCTTTTTATCTTTCTTTTTCAAAACCTTTTCATTCGTGCTTCTTTTCTCTTTTTCGCTTTCTCCTCTCTTTGCGCTTTTGATCCATTTGTCATGTATGTTTTCTCCTTCTCTCTTCCGGTTTCTCTAGCATTAAGAGCCAGTGAGTGCACAAAGTGAATGAGTGAGCGCACGAAATGTCTACTGTGTAAGCGTGCCAATGAAACAAGTGAGCAAGCAAAACAGCCTTGACTCCAGGATGTAGATGGTATAAACCATACCCATAACATTTCTTTGTTTGATGACCTTGAACGACTGTACCATGGTTTATCTGCTGTGCTTTTATGCTTACATTCGTGCGGGCCCTACATGCGTGTCTTTCCTGCATATAAGAACCCTGATCTGGCGAACAACGAAAGAGATTCATGCAACCCCCCCTCCCCCTTGATTGAGTTAATGGGTCTGGGAGGGGCCCGAAATAGAGGGTTTCCGAAGTGAGGGGGGTACCTTATTGGGGTCCTAGTAGAAGGGGGAACCTACTGTTTTCGGTGGTGTTACACGGGTTCTGGTCTTGACTGGGCGGGGGGGGTGGGGGGGGGCGGGGTGGGGTTTGTCTTCAAAGAGGCCACCCTCTTGCAGAAGGAAATGGCAGGTCATCATGATGAATTAACTTCATCTTTACAGCTCGAAAGTTAGTTCGCACACAGAACTCCAGCTTAAGCTTTGGGATGTTCCCCCTTATACGATCAGTCCTTAATCTGGATTCTAGTACACCCCTATCATAATCCCTAGTAAGGACTGTTAGTAGAAGGACTCTAAACCCTCAACCCTAAACCCTGAGGCATACACTGTTGGTAAAAGGGGAAACATCACAACTGATGCTTGTACAACGAGGAACTCCCAGAGTAACCGGATCACATGCTCACCAGTCAAGCTACTTGTCAGGCCTGTCCTTTAGGGTTTAGGGCTTAGGGTTTAGGGTTTAGGGTTCAAGGCCTCAAGTCCCGGAAAACCGTGAACAAGAACCTCCCCGTTCCAGCTTAGCCCAAAGCCTTCAACGCAACCCTAAACCCTGAACCCTAAACCCTAAACAACCCACCCCCGGCTATAGAGGTTTTGTGTGGTGTTCGTCATTCTCTAGTTCCAGTGTCATTCTCTAGTTCCAGTGACATTCTCTAGTTCCAGTGTCATCGACTCTTGTTGCCTGTTGCTTGTAGCTTCCTGGTAGGGGATTCCTTCATTCACCAACAGTAAGGCTGCTTTCTCCAGCATGCTTTCTGGTTTTGGGTTTCGGTTTTTTTAGGGTTTAGTGTGTAGGGTCTAGGGTTGTAGCGTCTTAGTATAAGAACCTTAAGCCCTAAACCCTGAACCCTACACCCTGACCCCTAACAGCCTCCCGTGTGATGAGCCCTGAATTCTTCGAGACTGCCGCTCTGTTTTAAGCTGCGTATGGAGTGGTGCTTTTTGAAGACGACGAAAAGAAGCGAGTCAGCAGCAAACTCCAAACCCTCAACCCGTTCGTTCCTGCAGGGTTGGGGGTTTAGGGCTTAGGGTTAAGAATTCAGGGTTCAGGGCCCCAAACTCCAAACCCTACACCCCTAAACCCTACGCACGCAGCTCCAGGGTCTGTGCGGGGTGTCGCAGGACTTTGGGGAAACTTGGGTTCAGGGTGCAGGGTTTGGGTTTTCGGGTCTTGAAAGCAGGGCCCCTAAACCCTAAACCCTAAACCCTAAACCCTAAACCCTGAACCCTGAACCCTGAACCCTGAACCCTGAACCCTGAACCCTCAACCCTCAACCCTCAACCCTCAACCCTAAACCCTAAACCCTAAACCCTAAACCGTGATCTGTTGGGGCCCGGCCTCCGCGTTTAGGGGCAGGTCCCGGAGAAGGCCCTCATTCCCCTTTTTTTGGGGGGGTTTAGGTTCCTTTAAACGCCTAAACCCCAAAACCCCAAAACCCCTAACCCCTAACCCCTAAACCCCCCTAAACCCTAGAACTTTAGAACCCTAGAACCCTAGAACCCTAAAACCCTAAAACCCTAAAACCCTAAAACCCGAACACCCCAAACCCTGTCCCATTTATTCCTAGGCTGCCTTGGGTCTAGCCCTTGACTTCATTGCACTGCTGTTCAGTTGCTTTCGTAAGACGCCTGTCGCCTTGTCTTGTGACAAAGGCGGGGCTGTTTCCGGTTTAATGGAAACCCCCAAACAGGCACCAAGAATACAGTAGGGATATAATCGGGATATATCTACCCGGGTCCTTCTACTCCCTTGAGCCCTAAACCCTAGAAACCCTGAACCCTAAACCCTAAACCCTAAATCCTACAGCCCTGAACCCTCAATCCTAAACTCCCTCAAAGCGGCCCACACTTCCGGCCCCCGCAGCTGCTCCAAAGCGTCGTGGTTTGAGACTTCACCCCTAAATCCCAAACCCCAAACCCGAAACCCTAAGCCCTAAACCCTAAACCCTAAGCCCTAAACCCTAAACCCTAAACCCTAAACCCTAAACCTTAAACCCTAAACCCTAAACCCTAAACCCTAAACCCTAAACCCCATGGGCCGGCGCGCTTGTGGGCGCCATGCCTAAGCTGGACGCCTTGCTCTGCATCCTCGTGCTGAGGCCTGCTTTCCCTAAACGGGTTTAGGGTTTAGGGTTTAGGGTTTAGGGTAGACCCTAAACCCTACACCCTAAATCCGAAGCCCTGAGCCCTAAGCCCTAAAGCCTCGGGGGGAGAGCAAGGTATCAAACCTCAAGGAGGGGCTTGAGAGGTGTGGGGTGTTGGCTTACGTAGGTTCTCTGGGCGACGGCCGGTAGTGTTTAAGGATTCGGGCTTTTTGGGGGTGAAAGGGTTCTTACGGGAGGGTAGGTGCCTAGGGAGCCTTAGGGAAGCTTAGCGAGCCTTGGGGAGTAGTGCGGAGCATTAGGAGCCTTGGGTTACATACCCCTCTCCTCCCGAACCCTATAAAAGGGTTTGGGTAGACCTCCAAACAGCTGGTGCAGGGTCGCCCTGGCTGTTCGCGAGGATGGCTGGCAACACGAGGAGGCTACCCAAAACCCTAAAACCCCAAAACTCCCCCCCTCCCCCCCCCCCCCCCCCCCTCCCCCCCCCCCCAAAAAAAAAAAAAAAGAAGACCCTAAACCCCTAAAACCTAAAACCCTAAACCCTACCCTAGACCCTAAACCCCCTAAACCCTAAACCCTAAACCCTAAACCCTAAACCCTAAACCTAAACCCTAAACCCTAAAAACCCTAAACCCTAAACCCTAAACCCTAAACCCTAAACCCTAAACCCTAAACCCTAAACCCTAAACCCTAAGCCCTAAAGCCTAAACCCTAAACCCTCTGGGTGCTTGCGCAGATTTTGGGGTTTTGGTCCTCAACCTGGGACAGCCTCAGCGACTTTAGGGTTTAGGGTTTAGGGTTTAGGGTTTAGGGTTTAGGGAAACCCTAAAACCTCAACCTTGTAACCCTGAGCCCGCAACCTGAAACCCCAAACCCTAAGCCCTCAGCCCTGCCAACCTCCCAAACCCCAAGCCCGAAACACTCTGGAGAACCTTGTGGCGCATGACGCTTCCGTCGGCCAAGACCTGCACCGTGCAGGGGAGACTCAGCAGAACTCAAAGGGTTTACGGTCCACCCCCCCCCCCCCAAACCACTCCATTAGCTTAAGGTTTAGGGTTTAGGATTTAGGGTTTCGGGCTGAGGGGTTTAGGGTGTAGAGTTTCGGGTTTAGAGGTTCAGGATTTAGGGGTTTGGAGCCCTGGGTTCAGGGTATCCCCAGATTCTTCTGACTTATTCAGGTCGATTCTTGGAGGTGCCACGAAAGGGAGGTGAGGGAGGCCCTCTGATGAAGTGAGGCCTTGCAATTCAGGGTTAGGGTTTGGGGTTTAGGGTTTAGGGTTTAGGGTTTGGGGTTTGGGGTTTAGGGTTTGGGGTTTAGGGTTTAGGGTTGAGGGTTTAGAGTCGCGAGGGTATCAAACATGTCTAGTGCCTTCCAGAGGGTCAGTTCCCAGGGTTCGGGAAACCCTAAACCCTAAACCCTCAACCCTAAGCCCTCAACCCTAAACCCTAAACCCTGAACCCTAAGCCCTAAACCAGGAGAACAGAAGGTACTAGGAGAACGGAGCATCTAGAGCTACAGGGCTCCAGCTCCACAGGGTTTCGGAAGTTCATGTCCGCATTAAAGCAAACTTCATGGCAGTTCACCCCTTTAGGGTTTAGGGTTTAGGGTTTGGGGTTTAGGGTTTAGGGTTTAGGGTTTAGGGTTTAGGGTTTAGGGTTTAGGGAAGCCCACCTTAAACCTCAACCCTAAACCCGAAGCCTCCAAGGAGCTTGCAGCCGATCAGCACCTGAGCCTGCAAGACCTGGACAAGGACTGGTTTAGGGTTTAGGGTTTAGGGTTTAGGGTTTAGGGTTTAGGGTTTAGGGTAGTCTAAGAAGTATTCAGCATACCCCTAGGGCATACCCCTTAAAAGAAATTAGGGGGGAAGGTAAAATCCTCCCTTCGACTCCCGAATAGTATCCTTTCATATAGGTTTTGGGGTATGGGTTTGGGGTATGGGTTTGGGGTATGGGTTTGGGGTATGGGTTTGGGGTATGGTGAGTTTTTTCTTAAAGTCAGGCCCCACACGCTCCAAGGATTGACTTGGGGGTTTCCGAGAATAGGGTTTATGGTTCAGGGGCGTTTCGCCCTCTTAGCCCAGTAAGCCCCAGGCCCTCCAACCAAACTGGAGACCCGAACCTTCCGACTGTGGTAAAACCCTTGACCCGAAACCCTAAACCCCTAAGCGGTTTCGGGATTAGGGTTTCCCTAAGAACTTTTTCCACGACTCATGAAGATCAGGGGGTGTTGTGCTTAGGGCAGGATTTTTTGGTGTTGGAGGTTCAAGGATTCATTTTCCTACCCCACCTCCACCGACCTGTGTCGCGCTAGCCAGGACCAGACTGCAAAAGCCCACTGCAACTGTCCTTGCGCGTGCGACGCGAATGGGGCCTGCCACGACTCCGCTGGGCGTTTTGCCTATACGACTTGCTGCGGCAACTGCAGGTGACACTGCTCCAAAGCCCGCCTGACTAGTGACTAGTTCCTAGTCTTAGCGCGGAATGAGGAGAACGTGGTGACACACTAAGCCGCGGCGAAGCTCCCAGCAGAGAACCGCGTGTGGCAAGGCGGGAAAAGACTGTCCACACAGGGGTCCATCCTAAGTTGGGGCTCTTTTGACAATTAAGCTGGGAAAGCTGATCTTATCATGGAGACCCGCAAGATATCATGGGCAAGACTACGCGATACTGGAAACGCAAAGAGGGGCCCTAACGTGGCTGTGTGCTGCGCCTGAGCTACATGCAGACGTGCAAGGAGACCCTAAACCCTAAACCCTAAACCCTAAACCCTAAACCCTAAACCCTAAACCCTAAACCCTAAACCCTAAACCCTAAACCCTAAACCCTAAACCCTAAACCCTAAACCCTAAACCCTAAGCCCTAAACCCTAAACCCTAAACCCTAAACCCCCTATAAGCCCTCATCTTGAGCTCAGCCTGCTTGCGTGGTGCTCCAGCGGGCCCTGAGAGGGTGTGTGTGACACCCGTAGAGCCCTAAGCCCTCCAACCTGCAATGGGGTTTACGAAAGTAAGGGACCCCCAAAAATAGACCCCAAATAGTCGGATCCCCTTATAATGAGGACCCCAAATAGTAGGATCCTCTCATAATAAGGGCCCCAAATGGTAAGGACCCCAAATAGTAGGATCCCCTTGTAATAGGGTTTAGGGTTTAGGGTTTAGGGTTTAGGGTTTAGGGTTTAGGGTTTAGAGCCCTTCGAGAATGGAGCCCCGATGATGAGAGCGGCTGCTTGGGCCATGTGCGCCCTACCCTGGCTCTGCGCCGCACGCTGGAGCCTGAGCACCGCTTCGGACGTTTTGCTTTGGGGACCCTAAGCCCTGAACCCTAAACCCTAAACCCTAAACCCTAAACCCTAAACCCTAAACCCTAAACCCTAAACCCTAAACCCTAAGCCCTAAACCCTAAACTCTAAACCCTAAACGCTAAACAACCATAAGTTCAGGGGTTTTAGGGTCAGGGACATAAGCCAGGGCGTCCCTCCATCAGTCTTAACAGCGAAATATCGCCCCGTCCCCCCGGCCTAGTTTCGAGCAATATCTATGGAGAGCCCCTAAACTCTAAGCCAAAGTAAATATGTACAAGCAGGGCTCTCAGCATTGTCTTTCGGAAGGGAAAAGGGGGTTCCCAGAGCCCTCAAACCCTAAAATTCTCAAGCCAGCAAAACACACCTTGGCACCCGTAAGCCCGGTGTACCCTCTAACCCTGAGCCCTGGCACCCTTTCTCACCGAAAAAAGATCCCCCGCCAGAAAACTGACTTCTGGAACCCCAAGCCCTAGACGCTAAACCCCGAAACCCCAAACTCCGAAACCCTACACCCCGAAACCCCAAACTCCGAAACCCTACACCCCGAAACCCTAAACCCTAAACCCTAAACCCTAAACCCTAAACCCTAAACCCTAAACCCTAAACCCTAAACCCTAAACCCTAAACCCTAAACCCTAAACCCCCGGAAACCCTAAAAACCCGAAGATAGGTCAGCACGCCCGGAGCGCCTTCTCCGAGCGGAAGGAGGCGAGGGAGCCTGGGGTTTGGGGGGTTTCTTGGGGTTTGGGGATGAAGGATTGGGATGCTTGGGATGTTTCGGGTTTAGGGTTTAGGGTTTAGGGTTTAGGGTTTAGGGTTTAGGGAACGGATGTTGAAGATGTTTAGGATGTTTAGGATGCTTCAGTTTGCAAGGTAAAGAGTCGAGGGTATCTAGGAATTTAGGGTGCTTCGGGCTTGAGGGCCCTGGGGGGAGGGGCAGGCGGGCTGGATGTTAGGGGCTTGCCCTAAACCCTAAACCCTAAACCCTAAACCCTAAACCCTAAACCCTAAACCCTAAACCCTAAACCCTAAACCCTAAATCCTAAACCCTAAACCCTAAACCCTAAACCCCAAACCCCAAACCCCCAAACCCTGAACCCTAAACCCTAAACCCTAAACCCCCAAACCCCTTTTAGGGTTCAAGGCTTGAGGTTGAGAGTTCGGCTTTCACTGCTGCCATGTCTCTAAGCCCCTGAACCCTAAACCCCAAACGCCCTAAACCCCAAGACCCCCCTAAACCACGAACTCTAAACCCCAAACGCCAAAATCTACACCCCAAACCCTAAACCCTAAACCCTAAACCCCAAACCCTAAACCCTAAACCCTAAACCCTAAACCCTAAACCCCAAACCCCAAACCCCAAACCCCAAACCCGAACCCCGAAAGCCCAAAGCTGTCTTGTTTGTAGGAGCCGCAGCGGCTGAACAGCAGCTGCCCGGGCGGGACCCTGCGTCTTTCAGGCCTCTACCAGGCAGGGCAATAGGGGTTTCAGGATTTTTGGGGTTCAGGGTTTAGGGTTTAGGGTTAGGGGTTTCGGGTGTCATGGGTTTGGGGTTTAGAATTTTGGGTTTGGGTGTGGGGTTTCAGGGTTTTCGGCCTTTAGGGTGTTGCAGGGGTTTGTTCGGGGTTTTCAGTATGTTTTGGGGGGCTTTTGGGTTTTAGGGTTTGGTAGGGTGTTTTGGGGGGTTTTCATGATTTTTGTTTGTTTTTTTGAATGGGGGGGTTAGGGTTTTAGGGTTTGTGAGGGTGTTTTGGGGTTTCTCAGGATTTTTTGAGGGGTGTTATTTATGCGTTTAGGGTTTGTTGGGGTGTTTTGGGGCTCAGGATATTTTAGGGGTTTCGGGGTTTTAGGGCTTCTTGGGTTGATTAGGGTGTTTGGGGTTTAGGTTTTTTGGAGTTTGAGGGTTTTAAGGCATGAGGGTTTCGAAGTCTGAGGGTTCAGGACTTCAGGGGGTTTAGGCTGCCTTTCTGGGTTGCCGAACTGCAGGGCTCCGTAGCACAAAAACAGCCCAATTTTAGACCTTACTCAGCTTCTGGGGTGTAGGTTAGCAACAGCCTTTCCAACGGGGGGGGGGGGGGGGGACGAGTTTTCGAACAGCCTCGCAGGACATTGGGCCAGGCCCATTGCGTTGCTGTCAACTGTATACTTGGAGGTTCATGGTACTTACTAACCACTTATAACTGTACTTATAACCCTACTTATAATCCCCCTAAAGGGCCTTCTAGGGGTTATCCCAATTATAAGTAGGGTTATAAGCCCAGTTATCAGTGGTTATTAAGTCCCATGAACCTCCAAGTAGGGTCCAGGGTGTGGGTGTGGCGTTTGTGCTCAAGCACGACTCGGTATTGCCCCTTGAAGAAGGATGTAAGGCTTTAGCATCGGCACGAATACCCTAAGTGACAGAGTGTTGTGGGATGATTGAGATGTTATAGGGTTCTTAAGGGACGGGGTTCAAGGTGGGGGATGTAAGCCAAGGTTCCATAATACTCCCTACTGCTGTAAGGTTACCTAGGTACCTACCCCCCATGAACCCCCCTCCCTGAAGAACTCTATAAAGCTACTGAAGGGGCGGGGGCCTCTACGACCCCAACCCGAAATCCTTTAAAGTCTAGCTCACTCGGGCCTTTATGCAGAGGATCCCAGAACTCTAAGGCCCTAACCCTCAACCCTCAACCCTCAACCCTCAACCCTCAACCCTCAACCCTCAACCCTCAACCCTCAACCCTCAACCCTCAACCCTCAACCCTCAAACCCTTAAACCCTTAAACCCTTAAACCCAACCCTCAACCCTAAACCCGACATACCATGGATGCAGGTCGACGAGCCAGTCAAGATCACAGAGGGCTGCAATCTCATCGCCGAGGGTGCCAAACCCGAAGCTCCACATCCCCTAGGGTTTAGGGTTTAGGGTTTTTGGGGTTTAGGGTTTAGAATTTGGGGTTTAGGGTTTAGGGTTCAGGGTTTAGGGATCTTATCCTAACTGCTGTCTCTCTCTCTCTCTCTCGGTCGGTCTCTCTCGCCCTCCCTCCCTCTCATCAACCTATCTGTCAGTGTGTCTAACCATATTTCGATTCTGTGCTGCTTGGCTTCACTCTGTTCCTTGTTGTGCTTATTAATGATACGACATGCTGTTCTACTGCATCGACATCTGGAAAAGGATCATGCCTTACAGAGGCAGTCATGCAGTCTATTGTGCCCTAAGCTCTCAACTTAGGCAGTCTCCTTCTCAGAGTAAGTTAGGGTTACCACAATGGACAACATCTTTTGGGATGTTCCCCCTTCTACTAACAGTCCTTAATCGGGATTCTAATTCTAATAATAGGGGGTACTATATCCCAAGGACAGTCAGTATAAAGGGGGAACATCCCAAAATGTTTCATTTGTACAGTACCAACAGACACCCTCTTGAAGTCGGTTGCTGAAAGTCGGTTCCTGTAAAGGGAAGCCCCCCCCCCAAAGCCACAGAGCCTCTCACTTCCCTGTCCAAACCCCGAAACCCCGAAACCCCGAAACCCCGAAACCCCGAAACCCCGAAACCCCGAAACCCCGAAACCCCGAAACCCCGAAACCCCGAAACCCCGAAACCCTAAACCCTAAACCCCAAACCCCAAACCCCAAACCGTAAACTCCAAACCCTAAACCCTAAACCCCAAACCCTAAACCCCGCAGGTGCGGTGGAAGTTTGGCTTTGGCAGCCCATTTCTTTCCGGGAGCTCGACCTGTATGGCACGGTGGCTTTCATGGCACCGCGGCTGCGGTTAGGGTGGAATTCCAAGTGCGGCTGAGTTTCGGGTTTAGGGTTTATGGCACTGCTGGGTGCAGGTTATGCGATGCGCCACGGGTCAGAATCCAGAAGGATGCTGTTTTGGTGACACGAATCAAAGAGACACATGTGACCTGGTATTCCCTAGAAGGAGTTGAATGCGTTGCATGCTTTCCAGGACAAGGTAAAAGCGCAGTGGAACACACGGTGGAATGCCCGTCGCTAAGGGTGTAGGACAGTGTAGGAAGTGTAGGGTTCAGGGTCCGGGTTTAGGCTTGAGGCTTTTGGTTTTTCGGGTTTAGACAGGTTTTTAGGGTAGGGGTTCTGGGTTTAGACGGGTTTAGTATCAGGGCTTCGGGTGCATGCGACCCTAAACCCTTAAACCCTAACCCCTAAACCCTAAACCCTACACACTACACACTACACCCTAACCCTAAACCCTAAACCCTAAACCCTAAACCCTAAACTCTAAACCCTAAACCCTAAACCCTAAACCCTAAACCTTTAACCATGAGGCCTATCAGAAGCTCACAGAGCCATGCCTCACCATCGACGGGGCCACCACCCTGCACCCGGGCGCGGTTCCTGGGTAGCCTAGTGGTGCCCTTTTCCCTTTTTTTGGGAAGAGTTCCCTAAACCCTAAGCCCTAAGCCCTAAACCCTAAACCCTGAACCCTAAACCCTAAACCCTAAACCCTCAACCCTAAACCCTAAACCCTAAACCCTTATTATAAGATGGTTGTCTGGGCTAGCAAGGCTGTCAGGATCATCGGCTGCCAGAACCGGCACAGACCCAGGTACACCGACAAGGACAGGCCCATTTAGGGTTTAGGGTTTAGGGTTTTGGGTTTTGGGTTTGGGGTTTAGGGTCTTGGGTTTAGGGTTTCGGGTTTAGGCATTTACGGCCTAGGCATGAGGCATGAGCTGCAGCCGACACATCCTTGTCAAGAGCCCTAAAGCTCCAAGGCCGAAGCTAAAAGTCCTAGAAGCCCTAAAAGAGCCCTAACAGCCCTAAACGCCCTAAAAGCCCTAAAAACCCTACGAGAGAAAAAACTTAAACGCCCTAAAAACCCTAAACACCTTCTAAAGCAAAGCCTGAAAACCCTAAAAACCCCCAAAAAACCTTAACCCTACAGAACCCTAAAAAACCCTCAACGACCCCTTCAAAACCTTTGAGAACCCCGTAAAACTTAAAAACAAATCCTTAAGAACCCCTTAAGAACCCCTTTAGAACCCCTTAAGAAGCCCTTAAGAGCCCCTTAAGAACCCCTTGAAAAACTCTCTAAGAACCCCTGAAATGCCCAAAAACACAACGAGAGAGGACAGGACCAAGAGGACCTGAGATCCCTCAAAGCCCCGGAAAGAACCTCAAAAACCCAACCCCCTCGAAACCCCCAACAAAATCTTAAGAACCCCTTAAAACCCCCTTCAGAAGCCCCCAAAAAACGCACCGAGAGAGGACAGGACCAAGATGACCTTCGATCTTAAGAACCCCTTTTAAAACAGAATCCTTAAGAACCCCTTAAGGAGCCCTTTAACAACCCTTTAAGAACCCCTTAAAAACCGAAAAACCCACCGAGAGAGGACAGGACCAAGATGAGCTTCGATCCCTCAAAGCCCCGGAAAGAACCCCTCAAAAACCCAACCCCCTAGAACCCCCCCCCCCCAAAAAAAAATCTCAAGAACCCCTTAAAACCCCCTTAAAGAACCCCCCCAAGAAACGAACCAACGAGAGAGGACAGGACCAAGATGAGCTTCGATCCCTGCACGTGGGCCCGCGGGGGCGCGCTCCACGCTGGCGGGGACCTCACCATCGAAGGCGCCCACCTCGAAGCTCAGAGCATTCGGGCTCTTCTTCATCTAGGGTTTGGGGTTTAGGGTTTGGGGTTTAGGGTTTAGGGTTTGGGGTTTTGGGTTTAGGGTTTAGGGCCCACCTCGAAGCTGAGACGCCCAGGTATAGTGCTCTTGTTCATGTAGGGCTTCAGGGTTTGAGGGTTTTAGGGCTTTAGGGCTTTAGGGGCTTTAGGGTCTTTGGGGTTATTTAGGGTTTTAGGGCTTTAGGGTTGTAGGGTTTGAGGGTTTTAGGGCTTTAGGGCTTCAGGGTTTCAGGGCTTTAGGGTTTCAGGGTTTTAGGGCTTCAGGGTTGTAGGGTTTGAGGGTTTTAGGGTTATTTAGGGTTTTAGGGCTTTAGGGTTTGAGTGTTGGAGGGTTTTAGGGCTTTAGGGCTTCAGGGTTTAGGGTCTTTAGGTTTTAGGGCTCAGGGTTGTAGGGTTTAGGGTTTAAGGGTTTTAGGGTTTTAGGGTTTGTGGGGTTTTAGGGCTTTGGGGTTATGTAGGGTTTTAGGGTTTTAGGGTTTTAGGGTTTTAGGGTTTATTTAGGGTTCAGGGTCCAACAACCGAGGAAATCAGCGGGTCCTCCACCACAAGTTGTGGCGGTGCCATCTACGTCGCAGGCCAGGATGTTGGAGACCCAGCAACCGCTTGAGTACTGACGGCCCTTTTAACCCTTCAACTTTTAGTTTGTGGTTTGGGGTTTTGGGGATTTGGGTTTTAGGGTTTAGGGTTTGGAGTTTAGGGTTGGGGTTTTGGTTTGGAGTTTTGGGGTTTGGGGTTTGGGGTTTGGGTTTAGGGTTGTTAGAACCCTTCACACCTTTGCCCTGAACCCTGTAAGCCTTAAACCCCAAGCCCCTTCATTCCTACATGCGGATCCTTGCTCTCATTTATGCTTATTTAAGGGGTCTTGAGCTCGTGAGTTGAGAGTGAAGATTTGTGAATTCTAAACCTCTGCCTCCAGTCATGGCTTCCCAGCAGCTAAACCTACCCCTCCCTCCCCCCCTCCGGTTTAGGGTTTAGGGTTTAGGGTTTAGGGTTTATGGTGTAGGCTCCGCTTCAAGCTCAGCTCGTCACACCGTCGGAGGCTTCTTCAACCTTGCGGGCAGCAGCATGCTCATCCACCGCTCGCATGCGGGCTTTGATGGCGATGCGGGAGGCTCCGTTGTTTGCGTCTTAGGGTTTGGGGACCCCACATCTTTACGACCTGAAACCAAAAAAGCCAACCCTACACCCCAAACCCCAAACCCCAAACCCCAAACCCCAAACCCCAAACCCTAAACCCCAAACCCCAAACCCCAAACGCTAAACCCTAACCCTAAACCCTATACCCGAAACCCTAAACCCGGAAGTGGTCCTCAGGTGCCCTGTATGTGGTTGGCAACCTCACCGTGGCCAACGCCACTCTCGAGGTCTCAACAACGCACGCTTTCAGGGG
Source organism: Symbiodinium natans (assembly GCA_905221605.1). Lineage (NCBI taxonomy): Eukaryota > Dinophyceae > Suessiales > Symbiodiniaceae > Symbiodinium > Symbiodinium natans. The sequence goes on along the minus strand of CAJNDS010000895.1, from coordinate 36,767 downwards.
AGGCCCGGTGTTCCTAAGAACTTGGGGTTTAGGGTTTAGGGTTTAGGGTTTAGGGGTCCTAAGAACTGCCCTGGAAGGGCGGCTGCAGGTTTGTGGCGTCGGGTTTTGAGGGTTTGTGGGTGGGACTCGAACTGCCCCAGAGGCCCACCTCACGCAAACCCTAAACCCTAAACCCTAAACCCTAAACCCTAAACCCTAAACCCTAAACCCTACACCCTACACCCTACACCCTACACCCTACACCCTACACCCCAAACCCTAAACCCTAAACCCTAAACCCTAAACCCTAAACCCTAAACCCTAAACCCCAAACCCTAAACCCTAAACCCTAAACCCTAAACCCTAGTGTTAGGCTTTTCCTACAGGTGCGCTGCACAGCAACCACCACATCAACGTCGTGAACTCGACACTTGCGGTGACCAACGCCCAGGCAGAGTTCGGAGGTCGGGACCCCGGGAGTAGGCACTTTTGTTCCTTTTTGTAATCCACGGTTTAGGGTTTAGGGTTTCGGGTTTCGGGTTTAGGGTTGGGGGTTTAGGGTTTAAATTTAAGGTTTAGGGTTTAGGGTTCAGGTTTAGGGTTTAGGGTCCCCAAGCCCGTAAACCCCTGAACCCCCAAAGTCCTAGAAGCCCTCTAGGCGCGCTGTCCGCCTTTGGTAGCCTGCAGCTGGCCCACGCCAGCGTGACGCTCAGCCACGTGCAAGCGGGCCATTCCGGAGGTGGCATTGCCCTTGGTTTGAATGGCTCACCCCTCAACCCTCAACCCTCAACCCTCAACCCTCAACCCTCAACCCTCAACCCTCAACCCTCAACCCTTAACCCTCAACCCTCAACCCTAAACCCTAAACCCTAAACCCTAAACCCTAAACCCTAAACCCTAGGGTAATTATAGGTCTAGGGTCCTCAAGGCTTCTGAGTCATGAGTTGCCAGATTCGCCTCACTCCCCTGTGGCCCCTCTTACTCACACTTGACAAGTGACTTCTATATTAGGGGTTAAGGTTTAGGGGTTTAGGGTTAAGTTTTTTTTGGTGTAGGGCCGAGGGTTTAGACATAACTCGGTTTAGGGGTTTAGGGTTTAGGGTTGAGGGTCTTAGGGCTTTAGGCAGGGCAGTGCTCTAAATAAGGGTCCTGCTTGTGGCCTCCCGTATATAGCACGGCGGACTGAAATAAGGACCCTGAAAAGTGACCCTAATTTAAATTTAACCCTAATTTATCCCTGAACCCCAAACCCCAAACCCCAAACCCAAAACCCCAAACCACAAAGCCCAAACCCCACACCCCAATTCCCAAACCCAAAACCCCAAACCTCAAACCCCAAACCCCAAACCCCACACCCAAACCCCAAACCCTAAACTCTAGACCCAAAAATGAACCCTAATCCAGGGAACTATCCATATAGTGCTTGTGTTTCAATGTAACTCGGATAATGGGAAGCCCAGAACAGGCTCGGGGCTTCCGAAGTTTCCTTTAGGGCTTGCCGCTTCGCGGCCAAACCCTCCCTAAACCCTAAACCCTAAACGCTAAACCCTAAACCCTAAACCCTAAACCCTAAACCCTAAACCCTAAACGCTAAACCCTAAACCCTAAACCCTAAACCCTAAACCCTAAGCCTTGTTTAAACCCTAAGCCCTAAGCCCCAAGCCCTAAGCGCGAACCCTAAACCCTAAACCCTAAACGCCAAACCCTAAAGCTCTTCAAGAGAAGGCGGGGCGCACTGCGGACGCGTGACGGTGGCAGAGAGCGACCTGACCATCAGTCACGCGGAGG
>CAJNDS010000895.1:17500-32500 GCA_905221605.1 Symbiodinium natans | reverse complement strand
AACCCTAAACCCTAAACCCTAAACCCTAAACCCTAAACCCTAACTCCTAAATCCCAAACCCTAAACCCTAAACCCTAAACCCTAAGCCCTAAACCCTAAACCCTAAACCCTAAACCCTAAAGCCCTAAACCCTAACCCCTAAACCCTAAACCCTAAACCCTAAACCCTAAACCCTCAACCCTCAACCCTCAACCCCTACTTGAAGTTCCTGCAACCCAGGAGAAGCTGCTGCGCTTCCGGAAGGTGAACTGCTCTGCGGCCCCCGGCTGCGTACTGCGTGCCTTTGAGAAGGTCTTGAAGGTGGCCGTCAGAACTACGGATGCTCTTGTAGGGTTTAGGGTTTAGGGTTTTGGGTTTTTGGGTTTAGGGTTTAGGGTGTAGGGTGTAGGGTGTAGGGGTTAGGGCCTGCATAAGTCTTGCTCTTTTCTACTATTTGCTTAAGAACCCCCCCCCCCAAAAAAAAAAAAACACACACACACACACGCAAAAGGAACAACATCCTTCCTTATACGAGTAATATCGGGATTGTTGTATTTCATCTTTTGGGGTTCTTAGTAAATAGTAGTTTACAGGCAGCTTTCAGGCAATCTAGAAGAGCTCGATGAACAGTTTCTGCCGCTGAGTTGTCATCAGAATCGTCAAAAAGGCTTGTCTACACTGGTGACTTCGTGCCTTTGCCTTAAAACCCTCAGTCCTAAACCCTAAACCCTGAACCCTGAACCCTGAACCCCAAGCCCTGAACCCTAAACCCTAAACCCCGAAGTCCAAATGCACCGGAGGTGGGGGAGCTCTTCTGCCACCGTGGCGAGGGCTTTCTGAGGCGGACGACCTCCCTGCGCTGCCACCCCTGCCCTGAACCTCGACTGCTTCCCTCGGTAGGCCCGTGGGACGTTTTACCTTTTTCCCTGATAGTGTTTAAGAGAATCCTGTTCGGGAATATTTTTCGTTGGCGTTTAAGGGCCCTCCGAGTTCCGGTCTTATGTTTAACTTAGGGCTTAGGGTTCAAGGTTTAGGGTTGAACGGTTTAGGGTTTAGGCTTGGGATGTTCCCCCCTTACACAAACAGCCCTTAAAAAGCATTGCAGTACCCCCTCCATTATAATCCCCATTCGGGGTTCTGTTAGTGTAGGGGGGGAGCATCCCAAGTTCGGGGTGTAGACCTTCAACCCTAGGCCTCCCCAAAGCCGCAGCCTCTCAGAGAGATCCAAGAACAGCTGAACCCTAAACCCTAAACCCTAAACCCTAAACCCTAAACCCTAAACCCTAAACCCTAAACCCTCAACCCTAAACCTTAAACCCTAAACCCTAGACTCAGCTGAGGAACAGACCACGCGCTTGACGGGGGACGCCACCCTCCCGTGTACACAGTGCCCAGAAATCCCGAGGCTTGGGGCCACAGGGTTTCGGGTTTAGGGTTGAATTAGGCTTGAATTAGGGTTGAGGGTTGAGGGTTGAGGGTTGAGGGTCGAGGGTTGAGGGTTGAGGGTCGAGGGTTGAGGGTTGAGGGGGCTAATTAGGGTTCAAGGAATGTTGAGGGTTTGGGGGGAGTAGGGGTTGAGGGCTTGGGTTTTGAGGTTTTGAAGTTTGGCTCAAATAGTGTTGAGGGTTCGGAGATTAGGTCTCCTGAAGCACCTACGCGCCGCAAAAAAAATGTTTAGGCCAGGCATTTTTTCTCACAACTGAACTTCAGCTGAATCCTAAGCTCCAAGTAAGCAGCAATATGACAAGGCCGGGTAGGGTGTGGTAGAGGGAGAAGAGTAGAGGAGGGGGGGGGGGGGGGTGCAAGAGGGGGCAGGGGAACACAGTTACCCATTCCGGGCAAAATAGTGCCAAGTGGTTCGCCATAAAGATACCCGTAGTTTTAAGCAAAGGTACCCCCAAAAGGAATATCGTTTTGGGACCCTGGAAATCCTCCACCGGATGCTCCTTGACATCGATTTGGGTTTGCGCCTGGGCCAGGTAGGCCATCTGGGACATGTTTATACTTCGTTCATTGAGACTTTCTTCACAGCCATTTTTTAAATGCCAGTCTACGTATCACTCCCTCACAGCCCCGAAGACCCGAACCCACATGGGGGCCGCCAAAGACGTCTCGTGGAGGATACCGATCAGCTGTGAGCCGGCGAAGGTCGCGCTCCCGGCAGGTACCATGGTGCCGGCCCCAGCAAGCCTGAGTGAGAGACCGTTCAAGGATTTGCGAGAGTTTAAGGGTTGTAGGGTTTAAGGGTTTAGGGTTCAGGGTTTAGGGCTGACCCCTAATTCTTAATGGGGAATGAGGGGAATGAGGTACCCTATATCGTTGCCTTAATGGGTGTATGTAGAGGTATACTCTGCTAGTTGAAGGTTTTCGGGTTGTCGGGGTTTGGGGAGGGCTGCAGAATGCTAGGCCTAAATCCTATAAACCCATAAAACCCCTAAACCCTTAGCACCGCCCTGCAGGTGAACATCAAGCTGAACGCCGTCGTCTCAGAGAATTCGCGCGAGCCGTACAACCTTACCGACCTCACCGAGTGGTATTTCTGCCCAAATCGGCAGGCGGGCGCGCCCTAAACCCTAAACCCTAAACCCTAAACCCTGAAGCCCTCTAGGAAACTCCAAGAAGTTGGAGCATCCTTCCCCCATAGCCCCAAAAGGTGTCTAATCATCCTTAAGCTACCAGTTGCTTAAGAACCCCCCTCAAAAAATTATTCTTCCTTATTAAGGGGAATACAGGGATCATCGTTTTTTTTTTTTCATTCCCTTTGGGGTTCTTAAGCAAATGGTAGTAAACCATGTTCCAACTTTGTGGAGTTTACTGTATACCCCCCTCCCCCCCTTACCATTCCCAAAACGAGGCCTGAAAATCATCTCATCGCCCTTCTCTTTAGATGAAGCTCCATATTGATGATTAGAATTCTCGATGTTTTTGGGGGAGTAGGTTCTCCAGGAGTCTAAATTCCCCATGTGCCCGGCTGGGTGGTGCAGTTCCGGTTTCGGTGACCGATCGGCTAAATCCTAAAGCCCTAACCCTACAGCATGTTTAAGAAGTGTAGACACCCGGAAACCCATGGGACCTGAGCCTAAAACCCTAAAACCCTAAATCCTAAATCTTATAAACCCTAAACCCGAAACCCGAAACCCTAAACACTAAGCCCTAAACCCCAAACCCTAAACCCTCAGCCTCCAGGCCTGCCCCGGGGGAATCATCGAGGCAGGTCGCTGGCCCGGGGAGGCACCCCGAATTCAGGAGACGGGCCTTTCTTTGTTCCGTTCGCTTTCAGGAGGGTTTAGGGTTTAGGGTTTACGGTTCAGGGTTTAGGGTTTAGAGTTTAGAGTGCAGGGTTTAGGGTTCAGGGTGCAGGGTGTAGGGTTGAGGTATTTAGGGGGTCTGAGAGGGAGCATGTGGCGAGGAGGGAGGCCTAAACCACAAGCCCCAATCCCTCAACACATGCAACCACATTCAAGAACCCTAAACCCTAAACCCTAAACTCTAAACCCTAAACCCTAAACCCTAAACCCTAACTTGCCCCCTGTAAACCCTGAAGCCCTAACCGCAAAATTGGCTAGGACGCTGTACTTAGGTCAGGTCGCCGGGCCGTCTGTAGGTGTTCTTGGGGGCCGACAAGCGAAAGCACCGAGAACTGTCAGGATTCAGGGTAAACCTCCATCCCCCAAACCGCGAACCCTAAACCCTAAACCCTAAACCCTAAACCCTAAACCCTAAACCCTAAACCCTAAACCCTAAACCCTAAACCCCAAACCCTAAACCCTAAACCCTAAACCCTAAACCCTAAACCTTGAACCCTGAACCCTGAACCCTAGAATTCAGGACATGCCATGCCGGAAGGGATTTTGCGGGCGAGGGTGGCCTGACTTGCATTCAGTGCTTTTAGGGTTTAGGGTTTAGGGTGTAGGGTTTAGGGTTAGGGTTTAGGGTTTAGGGTGCATTGAATCTGCAGTTTTGGGTGTATAGGGTTAGAAGCCCCAACACCCAACACCCACTCCCTCCCCCCCTTCCCCCCTCCCCCCCCCCGACCGCCAGGCAAACCAAAGCAAATGCAAGACCCTGAGCCTCAAAACCCTCCAGCCCAGACCCCTAAACCTTAAACGCCCGACACCCCGACCCCTTACCTCTAACCCCCTAAACCCTGAAGGTCTTCCTTCAATCTTCGCCGTTTCTCGTTGAATCTCACTACACGCCCTGAAGCCAAAACCCTAATCTCATGATTCAGGGCTTGGGGAGGGCTCGGACTGCTGTGCAGGGTGCGGCTTAGCGTTTGGGTTAGGGTGTTTAGGGGTCTAGGGTTTAGGGTTTAAGGTCTAAAGAGCTTCCGCTTAGGATGTTTGTTGGGGGGGGGGGGGGGTTTGGGGTTTTGGGGGCCTCAGGTTTCTTAGTTGGTGTGGGCTTGGGGTTTCGGGTTCCAAGGGCTTAGGGTTTAGGGTTTGGGGTTCAGGGTTTAGGGTTTGGGGTTTGGGGTTTAGGGGTTAGGGTCTTGAAGCCAGGTGTGTTCACTGTGACAGCGGCAGTGGCTTCGCCCGGTCGGACAGCGACGTGCTGCACTGCATCAAGTGCGCAGACAAGGCCCCAGAATCCTTAAGCCCTTTTAGCCCTAAAGCCCTAAAGCCCTAAAGCCCTAAAGTCCTAAAGCCCTAAAGCCCTAAAGCCCTAAAGCCCTAAAGCCCTAAAGCCCTAAAGCCCTAAAGCCTAAGCAGTAACCCTAAACCCTAAACCCTAAACCCTAAACCCTAAACCCTAAACCCTAAACCCTAAACCCTAAGCCCGAATGGCCGGAAGCCCGAACCCGAAGCCCGAAACCGCACGCCAGGTGATGGTGTACATCCTCATGCGCCTGGCCAGGGACGTGGGCTTCTTCACCTTCGCAGCCGTCAGCGTCGTTGGGCTGGGTTTCGGGTTTCGAGTTCGCAGCCCAAAACCCAAAAACCCAACACCCAAAACCCTAAACCCTAAACCTTAAGCCTCAAACCTATCCCTAAACCCTAAACCTTATCCCCTAAATCCTAAACCTTAAGCCCTAAACCGCCTAGACATGAATTGGGCCCTAAACCCTATTCGGCTCTTAACCTCGGCCCAAAATACAAACCCTGCACCGCCGAACCCAAATCCCAAAACCCTAGACCCCAAAACATTCAACAAGATCCTCCAAACCCTTAACCCTGGATGCCCACATCTCATTTTGTGAGTATATACATGCTTATATATACACATACATGAAAGGTGGTGTTTTAGGAACGCCAGCGAACCCTCAACCCTAACAGCTAAGCCTTAAACCCTAACCCCTAACCCCTAAACCCCAACCCTCAGCCCTAAACCCTAAACCCCAACCACCAAGTCCTAAACCCTACACCCTACGGCCTGACCCCTGAGCCCTGAGCCCTGAACCCTGAACCCTAAACCCTAAACCCTAAACCCTAAACCCTAAACCCTAAACCCTAAACCCTAAACCCCAACACCCGAACCCGAAATCCAAGGTCGCCAAAGGCAGGCGCGATCGACCCCTGAGTCGCACCCTGCTGAACCAGCTCATGGCCTTCGCTGCTGTGTCCAACAGCGTGCTGCTCCCCGGTGTGGTTTAGGGTTTAGGGTTTAGGGTTTAGGGTTTGGGGTTTAGGGTTTAGGGTTTAGGGTTCAGGGTTTGGGGTTTGGGGTTTGGGGTTTCGGGTTTAGGGTTTGGGGTTTAGGGTTTAGGGGCCTCTAGAATTGTTTGCTGAAAGCTGCAGCCCGCCAGAAAGTCCCTTATCTCTTCAAATCCCAAGCCCTAAGCACCCGTAAAACCCGCCACATAGGGCCTTAGGGTTTACTAGGACCCAGATCGAGTAGGCTCTTATGCCTTTGTTAGGGTTTAGATTCCCTTACAAGCCCCCTGTAAACCAAAAAGGGCCCTTGTTTATTCCTAGGTTTCTCTTGGGTCAGGGTTTAGGGTTTGGAGTTTAGGGTTTAGGGTTTAGGGTTTAGGGTTTTTGGGTTCGGCCCTCATCTCAGCACCCTCAAAAGGCCTCGAAGCTAGGGTTGGAGCCCCATACGGGTAGTGTTGAGGGTCTAGGGTTTAGGGTTTAGGGCTAGGGTTTAGGGTTTAGGGTTTAGGGTTTAGGGTTTAGGGTTTAGGGTTTAGGGTTTAGGGTTTAGGGTTTATGGTTTTGGGTTTAGGGTTTATGGTTTAGGGTTTAGGGTTTAGGGTTTAGGGTTTAGGGTTTAGGGTTTAGGGTTTAGGGTTTAGGGTTTAGGGTTTAGGGTTTAGGGTTTAGGATTTAGGGTTTAGGGTTTAGGGTTTAGGGTTTAGGGTTTAGGGTTTAGGGCTTAAGCGGCGGAGGTGGTACAAGGCGGGGAGACAAGGAGGATTCCTGCCAGACTACCCCTCCCCTCACTATCCCTGGCGCGGATCACCTCCCCTCTGAAGTCTTGAACTTGTCAGACCACTTCATTGTTGAGATAAACCCTAAACCCTAAACCCTAAACACTGAACCCTAAACCTCAAATCCCTAACCCTAAACCACCCCCCCCCCCCCCAAAAAAAAAAAAAAAAATAAAAAAAATAATAAAATAAAAAAATACTTCGAACATCCCCACCCTCTCTTGGTAGAGATACTCTGGGGTTGGGCACTCCAGCGGCTGGGCACTCTGGGGACAATCTGGGGTTGGGCACTGGGCACTCCAAGGAGACTCTGGGACTGGGCACTCCGGGGACAGGCACTCTAGGGAGACTCTGGGGTGGGAGACTTGGGGCTGGGCACTCCGGGGACACTCTGCGGTTGCGCACCCTAGGGAGACTCTGAAATTGGGCCTCTGGGGTTCTCTTGGGGTTGGGCACTCCAGGGACACTCTAGAGTTGGGCACTCTGGGGACACTTGGGGGGTGGGCACTCCAGGGATGAGCGAGGAGTAGACCGGGCGAGGAGAAGAGTTCCGGGCGAGGAGAAGAGTTGACTTTAAAATCTAACAACCCCACACCGAGGTTGGGGAAAAAGGAACAAACAAGAGAAACTTTGAGGTCGGCGGTGTCGAAGACAGAGGCCATGGCGAAGCTGGCTCCCACGAGCTTCGCGGCTTGTGGTAAGGAGTTTTCGATCCCCAAGCCCTAAACCCTGAGCCCTAAGCCCTAAGCCCTAAGCCCTAAGCCCTAAGCCCTAAGCCCTAAGCCCTAAGCCCTAAGCCCTAAGCCCTAAGCCCCAAGCCCTAAGCCCTAAGCCCTAAGCCTTAAACCCTATCCCTACCCCCTAAGCCCTAAGCCCTAAACCTTAACCCCTATCCCTACCCCCTAAACCCTATTTCTGTTTGGGGCTTGGGGCTTGGGGCTCAAGATCTCCCCTAAGAGAAGGCTTTACTTGTTGCTTTTCCCAAGGCCATTTGTCAACCGAGGCTTGCTGTGGTTCTTCGTGGCGGAGGACGCTCCTGTGAGGTTCGGGAGCTTTCGGGTTTAGGGTTCAGTGTTCAGGGTTCAGGGTTTAGGGTTCAGGGTTTAGGGTTTAGGGTTCAGGGTTTTTAGGGGTTTTGGGCTTTAGAGGTTTCGGGTTATGATTAGGCTAGTGGTTCAAGGCTTGGGGCTTTTGGTTTTAGGGTTTTCGGGTTTAGTGCGGATGGATGGGGTTTAGGGTTTAGGGTTTAGGGTTGAGGGTTGAGGGTTGAGGGTTGAGGGTTGAGGGTTGAGGGTTGAGGGTTGAGGGTTGAGGGTTGAGGGTTGAGGGTTGAGGTTTAGGGGTTCGGGTGATGGTCGGGACTTGCGGTAGGCCTATGGGTTGGGATTTGGGAGCATCCATTTAGGGCTTCAGTTCGTGGTGGTACCCTATCCCCTTTAAGCCCTATCCCCTTCAAGCCCTAAACCCAAAACCCTAAACCCCAAACCCTATCTTTCACCCTAAACTCACCTCCCCTGGCTTGTGCCTGCCAGGAGAACGAGTCTCTGTCCGCAGAGTGCCTACTGCGCCACTTCGGCTACCCCCAGGCCAGGGAAACCAATCGTCAAGCCCAGAATAGGGCTTAGGGTTTAGGGTTTAGGGCTCAGGGATTAGTTTAGGGTTTAGGGTTACGGGTTTAGGGTTTAGGGTTTCGGGTTCCAGGTTTCCGCCTTACAGGTGGAATGCTTTCGGGGTTTCCGAACATAGGGGTACCCTTTTTGGGGGTCCCTTTAAGGGGATTCTCCTCTATTTCGGGGTAGAAGAGGGGTAGCCCTATTTTGGGAAAGACCCATATGGGTCAGGTGCCCGACAACTCCAAAATCCTAAAGGTTAAACACAACCTTAAACACCATATGGGCAGCTCTCTAAAATTGGGGTCCCTTTTGGGGGATCCCTTGAAAAAGGATATAGGGACCCAAGAAAGGGAACCCAACTTAGAGAACTCCCCAGGTTGGCGCTATTTTTTTCTTGTGGAACCGGGCCTAGGAGCTCTACCTGGTGCACTTGATGTCCTCGGTGCTTCCTGCAGTGTTGGTCGTCGCCGGGCTTGCGAGGAGGAATTCAGGGGTTGAATGCCCTAAACCCTAAACCCTAAACCCTAAACCCTAAACCCTAAACCCTAAACCCTAAACCCTAAACCCTAAACCCTAAACCCTAAACCCTAAACCCTAAACCCTAAACCTAACCCTAAACCCTAAACCCTAAACCCTAAACCCTAAACCCTAAACCCTAAACCCTAAACCCTAAACCCTAAACCCTAAACCCTAAACCCTAAACCCTAAACCCTAAACCCCAAACCCTGAACCCTGAACCCTAAACCCCAAACCTTAAGTCCGAAACCCTGAATGAAGGCCCATGTGCCCACCGACCCTAAACCCCAAGCCCCCGAAGCCCAAAGCCCAAACAGCACATTGGGGATGATCTAAATTCTGGGGCATACAAGGAATGAGCAAAACAATGGAGATCCCGAAGGGCGTGGGATACCTCATACTACCATACAAACCCCAAACCCCAAACCCCAAACCCCAAACCCCAAACCCCAAACCCCACACCCCAAACCCCAAACCCCAAACCCCAAACCCCAAACCCCAAACCCCAAACCCCAAACCCCAAACCCTAAACCCTAAGCCCTAAACCCTAAGCCCTAAGCCCTCTGAGCCGTCTTTTGGCTAGGAGGCCAGCAGGGGTAGGGTAGTACAGGATCCCGCAACCTCCCCACAAGCCTCACTCATTCTTGAGAATGATCGGGCCCACGGCAGGCTTGGAAGGTGCTGCCTCCAGTGTTTAGGGTTTAGGGTTTAGGGTTTAGGGGTATGAGTCTAAAACCCAAAGACTACACCCGAAAATCCTAGATAACAAACACGCGACTCCCTTATTGCACATAAGAAGCCCTGAACCCTTCTACGCCCTGAGCCTTTTGGCAAAACCAATCCTGCACCCTATGTACGAGCCTGAAGCCTATACCTAAATTACACACCCTTCTTCGCCCTAAGTACTAACCGCAACCCGCACAATCCCTAAACTCCTACCTAACCCCACCCCCCCGCCCGACACCCCACACAGCCCTAAATCCTGAACCCCAAACCCTAAACGCCATGCCCTTAACCCCAAACCCCAAACCCTAGACCCGAAACTGCTGTGCTTGGGTGAGACCAGGTCTCCCTGGCAGCGGTCAAGGCCGTCCTTTCACCTTTTGGGTTTAGGGTTCATGGGTTTAGGGTTTAGGATTTAGGATTTAGGATTTAGGATTTAGGGTTTAGGGTTTAGGGTTAGGGTATAGGGTAGGAGTATGGGAAGATGCGAGCCTGTGTTCTGATTTTTCTGGCCTCAGAGCATGCTTGCTATCGTGGCCCCACGAGACTGGGGAGCCAAGCTAAAATAGGGGGCGGACCAAGTACTAATAGTATTCCCTTATGGTCCCCATATATATGAATATATGTATATTCATTTATTTGTTTTTATTTATTTTCGAAGGACCCCCAAAACTCTATTCGAAGCATTAAGGCCCCCTTTTTTTACTTGGGGTTGAGAGAGGGAGGTGGTGCCTCAAACTCTCCTAAACCCGAAACTGTGAACCCTAAACCGTGAACCCTAAACCCCAAACCCTAAACCCCAAACCCTAAACCCTAAGCCCTAAGCCCCAAACCTAAACCCTGAACCCTAAACCCTAAACCCTAAACCCTGGCAGGGTGGCTGGCTGGCCGCCGTGGTGGGGACCAACGTCTTCCTCCCGAGCTTCTCTGCGGCCTTCGGGAAGTACTTGGTCTCTTATCGAGTCCGACCGGAAGCTTACCAGGCGAGGGTTTTCTTGAAGGCTTCTAGAGCTTTAGGGTGGTTTTCTGTAAGGTTTTGTGGGCTTTAGGGTGTTTGAAAGGAAAAGGTTTGGGGAGAGGGGCTCAGGGTGGTTCCGGAGGCTTTAGGCCTTTTGGGGCTTTTGGGGCTGTAGGTGCAGGGGAGGTTGTTCATTGATTGGCTGACGCTTGGATACCCTAAACCCTAAACCCTAAACCCTAAACCCTAAACCCTAAACCCTAAACCCTAAACCCTAAACCCTGGTGCACGGAAGGATTATCAACTTGGCTTCCTACCTCCCCTTGGTCTACAGCCACACACCACGGTGGCCGTGATCGCGTCGGCCATCACCTGCTGCTTCTTGATAGGTCCAGGAAGCTGGATCTACGCAGCAACCCAGCTGGGTCTCAAGCTTCTTATGGTTTGGGACCCCACACCCTAAACCCTAAACCCTAAACCCTCAACCCTGAACCCTAAACTCTCAACCCTCAACCCTCAACCCTCAGCCCAAAACCCAAAACCCAAAACCCTAAACCCTAGTGCAGCGCAGGCTTCGCAGGCGTTGGTCTCTGCTTCATGTCTACTTTCAGCTCAGGTGCTGCGAAGAAGACACCACTGGAAGGACCCACCTCATGTTCGCTACCTGATGAGCGAGTATAGGACGGGCTGCTCCGCCTGGGAGGCCGGGAAGCAATCAAGCCCCAGTTTTGAGCAAAAGCCAAAAAAAGGTTTAGGGTTTAGGGTTTAGGGTTTAGGGTTTAGGGTTTAGGGTTTAGGGTTTAGGGTTTAGGGTTTAGGGTTTAGGGTTTGGGGTTTAGGGGGTGGGGGGTGGGGGGGGATCCAAAGGTCCTTCTTCGAATTGGGCCTCCGTGGGTTTGCGACGGACACAGAGGGCTGTTTTGGCGACAGGTCTTTGGATCAACTGCCGTGTGCATCTAGTGAATTTCTGTGGCTTGGGTTTGTGATTTGGGTTGTAGGGGTTTAGGGTTGAGCGTGCACGCCCTCAACCCTTGACCCTTATCTCCTTCCAGTGAGACAGGCCACCCTGAGCCCGAAGCCCTAAACCCCCTAACCCCTGTCATACCCTCACCCCTAAGCCCTCGAGCCCAACAATAATGGCCCCAAACCCTCCATTCGGCAACCCGAACCCCAAACCCCTCAACCCCAAACCCTCAAACCCTAAACCCCAAAACCCTAAACCCTAAACCCTAAACCCCAAACCCCTAACACCTAAACCCCAAACCCCTAGACCCTGAAGGTCGAGCGCTTGGTTCGGAAGATGCTGCTTTCCCTGATCACGGCCCTGGTGCCCGTGTCGTACAGCCCAGTGGCTTGGTGGGCTTCGGGTTGAAGGTTTAGGGTTTAGGGTTTACTGTAGGGTTTAGGGTTTAGGGTTTAGGGCTTAGGGCTTAGGGCTTAGGGCTTAGGGCTTAGGGCTTAGGGCTTAGGGCTTAGGGTTGAAGTCTTAGGGTTGATCTTGCCTTCAGGAATTCGAGTTGAGGGTTTGAGGGTTTTGGATCTAGGATTAAGGGCTTCGGGGTGTAGGATGTAGGGGCTTTGGAAGATTTCAGTGGTCTAGCTTTTTCTTGTTGAAGGCTTCAGGGTTTGGGGTTCTGGTGTAGGCTTTAGTATTGATGCTGAGTTGGGGGCAATGAGATAAAACCCTGAACCCGGGACCCAAACCCTAAACCTTTTCTGCCCCAGAGAACTCCGTCCACAAGTTGGGAGGGGGGGGGGGGTGTGCTTAGGATTTTGATGGTGTGCGGTTTAAGTGTAATTATTGTTGAAGGATAAGGGTGTCCGAGAATTGGGGTTTAGGGTGTTAGAGGTTTCGGGGTGTAGGGCTTTAGCGGGTGCAGGGTCTTGGGGTTTAAGGGTTCAGGGCTTTTGGCTTTGATGTTGTCATGGTTCGCATGCACGCCTGCATTCGATTCGAGTGACGTTCCTCAGGCATTTATCTAAGCACAAGGATCTTCTAGGCTTAACCCTAAACACTTAACTCGGGATGTTCCCCCTTTACTAACAGTCCTTAATAGGGATTATAATGGGAGGGGTACGACATTCCCCATTAAGGACTGTTAGTTTACGGGGGAACATCTCAACTTTAGACTCAAGACCCCAAGCCCGACAAACCCTGTACCCGTTAAACCCAAAAACCTAAACGGAACCCGCACGCCTCAAGCCGTACTGCAGACCTGTACCCTTTGCTCTTGCTGTTCGTCCGATTCCTACACACTCTTAAACCCTCAACCCTCACCCCTCACCCCTCACCCCTCACCCCTCACCCCTCACCCCTCACCCCTCACCCCTCACCCCTCACCCCTCACCCCTCACCCCTCACCCCTCAACCCTCAACCCTCAACCCTCAACCCTCAACCCTCAACCCTCAACCCTCAACCCTCAACCCTCAACCCTCAACCCTCAACCCTCAACCCTCAACCCTCAACCCTCAACCCTCAACCCTCAACCCTCACCCCTCAACCCTCAACCCTCAACCCTCAACCCTCAACCCTCAACCCTCAACCCTCAACCCTCAACCCTCCCCTCAACCCTCAACCCTCAACCCTCAACCCCCCCCCCCCCCCCCCAAAGTCGACCGAGGCAGCTCAAATGTGGATGGTGAGCTTGGTCTTGCTGTCTTCCACTGCTCTCTACCACTGGTTCTCGCCCTACAAGGAGGGGTTGAGGGTTTAGCAGCCCTAAGCCCCGAAACCCTAAACCCTAAACCCTAATCCTGTTGTCCTGAACACAGAGCTGTGCTATGAGCTGTGCTATGAGCACGTCACATCACAGAATGGGTGAAACTTCGTGCTTCAATGCCTGACTCCACGCCCCAGTGAGTGTTCCGTTGGATTTTATGAAGCACATGAACACTCTGGGGGCCCGCCTCCCGGCAATTCCTTAGGCCCCTGATATCTGTACAGGTTTCAGGATTTTATATGAGGGAGTTAGGGGAGGGGGGGGGGGAGTTCGGGATTCCGGGATTCAGGGCTTGGTGCTCCGGATCTTGGGCTTCGTGTTTGCCAGGGTTCAAGGCCTTAGGTTTCGAGCTTACAAGAGCCAGTCCTTACGGACAAATTTGTCCACGCAGGGGTGTGCGCCCCACCCCCCCCCCCCCCCCCCCCCCCAAAGTTCTACGGTTCAAAGTTCTAGGTTCCAAAAGCTCGAACAGTTCGAGCATGATTTCAAGAAGTTCTAGAAGTTCTGGAACTTCTAGAAGCTCTGAAATGTCTGAAGTTCGAAAATCTCTAGAAGTTCTAGAAGTTCTGAAAGTTCCAAAAGATCTGGAAGAAGTTCTAAAGGTAGCCCCAAAACACCGACAACACGCAGGAATCCACCCAAAAAGCCCCCATGCGCCAAGCGGAACAATCGCGGCCTAAAGTCGAACCTCCCCCACCCCCCCCCCCATGCCCCAACCTGAAACCTAATCTGAAAACCCCTAAACCTGAACCCTAAACCCTGAACCCTGAACCCTAAACCCTGAACCCTAAACCCTAAACCCTAGGACCCCAACCGGAACCACTTCGAGTTCGCGCTCTTGCTGGCCGCCCTGGCCCGGGGCTTCGGGACAAATCTTTTCGGGATGCAGGGCTTGCCAGGGTTCAGCGGTTTAGGGGTGTTTAGGGTTTTAGGGGTTTAGGGGTTTAGGGGTTTAGGGGTGTTTATGGTTTTAGGGGCTAGGGGTTTAGGGGTTTAGGGATTTAGGGGTTTGGGGGTTTGGGGGTTTTGGGGTTTAGGGGTTTAGAGGTTTAGGGGTTTAGGGTTTAGGGGTTTAGGGGTTTAGCGGTTTAGGGGTATAGGGGTTTGGGGGTTTGGGGGTTTAGGGGTTTAGGGGTTTAGGGGTTTAGGGGTTTAGGGGTTGAGGGGTTTGGGGGTTTAGGGGTTTAGGGGCTTGGGGGTGTAGGGGTTTAGGGGCTTGGGGGTTTGGGGGTTTGGGGGTTTGGGGGTTTTGGGTTTAGGGGTTTGAGGTTTAGGGGTTTAGGGGTTTTGCGATTTAGGGGTTTAGGGGTTTAGGGTTTTGGGGGTTTGGGGGTTTGGGGGTTTGGGGGTTTAAGAGTTTAGGGTCGAAGGGTCCAGAAGTTTAGGGTTTAGGGGTTTAGGGTGGGGTCTGGGATGGGGTTTAGGGGTCTAGGTTTCGGCTGGGGTGCTAGAGTTTAGGACTTACTGTGGGGTCTGAAAGTTTAGGGTTTGGGGGAAACCAAAATCCCTAAACCCGAAACGCTAAACCCCTAAACCCTCGTTTTTGTTGCCTCTAGGGCTGGAACGTTGCCAAGGTTTCAGGCCTAAGCCCTAACCCCCCTTTCGGGCCGCCCCCTGCCCGCCCCTTTCGACCCCGCCCCTTTCGACCGACCCCCTTTTCCTTCTGCCACCCCTGCCCCCGGCCCCCTGCAAAAGTGGGGTGAATCGTCCAAAGCCGAAACCCTAAACCCTAAAACTCTAGGCCAAAGCCCTTCTTGAGGCCATGATCGGGCTTACCTCTCTCCTCCTCACAAACGACCTGGATTGGGCCAGCAGCCTCTACACGGAGCTGCATCTCGAAGCCGAAGTTAGAAGCTTTGGGGGGTTCGTGGTTTCTCTAAACCCCTAAAACCCTTAAACGCTGAACCGGACAGCCCTTGAACCCTCAACCCGGCTAGGGGGTTTAGGGTTTAGGGTTTAGGGTTTGGGGTTTAGGGTTTAGGGTTTAGGGTTTAGGGTTTAGGGTTTAGGGTTTAGGGTTGTTTGTTTTAGGGCTTGGGCTTTGGAGTCTGGGGATGTAGGCTAGGGTGTGGTGCACCGAAAGTGCGCGTTCAGAACGCCCTAAACCCGACGCCTTGAAC
>CAJNDS010000895.1:0-15000 GCA_905221605.1 Symbiodinium natans | reverse complement strand
GCCCTAAACCCTTAAACCCACAGACCCTACATTGCCAAACCCCGAAGCCCCCTAAACCTCAAACCTCAAACCTCAAACCCTAAACCGTAAACCCTAAACCCTAAACCCTAAACCCTAAGCCCTAAGCCCTAAACCCTAAACTCTAAACCCTAAACCCTAAACCCTAAACCCCAAACCCTAAACCCCCTAAAGCCGTAAGACCTCTGCTCAGAGGTGTGGCTGTACTCGGGACTGGGCTTGACCATCTCTGGCCGCATTGCCTTTCCGGGTCGGGTCCACGAAGAGTCCAGCGACTGCGTCGTATCGTTCCCCGGAAGCTCGGCCCTTCTACGTCCTGTTGTTTCAGCTGGGCTACAGTAGTTCTAGAGATAGATGTACAGATTGTCTGTGTTTGTGCGTATATATATATATATATGTGTATGTACCTTAATATGTACATATATGTATGTACCCTATATGTATTGTGAGCAGGTCTAAGCACGCACGTTGCATGTGCAGAGCTGCCAGGACCAGTACTGTAGTCTTCTTTGCATGTGTAGGTTTGCAATTCGTTTCAATGCCAATTTTGGCTCAAGTACCGAGCTTGTGCCTTTGAGCACGGTAGAGTCGTACAGTAGCTCTTAGGTTGCTGTGCGGTCCGACCGGACGCACTCAGGCGTAGCTGCACAAGTGCTTGAACTCGCGAAGTCGTAAAACAGCGTGACCGGGCTGTGATTGCATTGGCTTAGTGCAAGTCCAGTGCTGGTCGACTTCACAATTGGGGGCTGTTCTGGGAAACGTACAGCTCTTGTGCCTACGGCCCGAGTGTGCAAGCATTGCTTTGCTTGTCTGTCGCGGTCCGTGACCTGGACGCGTGGACTGTGTGCCACGCTTGCGGCCTGTTAACCAAGGCGCGGCGCTTCGCGTGCCACGCCTGCGGCCTGCTAACCAAGGCGCGGCTCTTCGCCTTGTGTTGCGGCAATGTCCGCAGAGGTTGCAGGTCAGGCTGAGGGCGTCACCCTCCTCGAAGCTATCGAGGGTGGAGACGTTCCCTATCCCGAGCGGATGAGCTACGTCGCTTGGCTTAAGTGGCGTAGGGAGACTGGCAGCCGTCCGTTGTCCAAGCGGGATGGGGTCAGCACTACGCCAGAGCAAGAGGCGGCTCTCTGGCGGAAAGTCATGAAGTTCCTCCATGACGCCGAAGACGAGGACGAGGATGAGGAGGAAGAAGAAGAGGACTCCGAGCTAGTCCCTGAGGCCTCGGGCGCTGGAGGCGACAGTCCGCCGCGGGCGGACGTCAGCGCCGCGGCTAGGGAGCTGGCCATGGTCCCTACCGGTGCTGCCTATGTCCCTGCTACGGCACCAGGGTCCCGCCCGGCGGGACCGTCCGGTCCGCCGTCGACAGCAGGTTCAGTGCCAGGCACCGCAGAGGGCTTGCAGGCGGAGCTGCGCGCGATTTTCCGTCCAGACCAAGAACCGGTCGCGGACTACTTGACGCGCGTTTCGCGGATTGTCCTCGCGCTGAAAGCGCATGGAGTCACGGTGAGCTCCCGTGACCTTGACGCCTTAAGCACCAAAGCCACCCTCCTTGCGGATGAGTTCTCCAAGATAGGCGGGGACTGGCATCCGACAAAGATGGTCCGTCGGCTGCGGACCAGATTCTCGGTCGCGGCTTTGCGCGGTGGCGAGGACCCCGAAGACGCAGAGGAGATTCAGCGCGAAATCCAATGCATCGGGGAGCTTATCCTCGCGTTGGGGGGAAAAGAAAGCTCGAGCCAAGAGAAGGTTTGGAGCTCCCCGTCCGATGTGCCAGTTGAAGCCGTGGGGCCGCGTTCCCCAGGGCTCCCACAGCCTGCGACTGCAAGTGGGTTGGGGGTAGGATTGGACCGTGGAGGTTTGCACACTGCGGAGGTTGCAGGTGGTCCTTCCGCGGCCCGTGTCCTGGGCGCGACGGACGGCGATTCCCCTTTGCGCGCGAAGCTTGCTGCGCTGGAAATGGAGATAGAAGCCCTGAAGCGAGGTTCAGACGGCGGAGGTTCGCAGACCGGGTCCCAAAACCCGGCGGGCGATTTCGCCGCCGCACTCGCCGCCCAAACTGAAGCGCTGAAAGAAGCGTTAGCGCAGAGGGGCGGGCAAAGCTCCATAACTACGGTCAAAACTGACCTCACGTGGCCGACGCTGACCGACGACAAGTCGGACGCGCGAGACGTTGTCTTGTTCTACGAGGAGTTTGAGGACGTCTGCGCGCTGGCCAACAACTGTCGCGGTATGAGTGCGCGCGAGAAGCTGCTAGCGCTACGCGGGCGCTGCCGCGGCTCGCGCATGAAGACGTACACGAACGCGTACCGCGCGGCGTGGAAGTCGGGAGAGGTTCTCTCCGATCCACAGGCGGTGTACGACCGCATCAAGAACAAGCACTTGATGTTCGGGGAATCGCGGGAGGAAAGAGAAGTCCGCGTGGATGGTGAGCATGCCTCCCTCGCTAAGGGTAAGCTCACAGGCCACCAATTCGAGCCTTTGTTTGAGGCATCGATCGCGGACCTTGAGGCGGTGGGTCTTGGGAAGACCCCACGAGAGTTGTATCTCTCGTACCTCCGCAAGATGCCCCCGTATCTCCAAAAGGAGATACGTAACGACAAGCGGTTGTGGCCCGGCGATCCCAAGGATGGCGGGCTGCGAGGGCCGCAGACTTGGGAGGAGAGCCACAAGGTCGTCTTGGAGTACGAACAGAGGGAAGCAGCTCACCGGGCTGTTTCCCACTCTGTGTACTCAGCGACCGGCTCTCCGAGCGCGGACCCGTCGGTCGCGCTAGCCGAGGCTCAGAAGGAGATTAAGAGCCTCAAGGCCGCCGCCAAGGCTGCTGCGAAAGGAGCAGCTGCCGCGGCCAAAGCTGGCGCGGACCAGACGTTTGCCGCTGCGTCGAAGGGAGCTGGCAAAGGAGCGGACAAGAAGATCTGCTTCCACTTTCGCGACCACGGGAATTGCCCGAAAGGGGACGCCTGCCCGTACAGCCACGACAAGGAGCTTCGCAGAAAAGCTCTCGCGGCCAAGAAGGGTGACCAAACCTTTGCCACGGCGAAAGGTAAGGGCAAGGGGAAGGGAGGTGGCAAGGCAAAGGCCAACGCAAAGCCTAAGGCTGCGGCCAAAGGCGCGGCAAAGCCACCAGGCACTGTTTGCCCCTTTTTCTCCAAGAATGGGTCGTGCAAGAAAGGAGCCAGCTGCGACATGGTCCACAACCTGACGACCTCAGGAGGGACGCCGGCCTTGCCTGCCAACTGGGCCCCGCCCTCCGGTGCTTCCATGTCTAACCCCTTCGCCGCGTTCAGTGTCCAGATAGGCAGCTCAGGCGTCCAGGCAGGCGTCTCAGGAGCCGCAGGACGCGCCGCGGTGCAGCAGCACGCGCTTCCGTTGAGCAAGGGCGGGCGGGACAAGTTCGCCACCCTGGACGATCTGCCGAAGGACTGGTGGAGCCTGGCAGACAACGAGCCAGGAGGCTACCAGTACAGGACGGTAGTCCAGGTGCTCGACCGTAAGGTCGAGTGCATGCTCGACGGATGCGCCGGCGCAAACCACGTGACAGAGGAACTCGTGGTGGGCATGATGAACCGGGCTGCAGAGCTGGGGATCGGCACCGAAGATCCCGGCTTCCCGGTCGTGAGACTCGAAAAGTGGGTCCACCCCGAATACGTGCATGGCATTGCTTCGGGAGCCCCCGTTCCTCTGAAGGGGGCAGCAGTCTTGCGCGTCACGCTGCTGGAAGGCAGGACGGCGGACGACTGTCGCCCCAACACTGAAATTTTCGTGCGATGCAAAATCGCAGCCAGGGGGACGTCCGATTGGCACGGACTGATCCTCGGCGGCAGAGCGTTGGACTGCGCCGGAAGGATGGGCCTGGGTTTCAGGCCGGGTCCCGACTTTCACGTCCTCGACACGCTGGGAATCAGGATGCCCAGATGTGAGGATCACAGCAAGACCCGGAAGGACAGGGCCTATGCCTTTGAAGCGCGGTTGTCAAGCCTGGACGACGCGTCATGCACCGAGCCTGGGGGCGGAAGTCGTGAGCTTCTCCGCTATGACGGGGAAGAGCCGCTCGAGCTCTCGCCAGGTGATGGGGTGCTGGTGCCAGTCGTGCGGGAGACAGGAGTCTCCGCAGAGGGATCCCTGTCCGAAGTTGTGCTTCCGGTTGAGTGTGGGGTTGAGGCTGTGCCAGGTCTCTGGCCCACAGGAGAGGGTAAGGGGTTTGTTTTGCTTGCAGCCCAAGAGTGTGACCACTCTCTCCAGCCGGGCGAGGTTGTTGCGGAAGTGCGTTCCGGCCTCGTCAGCACTGCGGCTTGTGGTTGTGGCGCGATTGAGACGGTGTTCGAGTCGGAGCCGTCTCCGCAGGCATGTGCGGATTGTGGGGTCGCCGTTGCTACGGTTGACCATGACCCGTGCTTTGCTTGCGGGTCCGCGTCCAGGGCCGCGGCAAGAAGCTTCCAAGGTTGTTCCTCGTGTGCGCGGTCCTTTGGGCGGCTGCGTACCGGCGCCAGGATCGGTGTGCTATCGGTCCTTGCTGCGGTGACTGTTCTCGCTTCGGTGTGGGGCGGGAGCGGCCCGGTTGGGCGCCCTGTTGAGGAGCCTGGAGTGCTTACTTGCTTGGACCACCTTCCAAGCGTCGACAGCTGGTGGGAGGCGCCAGGTGGTTACGCGTCTGTGTGGGGTAGGCGCCCTGCGCAGAAGGACCTTGGGACCCTGGCGGTCGAGAAGGCGCCTTACGAAACGTGCTTGCTTCAGCGCGCAGGTGAGGCGTGGCGTCTTTGGGACACGAGGGATTTGCGTGTGGCGGAAAGCGTTGCGTGCAGCGATGAAGTTCCCGTCACCGAACGCCTCGCGGTCTTTAGGACGCGCAAGGGGCCACGCTGGGCTGGCTGGCGCGAGGGATCGGCCACGGCTGGAAGAGGCGCAAGTGACGCTGTGCGCCCAGCAGACGCGGTCGACACGGCGCGCTGCCCGAGCTATCATATCGTGGAGAGCTGGGACATCGATAAGATGATCGAGGAGCCTCCAACGGACTATTATTATGAGCAGCTCGCGGCAGATATGCGCGCCCGGCACCCTAAGGCGTGCCCGCACCTCCTCGACCACCTCGTTTCCTTAGAGGGTTTCCTAGACAAGTCAATCTTGTTTGGGTTCTCCTTTGGAATCAGCAAGGCCGAAGTTTGTGTCTCCAAAGGCAAGCTCCTAGGACACAACATTGGGCGGGACGGGAGTTCGCCTGACGAAGAGCGTTGTCAGGCGGTGATTGACTTTCCCCCGCTCTGGGAGAAGCTTCACATTCAGCAATTTTTGGGTTGCGCAAATTGGTTGCGCGGCTACCTGCCTGTTGAGTATGGGCACGCAGCCAAGATTTTAGGGCAGTGGCAGAAGCCAGGCGCCGTCTTTCCGGAAGGCGGGCTGGGCTCGGCCGCCGCCGAAGGTTGCAAAGCCTTTAAAGCGATTAAGCGCATGATGCAAAACCGCATCAATTTGGCTACCTTCGATGAGGCCTCTGCTGCGGATGGGTCGTGTCCCCTTGAGCAGATCGCGGATGCGTCGGGCATCGCGGTAGGGGGCAGCGTCGTGCAGATGACGCGTGACTTGAGCCAGCTCAAAGTGCTTATGACGCACTCGAAGAGCTTGACCCCCGCGCAGCAGAACTGGCCGCCCTTGATACAGGAGGCGTTTGCCCAGCTCGAGGTAAAGCGGGCGACACGCCGCATGTTTGGCTCTATTCGGACTCTGTGTTGGACAGATCATGCCAACCTTACCCGAGCGCAAACGTCGGACATCGGAATGGATCCGAAACTCGTCCGGTGGGTTGCGGAAATCCTTATGGATGGGTCCGAAATAAGGAGCCTTAGCGGTCGCTCAGCGACGCTGGGTGACAGTTTTAGCCGCAATCCCAAGGATCGGGATGCGCTCCTTGCGGCGAGGACGAAAGATCTCGAGGGCCTTTCGGGCCAACTCCGAGGTTTCGACCTGGACCAGTACCTCGGAGAGGGTACTGAGGGTGACGGACCCGTGCCCTGGGCGGTCGGCAACGACGCCGTCCCAGAGCCTGCGGGCCGTGTCCAGGCCGCGGCTGTGCCGATGTGCGTCGTCGCAGCCCTTCCGGTGCGCGTCATGGTTGTCTTTGACTACGCGCGTTGGAAAGAGCAGGACGCAGAGCTGACTGAGATCAGGCGCGTCTTCCAAGCGAGCCTCCCTGGAGTTTCTGTGGCTGTCAGGGGTTGTTGGGGTCCGTTTGAGGATACCGACGGGCTTGCCTCGCATTTCGATTGCGGGGCCGGCAGGCTCGCAGGGACCAAGAAGATCAAGCGGATCAGGGTCGACTTGCTTACTTCGTGTGCCAAGGTTCTTAGGGAAGCTTCGGGGTTTCGTCCGCAGTTCCTCGTAGGACTTGGGCAAGGCGGGCTGGTCACAGCCGTCCTTAGGTGGCCTTTGGTTGTTGAGCTCACGCTCCAAGCAAGGAACCTGCAGCGCAAGGAAGCTAGGGCTGTAGGAGAGGCTTGGGCAGGCATCAAGGCTATCTGGGCGGTGCGGCCACGCCTTTGGCGCACGCAGCAAGGCCACTTGGAAGTGGCCGAGGCTTGTCCGGAACTCAAGAAGGATTTTCCGGAGCCTCCCCTGCGAGGTTTTGGGATCGTAGGGAAGCAGGCATTGGGGGCGGAAGTTCTGCGGTCCTTGAGGCTGGACGCGGTTCGTTCCATCGATGATGCCAGCATTAGAGGAATGCTGGACGAACCGTCACGACCCCTCTGGGACCATGAGGGTCTGTGCATCTGCGGCAAGCGGACCTACCTGTTTTCTCGCTGCCCCGCCTGCATCGAGAAAGAGGCAGTCGATACCTCGGTGGAGATAGCCGAGCGGGAGGAGCCCGAACCTCCGCTTGAGGGCGACCTTGAGGCCCATGAGGTGGGCCTAGAGGTCAACTCCGTCCTTGCAACTTTGGATAGGACAGGAGGATTAGTTAGGGTTAGGTCCTCAACCATCCAGCAATGGGCGGTAGGGTTCAGGGCTACGCCCAAAGATGCTCCAGTTCCCACAGCATATGGCATGCTGAGTGGGAAGATATGGAAGAAGAGCCATTCCATGAAGCTCAGCCTCGGCTCCCAGCACAAAGATCTTTCCAAGTGGGGCGATGTGAGGCCTTACTGGACCACATGGGTGGTTAGAGAAGATGGTGCTGTGGTGGCGGGGCACAACTGCTCGCCCTTGAATGTGGTTCAAGGCGACATCGTCGTGCATTGGTCGTCAGTAGTGAACTGGCACGGCCACAGACATGTCGTGAATGAGCAGTGTGAAGTGCTCTGGAGGTCTAATGGCAAAGAGGTTGCCTTAGACCCCTCCTTCGGCAAGCTGATAGCCCTTGTGGGTAGGGTTACTCAGGTCGTTGGCTGGCGGGCAACCGGAGAAGCTTCGGATCCCCGCAGTTCTACCCGGCAGGCGTCAAGGGTCCTTGCTCAATTCTCTTCGTCCAACGAGGGCGTAGAAGGGCATTGGACCGCGGGCGCTATCAGTCGCGGAAAGAATGCCAATGAGTGCAAGCTGAAGGGTAGAGTTTTGGCGTTTTTGGGTGAGGAGCACAAGGGCCCTGCAGTGGTTCTAGAGCTCGTCAGCCATAGCCCCATCCTGTGCATTTGGGACCATTCCTCAACCAAGGTCAAGGTCGAGTTTAAGGGCGGTGTTCCGTCTTTGAGCCTGATCGCGGAGGAGGACGAAAATCGTCGTGAGCGGCTTGCGGTCGAGGCAAGGGACGCGGCGAACATTTCGGAGTTCCGAGTCACGGGATCCCTTCGTACGGCGTGGTACGAGGGTCAGCGGCGCGATCCCTCATTGGCGGGCTCGATTCGCAAGCCGGAGCCGCCGATGGTGATATCCGGAGACGGGTTGCTTGAGCGCGAGGTGACCCTCAGGACGGGTCAAACCGTCGTTGTCCCAGTGGTTCCCAACGGGGCTGCGGGCGCGAATGGAGTGACCTGGCGCCGCGCTTGCTACAATTCAGTCCACTGCGGAGTCCTTGGGGCCCATAGGTCCGCTGAGGTTACCATCAAGCTGCTAGAGAGGGCAGTCTGGTGGCCCGACTTAGAGAAAGATGTGCGGACCTGGGTCGCCAAATGTCTCGCTTGCATTAAGGGCCGCTCTCGACCGACGAAGGTCGAGGCTCGTGCGGTCAAATGTGGCGCCGAGACATGCTGGCAGGAAGTCAGCGTGGACTGTGAAGGTCCAAACCGAGAGGACAGGGAAGGGCATAGGTACTCGCTTACGTACTTCGATTGCCTCAGTCATGCTGTCCTCCTCGAGCCGATGAGGTCTCTGACTCATGCTGAAGTCAGGAGGGCGTTCGTGCGCTGTGTGCTTCGCAGCAGGACGATCCCGAGCCTCATCAGGTCGGATAGAGGGCCAGAGTTCAAGAATGCGCTCATGGCAGAACTCAGCGCTATGCTTGGGACCGAGTGGCGGTTCAGCGCGCCCTTGAGGCCTTGTGAGTTGGGCGCAAACGAGCGAGTCCACCAAGAAGTTCAAAAGGTGCTGGGGGCGGTCGTCAGGCAAGTCGGCGCCTCCCTTTCCGAAGCTTGGTCGGATTGGCTCGTGGTGGCGGAGTACGTCATAGATAACACTCCGGGACCCCACGGGTATACCCCGAGGGACCTAGAGCGGAGCTGGTCGCTCGCTCTACCACTTGAAAAGGACGTCCTGCGAGACGCCTTGCAGTTCGAACCCATCTCTGATTGGGCTCGGAGCCAGTTTAAGCAGTTCTCGGAACTAGCTGCTGCGGTCCGAGAGCACTGGACGCGGTCTTCAGAAGCGCGGGCGAAACTTGCAAATCGCCATAGGCGCACTGTGGACCTTAAGCCAGGAGACCGAGTGGTCTGGAACGCTCCGAGGGCCCGTTCAGAGGGGGCGGGGCGTGTGCCTTGGAAACCGGGTCTGACCGGCCCCTGGCGCGTGTTGGAAGTCAAGGGCCACAGGCTCACCTTGGAGCCCGTGTCGATGGAGTCGGGGGGTACTTCTTCCGCCCGGCGCGGCCCGATGGAGGCGCACGCAGAAGACTGCATTCTTGTTCCTGCGGATGCAGATGGCGCGGAATCCCGCGAGCCGGTCGTCTTTGAGGACGATGGAACCGGCGGGGACGGCTCGTCTCGCCCCAGCTTAGGGCAACAGGTTCAAGGCGACGCCAAGCAAGTGGAGTTCACGCTGACCAGGCGCGGGAGGGACTTCGTCCTCCGCCTTGGTGACCGCATTGCCTATCGGGGTGTAGGTGGAGGCCCGAAGGTGTGCAGGTTAGGACGGGTCACGCAGGTAGATGCTGCCCGTGCGCAGGTCGGCGTGCACCGCTATCTCCCCGACGCCAGCGGGGTTCGCGTCAAATGGCGGCTCGCATACATCGCCGAGGACGGTGCGCTCACGCTTTCAGAGGGGACTCGTCCGGCCCACGAAGCGGTTTCCGTCAGGGAGATCATTTCCAAGATCGACCTGAACCGCGACGGCGTGCTTGCTGCAGCCTCGGCCAGAAAGTTGGACAAGGGAGCGTACTCGTTACAGGACAGGGCGCTCGAGAGAGCGTCTCGCACTGGCACGGGTGTGCTCTCGATCCGAGAGGCCCTCGCGGACCTCTTGGTCGCGGAACCCCGCGTGTTGCAGCCTAGGACTTCCCCAGAGTCGGGTGCTGTCGAGAGTTGGCTCCGGCAGTATTTCCTTGGAGGGGTTGCCGATGTCTTAGAGGTTGCTTGGGGTGACGCGGTCGTCTCCGACGCGGCTAGGAGGCACGGGTACAGGGTTGTTCCCGCTTTTGTGCAAGGCAAGCAGGCCTACGGGATCACCTGGAACCTGGCCGCAGAAGAGCACTTAGAGGCAATTAGCGGCGCTGTTTTGCGCACAGAGCCGAAGGTGCTCGTGATTGGGCTTGAGGGCAAGAATGTGCCCCGGGCTTTCCTCCAGCTAGTCGTCCGGTGTGCGCAGGAACGCACGCGCGCGGGCGCCCACGTCGCGCTGCATTTGCAGGCACAAAAAGGCGAGTGGGAACCCTGGCGGCTAGAGGAGTGGGGCGCCTTGTTTGGGACGCTCGCAGAGCCACGCTGGCCTTGGGCCTTCGTGCGGGCTGACATATGCCAGTTCGCGCGGGCCAGTGGCCGCGGCAACCTCGTTGAGAGCGGGGCCCTGTGGCTCGCCGATTTCAGCTTAGAATCGGTAGGTTTGAGGTGTAGTAGGCCGGATGCGTTAGGCGCAGTGCAGCACAAGCACGTTGAGCGCGCGCAAGCCGACTACAACCTCATAGGGGCGGCTTTCTGCGCATCGCTCCAGGACCTTGGTCTGAGGGGCGCAGAAGAGCTGTGCACCGCAGCAGTTGAAAGCTTTCCAGCCACTGCGGGTGCAGATAGCGCCGCGGCTGCGCCACAGCCCTCTCCAGTCGTTCCCCTCCCGGACGTGCGCTCGGGCGAGGACCTCACGCCAGCAGAGCGTGCGGAGCTGGATAAGGAGGTGGATAAGTACGCCGCTGAGAAGGAAGCGTTTTGGCGGACCAAGGCGGACGCCAAGGACTGGGATTCCGTCCGGGCTGACCTTGAGGTCTATGCTCTTGCGGGCGAGAAGGTCGCGGAGGATCCTAGGCGCACCGAGGCCTATAGAGACCTCGTATGGTCGGGTTTGAAGATCGAGCCTGGACCAACCAGACCAGGGCTGACCGATGCTGACATCGCAGCCGTCAGGGAGGTCATACGGCGAAAGGCCGCTGGGTTCTGGGTGGAGGACACCACCAGGACCACGGTCAGGAAGTTCGCCCATGACTGCATCCCCACCGGGCCGCCGGTCTCGTCCCAGCCTCACAGTCTGAGGGGCGAGTCCGCGCAATGGGTCGACGACAAGCTTGAAGAAGAATGCAAGCGGGGTCAGTTGATCCGCGGCAGCTCGGCTTGGGGATCTGCGCCGTTTCCGACCAAGGAAATGCCCAGCTACAAGCGGCATAGGAAGCGACGCTTGGTGGTTGACTACCGCCGTGTGAATGCCCGAATTAAGCGCTCCACGTACTATTGTCGGCGGGGTAGCGATGTGCTCGCCGCCGCAGTAGGTTCGGTTTGGTATACCTTCGTGGATGCGGTTAGTGGGTTTAATCAGATTAGGAACACCAAGCGTGCTCGCGAGGTGTTGGCCATTGTGGCAAGATCAGGGAAATATCTCCCTGTCGGCCTCACCTTTGGCCCGATTAACGGCCCAGATGATTTCAACTTTGTGGTTGATAGGGCCTATGCCCCCGGCAGAGGTAGGCGCCTTAAGTATACTAAGGAGTGGATAGCCTACGTGGATGATCTTACTGTTAGGACGGGTAGGGTCATTGATGGGCAGTTTTTCACTGATGCCCAAGCCGAGGGGGCGGTGCGCGAAGCGTGCGCCAAGGGGGCAGTCGCGGCTCCGCAGAGCGCGTCGTCTGCTCTTGAAGCCTTGGGCGTTCGCGGTGCGCACAACTCCAAGCGCGCGAACCATGACGCGGCGCGCTCAGACCAGAATCACCCCACGCGCGATCTGATGCTCAGGATGTTGGGGCTGTTCGGGTGCTTCTGTGTTCAGGGCGGGTGTTTTTGGGGCGGGCCGTTTCCCAGGTCGCCGGTCTGCGGGCAGAAGGATTTTTCGTCGTTCGTCGCGTGCAGCTTCGTTCGTTTGTCCCGCAGCCAGTGTCTTGCAAGCAGGCCTAGAGGTTCGGTCCAAGGTCGAAGCAGAAGCCGTAGAAGCCTTAAAGCCCAGACCTTAAGAAAACTCCCCAAACCCCCGCCGCAGCGGTTCAAGTGTGTTGTAGAGCCTAGGGTAGGTAGTCCCTCCCCGCGTTCGTGCCTGTGCACTGCGCCCCGCTGCGGGTCGCGACCAGACCGCGCGGGAGCGACCAATCGGTCGCCCGGACCTTCGTGGTCAACCACAAGGCCCCGCTGCGGGCCGTGCCCTGGCCGCGCGGGAGCGGCTACCTACCACTACTGCACACCGGCCCCTTGCAGCGGGCCGTGTCCTGGCCGCTCAAGGGCGCGTCAGGTTTTCCTCGCCCATCGGAGGTCCAGCAAAGTCGCGGGCCTCAGTGCCGCGATGGGTGGAGGAGGGTCGAAGGGCAGGGGCAAGAGCAAGAGCCCTGGCCCTAAGGGCCGGAGGGGCCCGCCCACGATTGACGACGTGCAGCGCAGGCTAGTCCGATGCATGCGGCACGGCGAAGCTGGTTGCAGAGGCCGGTTCGCTCCGGGCGGCCTCTACCCGGTTGATGAGTTGATCGAGCAACTTGGCATCACCATCAACCAGTACAACCAGGCGGTCGCGCACGACGCCAACCAGCGGAAGCCGAGGTTAGATACCTCGCACGCTGGCTTCCTGCGTGCCTTCCAAGGCCACTCGGCCGATTGCGGCCATCCTATGGGGTTCATGATGGAGGGTCTAAGTGAGACCGCCATCAACGATCTTATAGACCGGTATGTGGCACGGCACGGACCTGCATGTCGTGCCAAGCCTGATTCAGAACGGCTTGATCCCCGGCGGCGGGCCGGGAGGCCGCCTCGGAGTGCACTACGTCCTAGGCCACTGCCCCACGCAGTGGGAGGACGGGAGACGCGGGTTCCGCCGCGGATCGACTTGCATAGTCGAAGTCCGGCTGGCGGTCCTGCGGGACGCCGGAGTGCCTATCTATTCGGGAGCGGATGGGGTGGCTCTCACTGGCCAGATTAGGGCCACCGGCATCTCCCGCATCTGGGCACTCCCCAATTAGGGCTCGCCTGTTTACTCAGTCTTGATTGCTGAGTTAGAAGTGGATCGGTTGATCCAGCATGTCGACCTAAGGAGTTTAGGCGACGCCAGTGCGGGCCCATACCCGCCGTTGGGGCGAGGACCGAGACTGGGCACGGTCCAAGCGTCCCAAGCTGCTGCGGCCGCGCGGCGAGCTCCTCGACGGTTGTGCTGGCCCCTGCGGGCCGTGTCATGGCCGCGGGGGCCGCCCAACCTGTTACCCCTCCTAAGGCCGCGCCTAAGGCCAAAGGGCGTCCCTCAGGGACTCCTAGGACTTCGATCGTTCCAGCGAAGCCCAAGGTGTACCCTAGGCGCAACGTCCCTGGCCCCAATGTCCTCGAGGCCGAAGACTCGCTCGAGGAAGAGGCAGCCCGAGAAGCTGAAGGTGTCGAGGAAGATAGTTCCAGCTCGGATCTTCCCGACACGCGGGCGCCTCCAGCCGCGGTCAAGGTGAAGGAGGACGAGGAGCCCGCTGATGGGGCCCATGCCGAGAGCACAGAGGAAGGGTTCCTCGAGCTCGGCCAAACGGTGGTCAGCAGCGCGAAGGAGTACCTCGCGCGGTCCGAAGCTCTTCTGAGAGCGCAGAAGCTCCAGTCGAAGATACTGGAGGTGGCGGGAACCGCGATGGTGAAGCTAGAGAAGATCACCAAGCGTGAGGAATCCCTCAAAACACTGCGCCGAGAGGGAGAGAGTCGGGCGGCCGGGGAAGGCGCCGACGGGGAAGAGGTGTCTGACGATGGTCAGGACGCCCCCGGGGTTGCGGGGTCGAGCAGTTCCGCCAGGCCTTCAGGAGGCGGGACCGCCCAGTCCGCCCCGGCCCCAGAGGAGCCTCGCCCCAATGCTGACGGCCACTATGGATGCTCGGCTCCTGGATGCGGGCTGGCCTTTGAGTCGCTGGTGCAGTACCACTTGCATCAGGCGGCCTGCCATGGCGCCTCTCTTCCGCCCAACCTGGGGATCAGCCCCTCCGCACCTCTTGACCCTTTTCGTCAAGACTGGCGGGGACGGTTGTTCCGCCGAGGAAAGGACGGTGAGTATGGGGAGGTGCCCATGCTCCGAGTGATTCGGTACCACAAAGCTAACGGGTACGATCACTCGAAGGTCCCGCTCCTGAAAAGAGGGGACCGAATCCAGCTTGAAGACGGGTCGCACCACATTTATGGTGGTAGTCATCCGCCGGGGTGGCTTCGCGACGACCCCGAGCTGGATCCCGCTCCAGAGAGCAGCAGTGGAGGGTCCACGCCCAAGAGCGAGCCCAGAGAGGAGGCCGAGCCGAGACCTCCACGGGAAGCCGCTCCGCGCGGGCGGGCCCTCGAGCCGCCGAAGAGCGACGTTCAGCAACGCCTTGCAGAGCGCCGTTCCAAGCGGGATTATTCGCCAGACCTGGTGACGCCTCTTGACTATCTCCATGCCCAGGAGATCGATTCCTTCTTCGCGGGCGACCCAGCCGCGGACAGCCTTGACGTCATTCTGATGCGCGCCGAGGTTCGCACTGAGTCCCACCTCAAAGTTGGCCGGGAGGAGGTAGAGCCCCTGGTCAAGGAGGAACAGGAGGAGGAAGCTGAGGTTGTCAAAGACGAGGAGGTCTCGGTTGAGATGGAGGAGGGCACCGCGGATGAGGCGGACGATGTCGCCCTCCCAGCCAACCGAGCCTACGTCGAAGGCCGCTTTTACCCCTACGGCAGCTGGCGGTGCTTCTTCTGCGAAGCCATTAACCCGGTCACCGAGGACCAGTGCCTCACCACGCACGCGGGCGGCCCGAATGCGGGCGCCCCGTGCGACGGCCGATGGATCAATGGGATCGACATCGGGTGGTGGGAGGTAGATCCTCAAACCGCGCCGGAGCAATGGCGGCGGAGGTTTTCTGCCGAAGAGCTTGAAGAACAACAAGCGCGGGCAGATGCCGCGAGGCTCCTCAGCGACGAGGAACTCGCTGAAGCCCTCCAGGCGGCCGAGGAGGCGCAGGCGGCCGAGCGCGCCAAGAAGCGGGAGCGGCGCCAGGCGGAGAATGCGGAGCGCGATGATCACATCAGCGAGGCGCTCCGCATAGCAGGGTGGCAGTGCCCTAACTGCTATGAATGGAACCTTTCATTCAGGCAGCTGTGCTTTCGGTGCAGCACGCCTCTCCGCTTGGCAGAGGTCGTTTCCCGCGGGATCCCTGATCCGCGGCGCGGCGAAGAGAGGGACTCGGGCTCCGAGAGCAGCCAGGACGAGCTGGAGTACGAGATCCTTCTGGCCAATCGCGCGATG
>CAJNDS010000894.1:12500-53850 GCA_905221605.1 Symbiodinium natans | reverse complement strand
TTATTCAGATATCCAGGATTTACCAAATCCTTCAAAATTTGAATTCAGAAAATTCCAAAGGCTTTGAATCGATATCCAAAGATCCCCAGGCCTTCAAAATTTGAATTCTGGAGGAATATTGGAGATTTTGATCTTCCAAATTTGAAATCTAAAAATTTTTGGATCCATACCCAAAGATTCCCAGACTTTCAAATCTTCAATTATTCAGATTATGGTCCGATATCCAAAGATTCCCAGATCTTCAAAATTTGAATTCTGGAGATAGTTTTCAAATATCCAGAATTTACCAAATTGAATTCCGGAAATTCCAGAGATTTTCGTCCGATATCCAAAGATCCCCAGACCTTCAAGATTTTTATTCTGGAGGTTTTGATCAAATATCCAAAAATTCCAAAACCTTCAGAATTTGAATTTCGAAATTTTGATCAAATATCCAGAAAGTTCCAAGTCTTCGTCCAAAAATATGAATATAAATTTAAAAAACGAAACCCCCCAAAACCGCCCAAAACCCCCCAAAACCCCCCAAAACCCGACAACACCCGACAAAACCCGACAAAACCCGACAAAACTCCGGACACAAACCCTATACAAATTTCTATAAACCCTAAACCCTAAACCCTAAACCCTAAACCCTAAACCCTAAACCCTAAACCCTAAACCCTAAACCCTAAATTTTAAGGGCTCGCGCCCGTGTGCGCCAGCGCATTTTTTGGGTTTGGCTTCCAAAGCGATTGTCTCGAGGAGTGATTTCTGAGCAAAGCATGAGTTTAAGTAAATTGAAGAAGAGTCTCATTAAAACTTCTCGCTTTCCCGGGACACCGTTGCAAAGAAAGGCAAATGGAGGCCAAAGGGCTCAAATACTCAACTTACTTAAACCTCCCCGACGCAAGGGGCCCGATGAGAGTAAACGACGGACGGAGGTCAGAAGGGGACCCGACAAAAGGGGGCCCGACGAAAGGGGCCCGACGAAAGAGACCCGGCCGAATTAACCCTTCCGGGTGCGAAAAAAGCTTCAGAAGGCTTCGAAAATGCACCAAAAGAAGGCCCGACCGAAGCGTGCAAAACGCATACAACAGAAAAGTCGTCCTTAAATCATATCAAATTACGTCTCCAGATATCCCGACAAAGGGGACCCGACGAAAGGGACCCGACCAGGAAAACGGTTCGGGGCGCACCCCCTAAGGAGATGAATTTGCCTTGGCGCCAGCTGCGCTGGCGGACCCTAAACCCTAAACCCTAAACCCTAAACCCTAAACCCTAAACCCTAAACCCTAAACCCTAAACCCTAAACCCTAAACCCTAAACCCTAAACCTCTCTATACTATATATATTTAAATGTTAAACCCCTTCGTGGATTTGCACACAAACCTTCGTGGATTTGCACACAAACCTTCGTGGATTTGCACACAAACCTTCGTGGATTTGCACACAAATCGGCCTGGAGGGGCCAGGGTTCAGGTTTTTCAACGGCGTCGGGGGGCCAGGGTTCAGGTTTTTCAACGGTTTTGTGTGCAAATCCACGAAGGTTTGTGTGCAAATCCACGAAGGTTTGTGTGCAAATCCACGAAGGTTTGTGTGCAAATCCACCAAGGCCATTAACCTTTATAATGTTCAAGCCTTCGTGGATTTGCACACAAACCTTCGTGGATTTGCACACAAACCTTCGTGGATTTGCACAGGGGCCAGGGTTCGGGTTTTTCACTGGCGTCGGGGCCCCAGGGTTCAGGTTTTTCACTGTTTAAGGCCTAGGGTTCAGGTTTTTCACGGGCGTCGGGGCCCCAGGGTTTAGGTTTTTCACTGTTTTTTTTTCTCACGGGCTCGAGGGGCCAGGGTTCGGGTTTTCACTGGCGTCGGGGCCCCAGGGTTCAGTTTTTTCACGGTCGAGGGCCTAGGGTTCAGGTTTTTCACGGGCGTCGGGGCCCCAGGGTTCACTGTTTTTTTCACGGGCTCGAGGGGCCAGGGTTCAGGTTTTTCACTGGCGTCGGGGCCCCAGGGTTCAGGCTTTTCACGGGCTCGAGGGGCCAGGGTTCAGGTTTTTCACTGGCGCCGGGCCCTCAGGGTTCAGGTTTTTCACTTTTTCTCTCACGGGCTCGAGGGGTTCGGGTTTTTCAATGGCGTCGGGGCCCCAGGGTTCAGGTTTTTCACTGTTTTTCTCTCACGGGCTCGAGGGGCCAGGGTTCAGGTTTTTCACTGTTTTTCTCTCACGGGCTCGAGGGGCCAGGGTTCAGGTTTTTCACTGGCGTCGGGGCTCCAGGGTTCAGGTTTTTCACTGGCCTCGGTTTTCAGGGTTTAGGATTTTCACAGTGTTTTTGTCGAGTTTTATGTCCCACGCATCGAGGCTCAAATATGGGAGTGCGAACTCGGTGACATGATTTTTCGCGTTTTATGTCTAGGGTTCAGGATTTTCACAATCTTTTTTCGAGTTTTATGTCTAGGGTTTAGGATTTTCACAGTTTTTTTCGAGTTTTATGTCCCACGCATGGAGGCTCAAATATGGGAGTGCGAACTCGGTGACATGATTTTTCGAGTTTTATGTCTAGGGTTTAGGATGTTCACAGTTTTTTTCGAGTTTTATGTCCCACGCATGGAGGCTCAAATATGGTTTTTGGACAGTAAGACGAAAGTAAGACGAAATTAAGGCATTGTTTTGGAAAGCAAGACGAAAACAAGACGAACTTAAGGCATGGTTTTGGAGAGTAAGACGAAAGTCAGACGAAATCGCAGAATGGTTTGGAAACTAAGGCGAAAGCAAGACGAACTTCAGACACGGTTTTGGAAAGTAAGACGAAATTAAGGCACGGTTTTGGAAACTAAGACGAAAGTAAGACGAAATTAAGGCATGGTTTTGGAAATTGAGACGAAAGCAAGACGAAATTAAGACACGGTTTTGGAAGGTAAGACGAAAGTAAGACGAAATTAAGGCATGGTTTGGGAAAGTAAGACGAAAGTAAGACGAAATTCAGGCACGGTTTTGGAAAGTAAGACGAAAGTAAGACGAAATTAAGACACCCCAATCTCATCTTGCCATCCCCCACACAGATACCGACCCTCCGAAGGCCTTACAATTAGGTAAACAACACGAGGTTCTTCAAGATTGATCCATCTCCGAATCTTAACCGTCGACCCACCGAAGACCTTACAATTAAGTAAACAACCAAAATCTCTCAAGATCTGTCAGCGAAGCACAAACTGGCGGCAACAAATCGTACTTCTTTCCGGCTTTGAAAATTTCCACGAACCCAGAAAATGTTGTTGGGCCCTGCTCGCACAGCTCCGAAACTTTTGGAGTCGAGCTCGCCAGGCGTAGACAGCGCCTGGCCGACATCACTGCATGCTGCAGGTGGCTGTTCCTTTCGACTACCCCCTTCTAGCTTTTGACTAACTAATCCTGATGGGAAGACGAAAGCCGGACGAATTTAAGACACGGCTTGGAAAACTACGAGGAAAGTAAGGCAAAATTAAGGCATGGTTTTGGACAGTAAGACGACAGTAAGACGAAATTAAGGCATTGTTTTGGAAAGCAAGACGAAAAATAAGACGAACTGAAGGCAGGGTTTTGGAGAGTAAGACGAAAGTAAGACGAAATCGCAGAATGGTTTGGAAACTAAGACGAAAGCAAGACGAACTTAAGGCACAGTTTTGGAAAGTAAGACGAAATTAAGACAAGGTCTTGAAACTGAGACGAAAGTAAGACGAAATTAAGGCATGGTTTTGGAAAGTAAGACGAAAGTAAGACGAAATTCAGACACGGTTTTGGAAAGTAAGACGAAAGTAAGACGAAATTAAGACACCCCAATCTCATCTTGCCATTCCTCACACAGATACCGACCCTCCGAAGGCCTTGCAATTAAGTAAACAACACGAGGTTCTTCAAGATTGATCCATCTCCGAATCTTAACCGTCGACCCACCGAAGACCTTACAATTAAGTAAACATCCAAAATTTTCTCAAGATCTGTCAGCGAAGCACAAACTGGTGTCAACAAATCGTACTTCTTTCCGGTTTTGAAAATTTCCACAAACCCAGAAAATGTTGTTGGGCCCTGCTCGCACAGCTCCGAAACTTTTGGAGTCGAGCTCGCCAGGCGTAGACAGCGCCTGGCCGACATCACTGCATGCTGCAGGTGGCTTTCGACTACCCCATTCTAGCTTTTGACTAACTAATCCTGATGGGAAGACGAAAGCCGGACGAATTTAAGACACGGCTTGGAAAACTACGAGGAAAGTAAGGCAAAATTAAGGCATGGTTTTGGACAGTAAGACGAAAGTAAGACGAAATTAAGGCATTGTTTTGGAAAGCAAGACGAAAACAAGACGAACTTAAGGCAGGGTTTTGGAGAGTAAGACGAAAGTAAGACGAAATCGCAGAATGGTTTGGAAACTAAGACGAAAGCAAGACGAACTTCAGACACGGTTTTGGAAAGTAAGACGAAATTAAGACAAGGTCTTGAAACTGAGACGAAAGTAAGACGAAATTAAGGCATGGTTTTGGAAAGTAAGACGAAAGTAAGACGAAATTCAGACACGGTTTTGGAAAGTAAGACGAAAGTTAGACGAAATTAAGACACCCCAATCTCATCTTGCCATTCCTCACACAGATACCGACCCTCCGAAGGCCTTGCAAGTAGGTAAGCAACACGAGGTTCTTCAAGATTGATTGATCCATCTCCGAATCTTAACCGTCGACCCACCGAAGACCTTACAATTAAGTAAACAACCAAAATCTCTCAAGATCTGTCAGCGAAGCACAAACTGGTGGCAACAAATCGTACTTCTTTCCGGCTTTGAAAATTACCACAAACCCAGAAAATGTTGTTGGGCCCTGCTCGCACAGCTCCGAAACTTTTGGAGTCGAGCTCGCCAGGCGTAGACAGCGCCTGGCCGACATCACTGCATGCTGCAGGTGGCTGTTCCTTTCGACTACCCCATTCTAGCTTTTGACCAACTAATCCTGATGGGAAGACGAAAGCCGGACGAATTTAAGACACGGCTTGGAAAACTACGAGGAAAGTAAGGCAAAATTAAGGCATGGTTTTGGACAGTAAGACGAAAGTAAGACGAAATTAAGGCATTGTTTTGGAAAGCAAGACGAAAAATAAGACGAACTGAAGGCAGGGTTTTGGAGAGTAAGACGAAAGTAAGACGAAATCGCAGAATGGTTTGGAAACTAAGACGAAAGCAAGACGAACTTAAGGCACGGTTTTGGAAAGTAAGACGAAATTAAGACAAGGTCTTGAAACTGAGACGAAAGTAAGACGAAATTAAGACACGGTTTTGGAAAGTAAGACGAAAGTAAGACGACATTAAGGCATGGTTTTGGAAAGTAAGACGAAAGTAAGACGAAATTCAGACACGGTTTTGGAAAGTAAGACGAAAGTAAGACGAAATTAAGACACCCCAATCTCATCTTGCCATTCCTCACACAGATACCGACCCTCCGAAGGCCTTGCAATTAAGTAAACAACACAAGGTTCTTCAAGATTGATCCATCTCCGAATCTTAACCGTCGACCCACCGAAGACCTTACAACTAAGTAAACAATCAAAATTTTCTCAAGATCTGTCAGCGAAGCACAAACTGGCGGCAACAAATCGTACTTCTTTCCAGCTTTGAAAATCACCACAAACCCGGAAAATGTTGTTGGGCCCTGCTCGCACAGCTCCGAAACTGTTGGAGTCGAGCTCGCCAGGCGTAGACAGCGCCTGGCCGTCATCACTGCATGCTGCAGGTGGCTGTTCCTTTCGACTAACCCCTTCTAGCTTTTGACTAACTAATCCTGATGGGAAGACGAAAGCCGGACGAATTTAAGACACGGCTTGGAAAACTACGAGGAAAGTAAGACGAAATTAAGACACGGTTTTGGAAAGTAAGACGAAAGTAAGACGAAATTAAAACACGGTTTTGGAAAGTAAGACGAAAGTAAGACGAAATTAAGACACGGTTTTGGAAAGTAAGACGAAAGTAAAACGAAATTAAGGCACGGTTTTGGAAAGTAAGACGAAAGTAAGACGAAATTCAGACACGGTTTTGGAAAGGAAGACGACAGTAAGACGAAATTAAGACACCCCAATCTCATCTTGCCATTCCTCACACAGATACCGACCCTCCGAAGGCCTTGCAATTAAGTAAACAACACGAGGTTCTTCAAGATTGATCCAGCTCCGAATCTTAACCGTCGACCCACCGAAGACCTTACAATTAAGTAAACAACCAAAATTTTCTCAAGATCTGTCAGCGAAGCACAAACTGGCGGCAACAAATCGTACTTCTTTCCAGCTTTGAAATATTACCACAAACCCAGAAAATGTTGTTGGGCCCTGCTCGCACAGCTCCGAAACTTTTGGAGTCGAGCTCGCCAGGCGTAGACAGCGCCTGGCCGACATCACTGCATGCTGCAGGTGGCTGTTCCTTTCGGCCACCCCCTTCTAGCTTTTGACTAACTAATCCAGATGGGAAGACGAAAGCCGGACTAATTTAAGACGCGGCTTGGAAAACTACGAGGAAAGTAAGGCAAAATTAAGGCATGGTTTTGGACAGTAAGACGAAAGTAAGACGAAATTAAGGCATTGTTTTGCAAAGCAAGACGAAAATAAGACGAACTTAAGGCAGGGTTTTGGAGAGTAAGACGAAAGTAAGACGAAATCGCAGAATGGTTTGGAAACTAAGACGAAAGCAAGACGAACTTCAGACACGGTTTTGGAAAGTAAGACGAAATTAAGACAAGGTCTTGAAACTGAGACGAAAGTAAGACGAAATTAAGGCATGGTTTTGGAAAGTAAGACGAAAGTAAGACGAAATTAAGACACGGTTTTGGAAAGTAAGACGAAAGTAAGACGAAATTAAGGCATGGTTTTGGAAAGTAAGACGAAAGTAAGACGAAATTCAGACACGGTTTTGGAAAGTAAGACGAAAGTAAGACGAAATTCAGACACGGTTTTGGAAAGTAAGACGAAAGTAAGACGAAATTAAGACACGGTTTTGGAAAGTAAGACGAAAGCAAGACAAAATTAAGGCATGGCTTTGGAAAGTAAGACGAAAGTAAGACGAAATTCAGACACGGTTTTGGAAAGTAAGACGAAAGTAAGACGAAATTAAGACACCCCAATCTCATCTTGCCATTCCTCACACAGATACCGACCCTCCGAAGGCCTTGCAATTAAGTAAACAACCCGAGGTTCTTCAAGCTTGATCCATCTCCGAATCTTAACCGTCGACCCACCGAAGACCTTACAATTAAGTAAACAACCAAAATTTCTCAAGATCTGTCAGCGAAGCACAAACTGGCGGCAACAAATCGTACTTCTTTCCGGCTTTGAAAATTACCACAAACCCAGAACATGTTGTTGGGCCCTGCTCGCACAGCTCCGAAACTTTTGGAGTCGAGCTCGCCAGGCGCAGACAGCGCCTGGCCGACATCACTGCATGCTGCAGGTGGCTGTTCCTTTCGACTACCCCCTTCTAGCTTTTGACTAACTATTCCTGATGGGAAGACGAAAGCCGGACGAATTTAAGACACGGCTTGGAAAACTACGAGGAAAGTAAGGCAAAATTAAGGCATGTTTTTGGACAGTAAGACGAAAGTAAGACGAATTTAAGGCATTGTTTTGGAAAGCAAGACGAAAATAAGACGAACTTAAGGCAGGGTTTTGGAGAGTAAGACGAAAGTAAGACGAAATCGCAGAATGGTTTGGAAACTAAGACGAAAGCAAGACGAACTTAAGGCACGGTTTTGGAAAGTAAGACGAAATTAAGACACGTTTTTGGAAAGTAAGACGAAAGTAAGACGAAATTCAGACACGGTTTGGGAAAGTAAGACGAAAGTAAGACGAAATTCAGACACGGTTTTGGAAAGTAAGACGAAAGTAAGACGAAATTAAGGCATGGTTTGGAAAGTAAGACGAAAGTAAGACGAAATTCAGACACGGTTTTGGAAAGTAAGACGAAAGTAAGACGAAATTAAGACACCCCAGTCTCATCTTGCCATTCCTCACACAGATACCGACCCTCCGAAGGCCTTGCAATTAAGTAAACAACACGAGGTTCTTCAAGATTGATCCATCTCCGAATCTTAACCGTCGACCCACCGAAGACCTTACAATTAAGTAAACAACCAAATCTTTCTCAAGATCTGTCAGCGAAGCACAAACTGGTGGCAACAAATCGTACTTCTTTCCGGCTTTGAAAATTACCACAAACCCAGAACATGTTGTTGGGCCCTGCTCGCACAGCTCCGAAACTTTTGGAGTCGAGCTCGCCAGGCGTAGACAGCGCCTGGCCGACATCACTGCATGCTGCAGGTGGCTGTTCCTTTCGACTACCCCCTTCTAGCTTTTGACTAACTAATCCTGATGAGAAGACGAAAGCCGGACGAAGTTAAGACACGGCTTGGAAAACTACGAGGAAAGTAAGGCAAAATTAAGGCATGGTTTTGGACAGTAAGACGAAAGTAAGACGAAATTAAGGCATTGTTTTGGAAAGCAAGACGAAAATAAGACGAACTTCAGACACGGTTTTGGAAAGTAAGACGAAATTAAGGCAGGGTTTTGGAAAGTAAGACGAAAGTAAGACGAAATTAAGACACGCTTTTGGAAAGTAAGACGAAAGTAAGACGAAATTAAGACACGGTTTTGGAAAGTAAGACGAAAGTAAGACGAAATTAAGGCATGGTTTTGGAAAGTAAGACGAAAGTAAGACGAAATTCAGACACGGTTTTGGAAAGTAAGACGAAAGTAAGACGAAATTAAGACACCCCAATCTCATCTTGCCATTCCTCACACAGATACCGACCCTCCGAAGGCCTTGCAATTAAGTAAACAACACGAGGTTCTTCAAGATTGATCCATCTCCGAATCTTAACCGTCGACCCACCGAAGATCTTATAATTAAGTAAACATCCCAAATTTTCTCAAGATCTGTCAGCGAGCACAAACTGGTGGCAACAAATCGTACTTCTTTCCGGCTTTGAAAATTACCACAAACCCAGAAAATGTTGTTGGGCCCTGCTCGCACAGCTCCGAAACTTTTGGAGTCGAGCTCGCCAGGCGTAGACAGCGCCTGGCCGACATCACTGCATGCTGCAGGTGGCTGTTCCTTTCGACTACCCCCTTCTAGCTTTTGACTAACTCATCCTGATGGGAAGACGAAACCCGGACGAATTTAAGACACGGCTTGGAAAACTACGAGGAAAGTAAGGCAAAATTAAGGCATGGTTTTGGACAGTAAGACGAAAGTAAGACGAAATTAAGGCATTGTTTTGGAAAGCAAGACGAAAATAAGACGAACTTAAGGCAGGGTTTTGGAGAGTAAGACGAAAGTAAGACGAAATCGCAGAATGGTTTGGAAACTAAGACGAAAGCAAGACGAACTTAAGGCACGGTTTTGGAAAGTAAGACGAAATTAAGACAAGGTCTTGAAACTGAGACGAAAGTAAGACGAAATTCAGACACGGTTTGGGAAAGTAAGACGAAAGTAAGACGAAATTCAGACACGGTTTTGGAAAGTAAGACGGAAGTAAGACGAAATTAAGACACACCAATCTCATCTTGCCATTCCTCACACAGATACCGACCCTCCGAAGGCCTTGCAATTAAGTAAACAACACGAGGTTCTTCAAGATTGATCCATCTCCGAATCTTAACCGTCGACCCACCGAAGACCTTACAATTAAGTAAACAACCAAATTTTTCTCAAGATCTGTCAGCGAGCACAAACTGGTGGCAACAAATCGTACTTCTTTCCGGCTTTGAAAATTACCACAAACCCAGAAAATGTTGTTGGGCCCTGCTCGCACAGCTCCTTACCGTCGAGCTCGCCAGGCGTAGACAGCGCCTGGCCGACATCACTGCATGCTGCAGGTGGCTGTTCCTTTCGACTACCCCCTTCTAGCTTTTGACTAGCTAATCCTGATGGGAAGACGAAAGCCGGACGAATTTAAGACACGGCTTGGAAAACTACGAGGAAAGTAAGGCCAAATTAAGGCCTGGTTTTGGACAGTAAGACGAAAGTAAGACGAAATTAAGGCATTGTTTTGGAAAGCAAGACGAAAATACGACGAACTTAAGGCAGGGTTTTGGAGAGTAAGACGAAAGTAAGACGAAATCGCAGAATTGTTTGGAAACTAAGACGAAAGCAAGACGAACTTCAGACACGGTTTCGCAAAGTAAGACGAAATTAGGACAAGGTCTTGAAACTGAGACGAAAGTAAGACGAACTTAAGGCATGGTTTTGGAAAGTAAGACGAAAGTAAGACAAAATTAAGGCATGGTTTTGCAAAGTAAGACGAAAGTAAGACGAAATTCAGACACGGTTTTGGAAAGTAAGACGAAAGTAAGACGAAATTAAGACACCCCAATCTCATCTTGCCATTCCTCACACAGATACCGACCCTCCGAAGGCCTTGCAATTAAGTAAACAACACGAGGTTCTTCAAGATTGATCCATCTCCGAATCTTAACTGTCGACCCACCGAAGACCTTACAATTAAGTAAACAACCCAAATTTTCTCAAGATCTGTCAGCGAAGCACAAACTGGTGGCAACAAATCGTACTTCTTTCCGGCTTTGAAAATTGCCACAAACCCAGAAAATGTTGTTGGGCTCTGCTCGCACAGCTCCTTAACGTCGAGCTCGCCAGGCGTAGACAGCGCCTGGCCGACATCACTGCATGCTGCAGGTGGCTGTTCCTTTCGACTACCCCCTCCAGCTTTTGACTAACTAATCCTGATGGGAAGACGAAAGCCGGACGAATTTAAGACACGGCTTGGAAAACTACGAGGAAATTGTAGGTATCAAAAACAAAACTGCATTGTGAGCATCGAATGTATACGAGACATCAGAATCTATAAAACAAAGGAGTAATCAAAAAAACAGATTCCCTCATAAATTCCGCGCACTGCTTTGTTTTACAGCTAGGCGATGGGACGTCTGCCCAAACCGGGACGGTTGCAGTGAGAACACAGAGCAGGACTGATGCACACAACTGCATCAAAGGTCACACCATCGCACACGACTGCAATGAGTGCCCGAGTGACAGACTTCCCCCCGAGACAAACCTCTTTGGGTGGGTGGGTGGGAACAAAGAAATCTTGATGGCCAAACACAATGGCCAGCTACCTTGACTTGAGATGGAGCGAGCGACGCATCACATGCTTTGTCTGAAACTCACAATACAGCCAGACTCTGGCACTGTGACAAACAAAGACAAGCAAGAAAATTAGCTCCCGAAAATGCCAACAATGCAGACGTGTTGTTTATGCAAAACTCATAAACACACTTTATGTTTTTGAGACCTACAAAACCCTATCTGCAAGCAGAGAGGTAGCTTGTAGGTATCAAAAACAAAACTGCATTGTGAGCATCGAATGTATACGAGACATCAGAATCTATAAAACAAAGGAGTAATCAAAAAAACAGATTCCCTCATAAATTCCGCGCACTGCTTTGTTTTACAGCTAGGCGATGGGACGTCTGCCCAAACCGGGACGGTTGCAGTGA
The DNA here is from genome assembly GCA_905221605.1 of Symbiodinium natans. Lineage (NCBI taxonomy): Eukaryota > Dinophyceae > Suessiales > Symbiodiniaceae > Symbiodinium > Symbiodinium natans. Next base: position 42,359 of record CAJNDS010000894.1, on the reverse strand, counting down.
GAACACAGAGCAGGACTGATGCACACAACTGCATCAAAGGTCACACCATCGCACACGACTGCAATGAGTGCCCGAGTGACAGACTTCCCACCGCAACGTCATCGGGCCGATTTGAGCAGGTCCTGGACGAGGGATAGCAGATCACAATGGACCCTGTGAACGCCTTCAAGCTCTGTGAAGTCTCCCCTGGAGGGGGCATCTGAAATGTTGGCTTCCGAACTCACACGCTCGAACCAGAGAGAGGATACGCATGCCTCTTCACATGACACAAGCGCATCAAGCAAAGGTTCGAGACAATCGCACGAGCTCTTACAGGAAATGAAGGACCCGAGTGCGCCATCGTTATCAAGGAAAGCCAACACCTCTCTGCCCTGAATATCGTTCTTGAAAAGCTGCAAGGCAGCAATCAAGGCCAATGCTTCAAGGACATAGATGGGATTTTGGGCCGTGTCGACTCCCAACAGCGCAGCACATCACCTGTGCACTCAACCCCATAACACGCCTTGATACAAGCCGTTGAGTCAACTAGCACCCCCCCTAAACCCGAGTAACCACCCGGCTCAAAGCATGCGTCGGTGTACAAGAAAACTGTGTCATCGAGCACAGCGCGCACGGTTCTTGGCGGGCCATTAACCACACGGTCCCTGATGAATCGCAGTGAGTCAGCCATCTGCGGATCGATCCTTCCGGGACGGTCGGACTTAATGCGCGACCCAACAACCTTCAGGTGCTTGTAACAACCCCTTCCGAAGATCTGGCCTTCAGCGAAAACGAGTCGCCCCCTGAGAGCGGTCAGTTCCTTGATGCTGAAAGTACCCTTGTCAAGGAGCGCTGTTATGGTCTCAGTGAGCTCAGCTTTTCGCTCATCGGTGTTGCTGACCCTAACCAACATGCATGACCCCACATCTATTACAACCCCAAGGACCTTTGCAGCAGTCGCGAACTCTGCCTCCTTTTCCTCGGAAATGCCCCAGCCAAGCAAAGCGAAAAACGATGACAACACGAGGTCACAGTGCTTAGACACACTTGCCTCACAAGTGACCAGATAATCATCGAAGTACACGGACCAATGTAGCCACAGCAGGACCGTGCCCGCGTACCACAACGCATGCGAGGTCCGGCAAAAGCCTGTGACAGATGCGGACCCTCCAAAAGGGAGGACTGAAGAACTAAACACCTCAACTTTACCTGTGGCGGGATTGCCAACACACAAGTACCCATCAAGAACCCCTTCAGAGGACAAGGCCAGCTGCTTGAAGGCCTTCCTCAGGTCTTTGGACTTAAGCACGGGGTTATTGGGCACAGGGATCGTCGCCCGGTGTTGGAACCTCCAAGTAAGTGACCTGCAGATGGTGTCAAGCCCATGTGGTGTCACTGCCTCCGTTCGAGACGTAGTCGAGTTGATAAGCGACTCACTCAGGTCGTCAATCGGCCTGACCTTCCCCGACTGGAAAACGGCAAATCTCCTGGACACCGAGGCGCGATCGTCAAGTGTAGATGGGTCCAATGGGCCCTGCAACCAACCCTTGTCCCTTTCCTCGAGCGTTATCTCGTATAGGCGCGAGGCATGCTCATCGCGCAGGCCCTCAGCTGCCCCTAGGAGAATGCCCTGCCTAGTGTGCTTTGCAGTTCGGCGGACCTCGTCGGGTGTGAGGGTGGCAGGAACGGTTTTGGACCTGAACACACCTGCCTCTGGAATGTGCCCCATGAGATCGAAGCCGCTGGCAATCTGGTCAACAATGCCAACGTCACAGTAACCGGCGTCTTGTAGCATCTCTTTGAGGAGAAGCAACCGCTTGCCTTGAAGAACAACCGAGACGTGCGCCGGCATGTTCTCATGCAGCCGCCTTTCACTATCCCAGAGCTCCTGGGCGCGCAGCGTCCACTTGCGAAGTACCGCTGTCCTGTCCTGAGCCAAACTATGGGCCGAGCACCTCGCCTCCTTGTCAATGGCTTCCTTGACACACAAGGGGACGACACAAGCTTGCAGCGGGTGCTCCCTGGCAGCAGCCTCTTCAACGAACTCCTTAGGGGACCACGGTAAGCCATACACGGCAGAGGCAGCAAACACAGGTTCAGCCTCAACTGGACTGCTCCAATGGGAAGGGGGCTGAAAGCCCATTCCACACAAGGCATCAAGATGAGACTTGTCAAAGTGCGGGTCCTTACACGTATACAAGACAACAGCCCACCTGTCACCTTGCCACTCCTCAGTTGCATGCAGCACAGACCTTGCGTCAAAGGTGGCAAACCTGGCATGGTTGTCAACATAGAACCCACGATGTTCCACTCCTGTCGCGTCGCTGAGGAGGTCGTCACCGCCACCACCTGCGAGGAAAAGGCGGCCAGCAGTAAAACTTCCCAGCGTCATCGAGTGGTTCAAGGAGCCTTCACCATTGGAGATATCCCTGTGTGGCAACGCAAGCTCGTTATGCGACACGGCAATCGAGGTCCAAGTGGCATGCGGCAACAAGGCCTTCGCAAAAGAGTTGATGACACCAACAGCTTTCTCTCGACCTTTAGTGTACGCTGTGAGGCCCGACCTTGAACCATGGTTGTATGCCCCAAAGACAAAATACCTAGACCCCTTAGTACCACTCCCCGAAGCCTTGAGGACCCCTGGACGACGGGAGGAGAGGTCCTCGGAGCAAGCCTCGCCCAGGACCTTCAGTAGGGCCCGGGCTTGATCATCAGACAGGCTGGCAGACATCGGGAACGGAGGGGCCGACTGAGCTTCAAGTCCAGCACGATCGAGTTCGCTCTGACCGACATCCCCCAAAGGCAAAGTCAGAGCAAGACGGCGAGAACCTCTCGGAAGCAGAGCCACAGACGGCGACGATTTGACCTGGGGCGGCAGCGAGACAGCCTCGGGCAGCTTGGCGGGCAAGTCAAGGGTAGAGGCGGGACCCACTAGGGTAACCACAAGCTTAAACTCGGGAACTAGGGGAGGCAGGCGCTTGGAACGCGGTTGGCGCTGAGCGGCCGCCGCTTGGGCAGCAGCAGACACAGGGTGCACGTCGAGACCCTGGAGGTCGCGAGGGCGGGGCTGTGCACCGTGATGCAAGAGCTCAGCGGAGAGACACTCAGACCAAGCCCTGCAAAGCTGAGGGGGGTAAGCAGAGTTCGAAGCGGACGCCCAAACCCCAGTGGCAGGGTCCCGCCCCCAAGGAGCATGAACATGGTCTTTGGAGCACAACTTGCCTAAGCCTTGCAGGTGAGTGCCAAGGTGTTGCAGCTGCGTGTACTTGTCACGACCGCTGCCAAACATACAATGATGCCAGAAGGTGCAGACAAGATCGGGCAACGCACGAACAGGAGCCCACTGTGAGGTTTGCCACAGATAGGATCGCCCAGGGTTCTCAGCAGATGGCAAAATGCCAGCGTGAAAGCAAAATTGGAACAGCCAAGCCGAATACGCATACAAATCGTTTGCTGCATCCACAAGGGACTGCGACGCAGCAGGCAAAGACGGCAAGCCATCTGGAAAAAGGTCAGAACGTAATTGTGGAGGGTCGGGACCAGTACGCCGACGACGATCCCTGGCACGGGATGCCGTGTTGTACGGGGGGGCCAAATGGATTGCAACAACGGAATCCAGGCGCAAGATAGCCTCGAGGGCATCTCTGCCAGCAGGATCGGATAAATCAAGCCGCAGGAGTGGACCAAGCACAGCTCTCCGCACATGCAAGTCAACCCCAAAACTATCACCCAACCCAATCCTACGAACCGCAGCAGTCAACGCGGCTGTCCCGGCGAAAATTTCGACAAAAACTAGTGATGATAGGGGCCGGCCCCGCGCTCTAGCCCGAAGCCGAGCGGCAAAGGTCGTCGAGGCAGGCCCAACGGGCTGCGGCACTCACCGGCCCGGGTGCTGACACAAGGAGTGCTTCTGATAGCACCCGGGCATCATGCACACGTGAAGACCACGGGGACAATCGTCGCCGTTAGGGCAGCCCTTTGCCAAGTTATAACCCCAACAGATGCGCCGGCCCTCAGGCGTCTTGCTATGCATACCCTGAAGAGCGGAAGGGGCCTTGGTGTAAGACTGGGACTGGGAATCCTTGCGAGTACCAGCCGGACGGGGGGCTGCGGGCAACGGTGGAGGGGGGGCAGAGCTTCCTCCTGCGGCACGTGGCGGTGCACTACCAGCACGTTTCCTTTTGCGCCTGGTGGAAGGGCCAGGAGCCCCGACTGAGGAAGCAACTGGCTCAGCTGACGTGCCTCGCGCTGGACGCGGAACGCCACCAGAGGACCCCGGCATAGGCAGGAGGTGGAACATAACCTGGTGCTGCGCCTGCAAACGCTGAAAGGCCTCGTCCATGGGCAACAGGCCCGCAGGGTCCTTGCGCAGCGTGGACAAAGTCTCGGCCATGTACTGAAAGGCAGCCCTGTCGGCACGCAGGAGCTGCTCATGCGTAGCAGCCCTAAAGCCTGGGGGCGGGTGCATTTGCAGCTGGTTCAGCAACGTGCGGGACCAGTTCTCAGCATGCTCAAAGGAGGCGAGGCCCACGAGATCCAGTGCCAAGCTGCGCCGGGTCAGGGCCTGTGCCAGGGCCAAATCTGAGGACAGGACACAAGCATCACGAACCGGAGCACTGCGAACCTGAAGATGTGACGTCGCATCAACAACAAGTTCCTTCGGGGACCGCTCCTGGGCTACCTCAGCTGAAGCTTCAAGTAGGAGATGGCGTTCTCCTGAAACATACGGAAAACAAGCTGATACGCAGAATGACTCACCTCGAGAGCGCCAGACAACTCGAGACCTCGAAGCCTGGCTTTCTGATCCCTAAGGCGAGTCGAAATCTCTTCCAATGGCATGTCCTTTTTACGATCTGCGTCACCACCTTCAACTTGCAACTTGAGGTTGGCCAAGGCCATGGTCTGGCTCTCAAAGATGAGGCGACGCAAAGAAGCAAGCACACCAGCGGAAACCTCCGCTCGATCCTCCTCATCTTCAGCCGTAGCTGGCGGCGCCACAAGTGCACGAAGCTCCTCTTCAGTAGCCTGCGAGCCCGGCGTGCCCACAGCAAAAGCCGCCTTATTCAGAGTATCAACCCCACGGGCAAGCAGAATGGCCACTGTTGAGGCCGGGAGGCCATGCTCCTTTGCGCGCGTCTCGAAAGTGGCAGTGGAATCCAAAATCGATGCCATGGGACCTACCTGTGCCGTACAAGTTGCAGCCGAAAACTAAGCACAGACGACAAGCATACTGAAAGCACAAAGCGTCGGGAACAACTCAGCGTGCACGGCATGCAGATCTTTCTTCACTCGTGAGCTGCAGGTAAACGGTAAGGACTGCCCGCAGCAGGGAAGCACTGGCAGGCACTGACACTGCCGCCACAATCCCACGGTATACAATAGAGGAAAGCGCACCACACACCAGCCCGGACGGCACTAAGGCTAGTGGCAGGCACCGACACTGCCGCCACGCAAACCCCATGCGTCTCGAAGAAACGTGGTATGCTGCGCACCAACCGCGGTGAAAACTTGCCAACGCCTGGCCAACAGCACAAAACCTGAGCACACAACTGCCCAGCACTGCTGCTTAAGGCTCAACGCGCTGCCTCTTGACTAAAGCCTCAAGCTGCAAGGACAACTGCTCGGGTGTTCTAATGTGTCGGCCACGATCACACTGATTACAACGAGACGACTCAAGAACACAGTGATTCGCAGTCATTCTAAACACACTGGTGATCGAGCGGCCGCACACAAACACACCTCCGATTGCAGATGTCGAACTCGCTGCCAAGTGCAAGGTACCAGTCTTCGAATGCCTCCATACTGTGCATCCCTCACGCCACGCTGGAGGTGGTCGAAGGGCCGGGGCATTCGCCTGGGGATCCTCGCCAGCTTCACTGCTCGAATCCGACGAGGATGAGGAAGAACTCTCGTCTGTGCTGTCAATCCCACCTTGAAGCGGGGGACCTGAACTAGCGGGGACATCGCATGGAAGATCCGACTCAGGGTCAGCACAAGAAGGAATGGGGCCATCCAAATCGTCACCATCAAGAGGTCCCACGGCATCTTCAGTGCTCGCTTCCAGCCGAACTCGTGAGCTTGCTACGCCATCTGAAGAGCCAGCCGGGCCGAAAACTTCTGCAGGCACACCAGGCAGGTTACTTCCCGGTCAGAATGGTGACCCAGCACGAGGCGGTCGGCCTCAGAAGCTCCAAATTTTGCAAGCATGGCTAAGAGGGTCGCCTTCATCGAATGCGCACCTGGTGGCGACCAAGGAAAAAGCGGCCCAACCAGGCGTTCCAAAAGAGAGCGCAGCCAGCATCGTGCGTCCTTCGTAACACAAGGCTCATGGCTCCACCCGCCCTCGACGGAGGGTAGCTGCAGGAGTGCAACAGGATCTTGCCCAATGGCCTGAAGGGGGCAGCCGCGTGTCTCAGAGACCTTCAACCACTCGACAGCCCATGGGGTCGCGCCCACACCAAAAACAGGTGCCACCAGTGGCATAGCGCCATGTTTCCTGCGCAGCTTATGCGAGTGACTTTGTAGTTCCACGTAGCCACCACAAACTGTGCCACCATCATTAATGAAATCTTGAAGGAACTGCGACACAGAAATGACATCACCCCAGCGTGCCCGCGCGTAAGTGCAAAAGAGGAAGCACCCACACGCGTACCTGTCCTCAATACGTGCCGATGCATCTCGAAGAAAAGCCTCAAGAAGCAGCAGCTCCTGTACCGTCAATGCACGGGCCTGCTTTCGCTGAGGTCGATCCTGGCGAGCACCCCGAAGGATACCACGTGCCCACGGAGTGTCCAATGTAGATGGCTCAACTGTAACTCCCAGAACATGCTTCGCAAAGTTGACGACTTCAAAGGCAGCCTCGATTGCCGTTGGGGAGACCTTTTGTTTGAGCAACACCTTCAGGTGAACTCGGAAAAAATGGGCTGTAATAGGAAGAGGTTCCTCACAGCCATCCTCAACAAGATTCCGGAGGTACTTCCTGAGCTGGCGCAGCCGTGCTTCAAGGGTCGTATTGGCCTTCCCAGCGAGTGTCTCTGAGACGATGGCCAACTGCTCGACGTACGATGTGGCTGCCTCAAGCATTGGCCCCAAAGTCGACCCACGCGGGTATCTCGTAAGGACATCAAGAAAGCCTTTACATACCAATTCACGTCTATCCTCAGGTGTACATCTCTTTGCCGAGAAAACCATCAGCCTGGAAACCGACATGTAGACAGCTTGATGGACTGGAAATTCAGGCCCACGTGCTTGCGTGTCCACAGCAGGTGCCCGAGCAAGATCAAGTTCATTCGAGGTCACAACCATCCGCGGAAGCACAGGCGATGGGCTCCCAAATATGTCTCTGAAGGGCGCGATATCCCATGGCATCACTAAGTCACCAGTCATGCTGACTGTGGCCATAGCCTCAGCAGCCAGTGCATGGAGTGGGGACCTTGCTGGAGGATCCATGGCAGTTTCTTAAAAGTCCAAAGGCCTTACAACATACAACCGCTGCTCGCATACCAGGCACAGGCAGAGTGTCTGTCGTGGTTAAAGACTCAATCTTAGTGCACAAGTAACCCAAAGCAAGGACCAAAATGCTGGGATTAAGGTGGAAAAAGGGAGCAGGGTGCGAAAAGAACCTAGAGGAAAACTCACCATTGAACCACAGGCCCTGCAGGACATCCAAAGGTTGCTCGAAAACACGACCCAGCAAGCCGAAAGTCCATGTGGCAGCTCCGACCTCCCCCAGAACCGAGCTGAAACATGTGGTACCCTTTTAACCCGCTGCTCAAAGAGTATGTTGACAAGTGGCCCCAAAAACCGCGCCTGAAAAAACAGCGCCTGAACAATGGGCCACACAGTGGAGGGTGCAAGAGGAGGAAACTATCAATGCCTCTCAAGGGCCTGCAAGCGCCTGAGGACAGATCGGCGCGGACTGCGATCACTTGATGTCGTACCCAATGCGTCCTCAAGAGCAGAGACGCGACCTTCAAGGGCCTGCAGCATCGGTGGTACGTCTGCCAAGGACAGTGAAGACGAAAAGGGCCCAAAAGGGGGGCAAGCACCAACAGGCACCGAGGTCGAAGGGACACAAATGAGCGAGTCCGTGGGGGCATCAACCACAGAGTGCAAGAATGAGATGGACTCTGCCGACAGAGAAGAGAAACGCCCTGCGTCACGGCAGAGCAGAGCCAGGCGCTGCAAGTCGGCGAGGGTGCATTCCTGCAATGCGGACCCCGAAAGTAAAACCATACGACCAACTAAGCAACAGAGCCTATCACGAGAAACAGTGAAAGAGGGTGGTGGCGCAGACCCAGCGGGGTTGATGAAAGCGAACTCACCCTCCAAGCCATGAGGGTCTGGCGCATCACTGTCTGAGAGAGGCCCCTCGTGAGGAATGTCGGGAGTGCTGGTATCACGGACTGCCCAGGTGCAAGGAAGCAGGATGGCCAAAACGACTGCAAAGGAACGTAATGGCATGGCACTCAAATGGCACACAAGAATGCTGCAAATGCAAGGATGCCACAGGTAAAGCCACACAGACAGATAGTGCAGTCACGGCACCGGCCACCAGGGATGGCAGCTGGGGATGCAGGCAAAAGGGAAAGGCGCTGCCTAGCAGCTGCAGCACGAAGGCGCACAGGCGCAGCAACCATGCACCGACACAGTCAGTGAACTACTGCTCTTCGTGCGGCGATGGCCCTGGACAGCCACCTACGCACGGAACTGCACGCGCAACACCCCTTGTTAAGTGAGGGCCTGGTAGACACGAACCTGTTTGGGGCCACAGAAGGTTCAAGCAAAACCAAGCCCAACAAAGAAATCTTGATGGCCAAACACAATGGCCAGCTACCTTGACTTGAGATGGAGCGAGCGACGCATCACATGCTTTGTCTGAAACTCACAATACAGCCAGACTCTGGCACTGTGACAAACAAAGACAAGCAAGAAAATTAGCTCCCGAAAATGCCAACAATGCAGACGTGTTGTTTATGCAAAACTCATAAACACACTTTATGTTTTTGAGACCTACAAAACCCTATCTGCAAGCAGAGAGGTAGCGTAAAGCAAAATTAAGGCATGGTTTTGGACAGTAAGACGAAAGTAAGACGAAATTAAGGCATTGTTTTGGAAAGCAAGACGAAAATAAGACGAACTTAAGGCAGGGTTTTGGAGAGTAAGACGAAAGTAAGACGAAATCGCAGAATGGTTTGGAAGCTAAGACGAAAGCAAGACGAACTTCAGACACGGTTTCGCAAAGTAAGACGAAATTAGGACAAGGTCTTGAAACTGAGACGAAAGTAAGACGAACTTCAGGCACGGTTTTGCAAAGTAAGACGAAAGTAAGACGAAATTAAGGCATGGTTTTGCAAAGTAAGACGAAAGTAAGACGAAATTCAGACACGGTTTTGGAAAGTAAGACGAAAGTAAGACGAAATTAAGACACCCCAATCTCATCTTGCCATTCCTCACACAGATACCGACCCTCCGAAGGCCTTGCAATTAAGTAAACAACACAAAGGTTCTTCAAGATTGATCCATCTCCGAATCTTAACCGTCGACCCACCGAAGACCTTACAATTAAGTAAACAACCAAAATTTTCTCAAGATCTGTCAGCGAAGCACAAACTGGTGGCAACAAATCGTACTTCTTGCCGGCGTTGAAAATTTGCACGAACCCAGAAAATGTTGTTGGGCCCTGCTCGCACAGCTCCGAAACTTCTGGAGTCGAGCTCGCCAGGCATAGACGGTGCCTGGCCGACATCACTGCATGCTGCAGGTGGCTGTTCCTTTCGACTACCCCCTTCTAGCTTTTGACTAACTAATCCTGATGGGAAGACGAAAGCCGGACGAATTTAAGACACGGCTTGGAAAACTACGAGGAAAGTAAGGCAAAATTAAGGCATGGTTTTGGACAGTAAGACGAAAGTAAGACGAAATTAAGGCATTGTTTTGGAAAGCAAGACGAAAATAAGACGAACTTAAGGCAGGGTTTTGGAGAATCAGACGAAAGTAAGACGAAATCGCAGAATGGTTTGGAAACTAAGACGAAAGCAAGACGAACTTCAGACACGGTTTCGCAAAGTAAGACGAAATTATGACACGGTTTTGGAAAGTAAGACGAAAGTAAGACGAAATTAAGGCATGGTTTTGGAAAGTAAGACGAAAGTAAGACGAAATTCAGACACGGTTTTGGAAAGTAAGACGGAAGTAAGACGAAATTAAGACACCCCAATCTCATCTTGCCATTCCTCACACAGATACCGACCCTCCGAAGGCCTTGCAATTAAGTAAACAACACGAGGTTCTTCAAGATTGATCCATCTCCGAATCTTAACCGTCGACCCACCGAAGACCTTACAATTAAGTAAACAACCAAAATTTTCTCAAGATCTGTCAGCGAAGCACAAACTGGCGGCAACAAATCGTACTTCTTTCCGGCTTTGAAAATTACCACAAACCCAGAAAATGTTGTTGGGCCCTGCTCGCACAGCTCCGAAACTTTTGGAGTCGAGCTCGCCAGGCGTAGACAGCGCCTGGCCGACATCACTGCATGCTGCAGGTGGCTGTTCCTTTCGACTACCCCCTTCTAGCTTTTGACTTACTAATCCTGATGGGAAGACGAAAGCCGGACGAATTTAAGACACGGCTTGGAAAACTACGAGGAAAGTAAGGCAAAATTAAGGCATGGTTTTGGACAGTAAGACGAAAGTAAGACGAAATTAAGGCATTGTTTTGGAAAGCAAGACGAAAATAAGACGAACTTAAGGCAGGGTTTTGGAGAGTAAGACGAAAGTAAGACGAAATCGCAGAATGGTTTGGAAACTAAGACGAAAGCAAGACGAACTTCAGACACGGTTTCGCAAAGTAAGACGAAATTATGACACGGTTTTGGAAAGTAAGACGAAAGTAAGACGAAATTAAGGCATGGTTTTGGAAAGTAAGACGAAAGTAAGACGAAATTCAGACACGGTTTTGGAAAGTAAGACGAAAGTAAGACGAAATTAAGACACACCAATCTCATCTTGCCATTCCTCACACAGATACCGACCCTCCGAAGGCCTTGCAATTAAGTAAACAACACGAGGTTCTTCAAGATTGATCCATCTCCGAATCTTAGCCGTCGACCCACTGAAGACCTTACAATCAAGTAAACAACCAAAATTTTCTCAAGATCTGTCAGCGAAGCACAAACTGGCGGCAACAAATCGTACTTCTTTCCGGCTTTGAAAACTACCACAAACCCAGAAAATGTTGTTGGGCCCTGCTCGCACAGCTCTGAAACTTTTGGAGTCGAGCTCGCCAGGCGTAGACAGCGCCTGGCCGACATCACTGCATGACTGCAGGTGGCTGTTCCTTTCGACTACCCCCTTCTAGCTTTTGACTAACTAATCCTGATGGGAAGACGAAAGCCGGACGAATTTAAGACACGGCTTGGAAAACTACGAGGAAAGTAAGGCAAAATGAAGGCATGGTTTTGGACAGTAAGACGAAAGTAAGACGAAATTAAGGCATTGTTTTGGAAAGCCAGACGAAAATAAGACGAACTTAAGGCAGGGTTTTGGAGAGTAAGACGAAAGTCAGACGAAATCGCAGAATGGTTTGGAAACTAAGACGAAAGCAAGACGAACTTAAGGCACGGTTTTGAACAGTAAGACGAAATTAAGACAAGGTCTTGAAACTGAGACGAAAGTAAGACGAAATTAAGGCATGGTTTTGGAAAGTAAGACGAAAGTAAGACGAAATTCAGACACGGTTTTGGAAAGTAAGACGAAAGTAAGACGAAATTAAGACACCCCAATCTCATCTTGCCATTCCTCACACAGATACCGACCCTCCGAAGGCCTTGCAATTAAGTAAACAACACGAGGTTCTTCAAGATTGATCCATCTCCGAATCTTAACCGTCGACCCACCGAAGACCTTACAATTAAGTAAACAACCAAAATTTTCTCAAGATCTGTCAGCGAAGCACAAACTGGCGGCAACAAATCGTACTTCTTTCCGGCTTTGAAAATTACCACAAACCCAGAAAATGTTGTTGGGCCCTGCTCGCACAGCTCCGAAACTTTTGGAGTCGAGCTCGCCAGGCGTAGACAGCGCCTGGCCGACATCACTGCATGCTGCAGGTGGCTGTTCCTTTCGACTACCCCCTTCTAGCTTTTGACTAACTCATCCTGATGGGAAGACGAAAGCCGGACGAATTTAAGACACGGCTTGGAAAACTACGAGGAAAGTAAGGCAAAATTAAGGCATGGTTTTGGACAGTAAGACGAAAGTAAGACGAAATTAAGGCATTGTTTTGGAAAGCAAGACGAAAATAAGACGAACTTAAGGCAGGGTTTTGGGGAGTAAGACGAAAGTCAGACGAAATCGCAGAATGGTTTGGAAACTAAGGCGAAAGCAAGACGAACTTAAGGCACGGTTTTGGAAAGTAAGACGAAATTAAGACAAGGTCTTGAAACTGAGACGAAAGTAAGACGAAACTAAGGCATGGTTTTGGAAAGTAAGACGAAAGTAAGACGAAATTAAGACACGGTTTTGGAAAGTAAGACGAAAGTAAGACGGAATTAAGGCATGTTTTTGGAAAGTAAAACGAAAGTAAGACGAAGTTAAGACACGATTTTGAAAAGTAAGACGAAAGTAAGACGAAATTAAGACACCCCAATCTCATCTTGCCATTCCTCACACAGATACCGACCCTCCGAAGGCCTTACAATTAAGTAAACAACACAAGGTTCTTCAAGATTGATCCATCTCCGAATCTTAACCGTCGACCCACCGAAGACCTTACAATTAAGTAAACAACCAAAATTTTCTCAAGATCTGTCAGCGAAGCACAAACTGGCGGCAACAAATCGTACTTCTTTCCGGCTTTGAAAATTACCACAAACCCAGAAAATGTTGTTGGGCCCTGCTCGCACAGCTCCGAAACTTTTGGAGTCGAGCTCGCCAGGCGTAGACAGCGCCTGGCCGACATCACTGCATGCTGCAGGTGGCTGTTCCTTTCGACTACCCCCTTCTAGCTTTTGACTAACTCATCCTGATGGGAAGACGAAACCCGGACGAATTTAAGACACGGCTTGGAAAACTACGAGGAAAGTAAGGCAAAATTAAGGCATGGTTTTGGACAGTAAGACGAAAGTAAGACGAAATTAAGGCATTGTTTTGGAAAGCAAGACGAAAATACGACGAACTTAAGGCAGGGTTTTGGAGAGTAAGACGAAAGCCAGACGAAATCGCAGAATGGTTTGGAAACTAAGGCGAAAGCAAGACGAACTTAAGGCACGGTTTTGGAAAGTAAGACGAAATTAAGACAAGGTCTTGAAACTGAGACGAAAGTAAGACGAAACTAAGGCATGGTTTTGGAAAGTAAGACGAAAATAAGACGAAATTAAGACACGGTTTTGGAAAGTAAGACGAAAGTAATACGGAATCAAGGCATGGTTTTGGAAAGTAAAACGAAAGTAAGACGAAGTTAAGACACGATTTTGAAAAGTAAGACGAAAGTAAGACGAAATTAAGACACCCCAATCTCATCTTGCCATTCCTCACACAGATACCGACCCTCCGAAGGCCTTACAATTAAGTAAACAACACAAGGTTCTTCAAGATTGATCCATCTCCGAATCTTAACCGTCGACCCACCGAAGACCTTACAATTAAGTAAACAACCAAAATTTTCTCAAGATCTGTCAGCGAAGCACAAACTGGTGGCAACAAATCGTACTTCTTTCCGGCTTTGAAAATTACCCCAAACCCAGAAAATGTTGTTGGGCCCTGCTCGCACAGCTCCGAAACTTTTACCGTCGAGCTCGCCAGGCGTAGACAGCGCCTGGCCGACATCACTGCATGCTGCAGGTGGCTGTTCCTTTCGACTACCCGCTTCTAGCTTTTGACTAACTAATCCTGATGGGAAGACGAAAGCCGGACGAATGTAAGACGCGGCTTGGAAAACTACGAGGAAAGTAAGGCAAAATTAAGGCATGGTTTTGGACAGTAAGACGAAAGTAAGACGAAATGAAGGCATTGTTTTGGAAAGCAAGACGAAAATAAGACGAACTTAAGGCAGGGTTTTGGAGAGTAAGACGAAAGTCAGACGAAATCGCAGAATGGTTTGGAAACTAAGACGAAAGCAAGACGAACTTCAGACACGGTTTTGGAAAGTAAGACTAAATTAAGACACAGTTTTGGAAAGTAAGACGAAAGCAAGACGAAATTAAGGCATGGTTTTGGAAATTATGACGAAAGTAAGACGAAATTAAGACACAGTTTTGGAAAGTAAGACGAAAGTAAGGCGAAATTAAGGCATGGTTTGGGAAAGTAAGACGAAAGTAAGACGAAATTCAGACACGGTTTTGGAAAGTAAGACGAAAGTAAGACGAAATTAAGACACCCCAATCTCATCTTGCCATTCCTCACACAGATACCGACCCTTCGAAGGCCTTACAATTAAGTAAACAACACGATGTTCTTCAAGATTGATCCATCTCCGAATCTTAACCGTCGACCCACCGAAGACCTTACAATTAAGTAAACAACCAAAATTTTCTCAAGATCTGTCAGCGAAGCACAAACTGGCGGCAACAAATCGTACTTCTTTCCGGCTTTGAAAATTACCCCAAACCCAGAAAATGTTGTTGGGCCCTGCTCGCACAGCTCCGAAACTTTTGGAGTCGAGCTCGCCAGGCGTAGACAGCGCCTGGCCGACATCACTGCATGCTGCAGGTGGCTGTTCCTTTCGACTACCCCCTTCTAGCTTTTGACTAACTAATCCTGATGGGAAGACGAAAGCCGGACGAATTTAAGACACGGCTTGGAAAACTACGCGGAAAGTAAGGCAAAATGAAGGCATGGTTTTGGACAGTAAGACGAAAGTAAGACGAAATTGAGGCATTGTTTTGGAAAGCAAGACGAAAATAAGACGAACTTAAGGCAGGGTTTTGGAGAGTAAGACGAAAGACGAAATCGCAGAATGGTTTGGAAACTAAGACGAAAAGAAGACGAACTTAAGACACGGTTTTGGAAAGTAAGACGAAATTAAGACAAGGTCTTGAAACTGAGACGAAGGTAAGACGAAATTAAGGCATGGCTTTGGAAAGTAAGACGAAAGTAAGACGAAATTAAGACACGGTTTTGGAAAGTAAGACGAAAGTAAGACGAAATTAAGGCATGGTTTTGGAAAGTAAGACGAAAGTAAGACGAAATTCAGACACGGTTCTGCAAAGTAAGACGAAAGTAAGACGAAATTAAGACACCCCAATCTCATCTTGCCATTCCTCACACAGATACCGGCCCTCCGAAGGCCTTGCAATTAAGTAAACAACACGATGTTCTTCAAGATTGATCCATCTCCGAATCTCAACCGTCGACCCACCGAAGACCTTACAATTAAGTAAACAACCAAAATTTTCTCAAGATCTGTCAGCGAAGCACAAACTGGCGGCAACAAATCGTACTTCTTTCCGGCTTTGAAAATTACCACAAACCCAGAAAATGTTGTTGGGCCCTGCTCGTACAGCTCCGAAACTTTTACCGTCGAGCTCGCCAGGCGTAGACAGCGCCTGGCCGACATCACTGCATGCTGCAGATGGCTGTCCCTTTCGACTACAGTACCCCCTTCTAGCTTTTGACTAACTAATCCTGATGGGAAGACGAAAGCCGGACGAATTTAAGACACGGCTTGGAAAACTACGAGGAAAGTAAGGCAAAATTAAGGCATGGTTTTGGACAGTAAGACGAAAGTAAGACGAAATTAAGGCATTGTTTTGGAAAGCAAGACGAAAATAAGACGAACTTAAGGCAGGTTTTTGGAGAGTAAGACGAAAGTCAGACGAAATCGCAGAATGGTTTGGAAACTAAGACGAAAGCAAGACGAACTTAAGGCACGGTTTTGGAAAGTAAGACGAAATTAAGACAAGGTCTTGAAACTGAGACGAAGGTAAGACGAAATTAAGGCATGGTTTCGGAAAGTAAGACGAAAGTAAGACGAAATTAAGACACGGTTTTGGAAAGTAAGACGAAAGTAAGACGAAATTAAGGCATGGTTTTGGAAAGTAAGACGAAAGTAAGACGAAATTCAGACACGGTTCTGGAAAGTAAGACGAAAGTAAGACGAAATTAAGACACCCCAATCTCATCTTGCCATTCCTCACACAGATACCGACCCTCCGAAGGCCTTGCAATTAAGTAAACAACACGATGTTCTTCAAGATTGATCCATCTCCGAATCTCAACCGTCGACCCACCGAAGACCTTACAATTAAGTAAACAACCAAAATTTTCTCAAGATCTGTCAGCGAAGCACAAACTGGCGGCAACAAATCGTACTTCTTTCCGGCTTTGAAAATTACCACAAACCCAGAAAATGTTGTTGGGCCCTGCTCGTACAGCTCCGAAACTTTTGGAGTCGAGCTCGCCAGGCGTAGACAGCGCCTGGCCGACATCACTGCATGCTGCAGATGGCTGTCCCTTTCGACTACAGTACCCCCTTCTAGCTTTTGACTAACTAATCCTGATGGGAAGACGAAAGCCGGACGAATTTAAGACACGGCTTGGAAAACTACGAGGAAAGTAAGGCAAAATTAAGGCATGGTTTTGGACAGTAAGACGAAAGTAAGACGAAATTAAGGCATTGTTTTGGAAAGCAAGACGAAAATAAGACGAACTTAAGGCAGGGTTTTGGAGAGTAAGACGAAAGTCAGACGAAATCGCAGAATGGTTTGGAAACTAAGACGAAAGCAAGACGAACTTAAGGCACGGTTTTGGAAAGTAAGACGAAATTAAGACAAGGTCTTGAAACTGAGACGAAAGTAAGACGAAATTAAGGCATGGTTTTGGAAAGTAAGACGAAAGTAAGACGAAATTCAGACACGGTTTTGGAAAGTAAGACGAAAGTAAGACGAAATTAAGACACCCCAATCTCATCTTGCCATTCCTCACACAGATACCGACCCTCCGAAGGCCTTGCAATTAAGTAAACAACACGAGGTTCTTCAAGATTGATCCATCTCCGAATCTTAACCGTCGACCCACCGAAGACCTTACAATTAAGTAAACAACCAAAATTTTCTCAAGATCTGTCAGCGAAGCACAAACTGGCGGCAACAAATCGTACTTCTTTCCGGCTTTGAAAATTACCACAAACCCAGAAAATGTTGTTGGGCCCTGCTCGCACAGCTCCGAAACTTTTGGAGTCGAGCTCGCCAGGCGTAGACAGCGCCTGGCCGACATCACTGCATGCTGCAGGTGGCTGTTCCTTTCGACTACCCCCTTCTAGCTTTTGACTAACTAATCCTGATGGGAAGACGAAAGCCGGACGAATTTAAGACACGGCTTGGAAAACTACGAGGAAAGTAAGGCAAAATTAAGGCATGGTTTTGGACAGTAAGACGAAAGTAAGACGAAATTAAGGCATTGTTTTGGAAAGCAAGACGAAAATAAGACGAACTTAAGGCAGGGTTTTGGGGAGTAAGACGAAAGTCAGACGAAATCGCAGAATGGTTTGGAAACTAAGGCGAAAGCAAGACGAACTTAAGGCACGGTTTTGGAAAGTAAGACGAAATTAAGACAAGGTCTTGAAACTGAGACGAAGGTAAGACGAAATTAAGGCATGGTTTTGGAAAGTAAGACGAAAGTGAGGCGAAATTAAGACACGGTTTTGGAAAGTAAGACGAAAGTAAGACGGAATTAAGGCATGGTTTTGGAAAGTAAAACGAAAGTAAGACGAAGTTAAGACACGATTTTGGAAAGTAAGACGAAAGTAAGACGAAATTAAGACACCCCAATCTCATCTTGCCATTCCTCACACAGATACCGACCCTCCGAAGGCCTTGCAATTAAGTAAACAACACGAGGTTCTTCAAGATTGATCCATCTCCGAATCTTAACCGTCGACCCACCGAAGACCTTACAATTAAGTAAACAACCAAAATTTTCTCAAGATCTGTCAGCGAAGCACAAACTGGTGGCAACAAATCGTACTTCTTTCCGGCTTTGAAAATTACCACAAACCCAGAAAATGTTGTTGGGCCCTGCTCGTACAGCTCCGAAACTTTTGGAGTCGAGCTCGCCAGGCGTAGACAGCGCCTGGCCGACATCACTGCATGCTGCAGGTGGCTGTTCCTTTCGACTACAGTACCCCCTTCTAGCTTTTGACTAACTAATCCTGATGGGAAGACGAAAGCCGGACGAATTTAAGACACGGCTTGGAAAACTACGAGGAAAGTAAGGCAAAATTAAGGCATGGTTTTGGACAGTAAGACGAAAGTAAGACGAAATTAAGGCATTGTTTTGGAAAGCAAGACGAAAATAAGACGAACTTAAGGCAGGGTTTTGGAGAGTAAGACGAAAGTCAGACGAAATCGCAGAATGGTTTGGAAACTAAAACTAAGACGAAAGCAAGACGAACTTAAGGCACGGGTAAAAGAAAGACGAAATTAAGACAAGGTCTTGAAACTGAACGAAGGTAAGACGAAATTAAGGCATGGTTTTGACGAAAGTAAGACGAAATTAAGACACGGTTTTGGAAAGTAAGACGAAAGTAAGACGAAATTAAGGCATGGTTTTGGAAAGTAAGACGAAAGTAAGACGAAATTCAGACACGGTTCTGGAAAGTAAGACGAAAGTAAGACGAAATTAAGACACCCCAATCTCATCTTGCCATTCCTCACACAGATACCGACCCTCCGAAGGCCTTGCAATTAAGTAAACAACACGATGTTCTTCAAGATTGATCCATCTCCGAATCTCAACCGTCGACCCACCGAAGACCTTACAATTAAGTAAACAACCAAAATGTTCTCAAGATCTGTCAGCGAAGCACAAACTGGCGGCAACAAATCGTACTTCTTTCCGCTTTGCAAACCCAAATGTTGTTGGGCCCTGCTGCTCCGAAACGGCAACAACATCGTACTTCTTTCCGGCTTTGAAAATTACCACAAACCCAGAAAATGTTGTTGGGCCCTGCTCGTACAGCTCCGAAACTTTTACCGTCGAGCTCGCCAGGCGTAGACAGCGCCTGGCCGACATCACTGCATGCTGCAGATGGCTGTCCCTTTCGACTACAGTACCCCCTTCTAGCTTTTGACTAACTAATCCTGATGGGAAGACGAAAGCCGGACGAATTTAAGACACGGCTTGGAAAACTACGAGGAAAGTAAGGCAAAATTAAGGCATGGTTTTGGACAGTAAGACGAAAGTAAGACGAAATTAAGGCATTGTTTTGGAAAGCAAGACGAAAATAAGACGAACTTAAGGCAGGGTTTTGGAGAGTAAGACGAAAGTCAGACGAAATCGCAGAATGGTTTGGAAACTAAGACGAAAGCAAGACGAACTTAAGGCACGGGTAAAAGAAAGACGAAATTAAGACAAGGTCTTGAAACTGAGACGAAGGTAAGACGAAATTAAGGCATGGTTTTGGAAAGTAAGACGAAAGTAGACGAAATTAAGACACGGTTTTGGAAAGTAAGACGAAAGTAAGACGAAATTAAGGCATAGTTTTGGAAAGTAAGACGAAAGTAAGACGAAATTAAGACACCCCAATCTCATCTTGCCATTCCTCACACAGATACCGACCCTCCGAAGGCGTTGCAATTAAGTAAACAACACGAGGTTCTTCAAGATTGATCCATCTCCGAATCTTAACCGTCGACCCACCGAAGACCTTACAATTAAGTAAACAACCAAAATTTTCTCAAGATCTGTCAGCGAAGCACAAACTGGCGGCAACAAATCGTACTTCTTTCCGGCTTTGAAAATTACAACAAACCCAGAAAATGTTGTTGGGCCCTGCTCGTACAGCTCCGAAACTTTTACCGTCGAGCTCGCCAGGCGTAGACAGCGCCTGGCCGACATCACTGCATGCTGCAGACGGCTGTCCCTTTCGACTACAGTACCCCCTTCTAGCTTTTGACTAACTAATCCTGATGGGAAGACGAAAGCCGGACGAATTTAAGACACGGCTTGGAAAACTACGAGGAAAGTAAGGCAAAATCACGGCATGGTTTTGGACAGTAAGACGAAAGTAACACGAAATTAAGGCATTGTTTTGGAAAGCAAGACGAAAATAAGACGAACTTAAGGCAGGGTTTTGGAGAGTAAGACGAAAGTCAGACGAAATCGCAGAATGGTTTGGAAACTAAGACGAAAGCAAGACGAACTTAAGGCACGGTTTTGGAAAGTAAGACGAAATTAAGACAAGGTCTTGAAACTGAGACGAAAGTAAGACGAAATTAAGGCATGGTTTTGGAAAGTAAGACGAAAGTAAGACGAAATTCAGACACGGTTTTGGAAAGTAAGACGAAAGTAAGACGAAATTAAGACACCCCAATCTCATCTTGCCATTCCCCACACAGATACCGACCCTCCGAAGGCGTTGCAATTAAGTAAACAACACGAGGTTCTTCAAGATTGATCCATCTCCGAATCTTAACCGTCGACCCACCGAAGACCTTACAATTAAGTAAACAACCAAAATTTTCTCAAGATCTGTCAGCGAAGCACAAACTGGTGGCAACAAATCGTACTTCTTTCCGGCTTTGAAAATTACCACAAACCCAGAAAATGTTGTTGGGCCCTGCTCGCACAGCTCGAAACTTTTGGACCGTCGAGCTCGCCAGGCGTAGACAGCGCCTGGCCGACATCACTGCATGCTGCAGGTGGCTGTTCCTTTCGACTACCCCCTTCTAGCTTTTGACTAACTAATCCTGATGGGAAGACGAAAGCCGGACGAATTTAAGACGCGGCTTGGAAAACTACGAGGAAAGTAAGGCAAAATTAAGGCATGGTTTTGGACAGTAAGACGAAAGTAACACGAAATTAAGGCATTGTTTTGGAAAGCAAGACGAAAATAAGACGAACTTAAGGCAGGGTTTTGGGGAGTAAGACGAAAGTAAGACGAAATTAAGGCATGGTTTTGGAAAGTAAGACGAAAGTAAGACGAAATTCAGACACGGTTTTGGAAAGTAAGACGAAAGTAAGACGAAATTAAGACACCCCAATCTCATCTTGCCATTCCTCACACAGATACCGACCCTCCGAAGGCCTTGCAATTAAGTAAACAACACGATGTTCTTCAAGATTGATCCATCTCCGAATCTCAACCGTCGACCCACCGAAGACCTTACAATTAAGTAAACAACCAAAATTTTCTCAAGATCTGTCAGCGAAGCACAAACTGGCGGCAACAAATCGTACTTCTTTCCGGCTTTGAAAATTAACCCAAACCCAGAAAATGTTGTTGGGCCCTGCTCGCACAGCTCCGAAACTTTTACCGTCGAGCTCGCCAGGCGTAGACAGCGCCTGGCCGACATCACTGCATGCTGCAGGTGGCTGTTCCTTTCGACTACCCCCTTCTAGCTTTTGACTAACTAATCCTGATGGGAAGACGAAAGCCGGACGAATTTAAGACACGGCTTGGAAAACTACGAGGAAAGTAAGGCAAAATTAAGGCATGGTTTTGGACAGTAAGACGAAAGTAAGACGAAATTAAGGCATTGTTTTGGAAAGCAAGACGAAAATAAGACGAACTTAAGGCAGGGTTTTGGGAGTAAGACGAAAGTCAGACGAAATCGCAGAATGGTTTGGAAACTAAGCGAAAGCAAGACGAACTTAAGGCACGGTTTTGGAAAGTAAGACGAAATTAAGACAAGGTCTTGAAACTGAGACGAAAGTAAGACGAAATTAAGGCATGGTTTTGGAAAGTAAGACGAAAGTAAGACGAAATTCAGACACGGTTTTGGAAAGTAAGACGAAAGTAAGACGAAATTAAGACACCCCAATCTCATCTTGCCATTCCTCACACAGATACCGACCCTCCGAAGGCCTTGCAATTAAGTAAACAACACGAGGTTCTTCAAGATTGATCCATCTCCGAATCTTAACCGTCGACCCACCGAAGACCTTACAATTAAGTAAACAACCAAAATTTTCTCAAGATCTGTCAGCGAAGCACAAACTGGCGGCAACAAATCGTACTTCTTTCCGGCTTTGAAAATTACCACAAACCCAGAAAATGTTGTTGGGCCCTGCTCGCACAGCTCCGAAACTTTTGGAGTCGAGCTCGCCAGGCGTAGACAGCGCCTGGCCGACATCACTGCATGCTGCAGGTGGCTGTTCCTTTCGACTACCCCCTTCTAGCTTTTGACTAACTAATCCTGATGGGAAGACGAAAGCCGGACGAATTTAAGACGCGGCTTGGAAAACTACGAGGAAAGTAAGGCAAAATTAAGGCATGGTTTTGGACAGTAAGACGAAAGTAAGACGAAATTAAGGCATTGTTTTGGAAAGCAAGACGAAAATAAGACGAACTTAAGGCAGGGTTTTGGAGAGTAAGACGAAAGTCAGACGAAATCGCAGAATGGTTTGGAAACTAAGGCGAAAGCAAGACGAATTTCAGACACGGTTTTTAAGACGAAATTAAACACGGTTTTGGAAAGTAAGACGAAAGGACGAAAGCAAGACGAACTTCAGACACGGTTTTGGAAAGTAAGACGAAAGTAAGACACGGTTTTGGAAAGTAAGACGAAAGTAAGAGACACGGTTTTAAGACGAAAGTAAGACTTGACACCCCAACAGATATACCGACCCTCCGAAGGCCTTACAATTTCAAAGGAATCTTAATTGAAGAATTTTAAGGAAACTGTCAGCGAAGCACAAACGGCAACAAATCGTACTTCTTTCCGGCTTTGCAAATTACCCCAAACCCAGAAAATGTTGTTGGGCCCTGCTCGCACAGCTCCGAAACTTTTGGAGTCGAGCTCGCCAGGCGTAGACAGCGCCTGGCCGACATCACTGCATGCTGCAGGTGGCTGTTCCTTTCGACTACCCCCTTCTAGCTTTTGACTAACTAATCCTGATGGGAAGACGAAAGCCGGACGAATTTAAGACGCGGCTTGGAAAACTACGAGGAAAGTAAGGCAAAATTAAGGCATGGTTTTGGACAGTAAGACGAAAGTAACACGAAATTAAGGCATTGTTTTGGAAAGCAAGACGAAAATAAGACGAACTTAAGGCAGGGTTTTGGAGAGTAAGACGAAAGTCAGACGAAATCGCAGAATGGTTTGGAAACTAAGGCGAAAGCAAGACGAACTTCAGACACGGTTTTGGAAAGTAAGACGAAATTAAGACACGGTTTTGGAAAGTAAACGAAAGTAAGACGAAATTAAGGCATGGTTTTGGAAAGTAAGACGAAAGTAAGACGAAACTTAAGACACGGTTTTGGAAATCAGACGAAAGTAAGACGAAATTAGGGCATGGTTTTGGAAAGTAAGACGAAAGTAAGACGAAATTCAGACACGGTTTTGGAAAGTAAGACGAAAGTAAGACGAAATTAAGACACCCCAATCTCATCTTGCCATTCCTCACACAGATACCGACCCTCCGAAGGCCTTGCAATTAAGTAAACAACACGATGTTCTTCAAGATTGATCCATCTCCGAATCTCAACCGTCGACCCACCGAAGACCTTACAATTAAGTAAACAACCAAAATTTTCTCAAGATCTGTCAGCGAAGCACAAACTGGCGGCAACAAATCGTACTTCTTTCCGGCTTTGAAAATTACCCCAAACCCAGAAAATGTTGTTGGGCCCTGCTCGCACAGCTCCGAAACTTTTGGAGTCGAGCTCGCCAGGCGTAGACAGCGCCTGGCCGACATCACTGCATGCTGCAGGTGGCTGTTCCTTTCGACTACCCCCTTCTAGCTTTTGACTAACTAATCCTGATGGGAAGACGAAAGCCGGACGAATTTAAGACACGGCTTGGAAAACTACGAGGAAAGTAAGGCAAAATTAAGGCATGGTTTTGGACAGTAAGACGAAAGTTAGACGAAATTGAGGCATTGTTTTGGAAAGCAAGACGAAAATAAGACGAACTTAAGGCAGGGTTTTGGAGAGTAAGACGAAAGTAAGACGAAATCGCAGAATGGTTTGGAAACTAAGACGAAAGCAAGACGAACTTAAGACACGGTTTTGGAAAGTAAGACGAAATTAAGACGAAAGTAAGGTAAGGCATGGTTTTGGAAAGTAAGACGAAAGTAAGACGAAATTAAGACACGGTTTTGGAAAGTAAGACGAAAGTAAGACGAAATTAAGGCATGGTTTTGGAAAGTAAGACGAAAGTAAGACGAAATTCAGACACGGTTCTGGAAAGTAAGACGAAAGTAAGACGAAATTAAGACACCCCAATCTCATCTTGCCATTCCTCACACAGATACCGACCCTCCGAAGGCCTTGCAATTAAGTAAACAACACGATGTTCTTCAAGATTGATCCATCTCCGAATCTCAACCGTCGACCCACCGAAGACCTTACAATTAAGTAAACAACCAAAATTTTCTCAAGATCTGTCAGCGAAGCACAAACTGGCGGCAACAAATCGTACTTCTTTCCGGCTTTGAAAATTACCACAAACCCAGAAAATGTTGTTGGGCCCTGCTCGTACAGCTCCGAAACTTTTACCGTCGAGCTCGCCAGGCGTAGACAGCGCCTGGCCGACATCACTGCATGCTGCAGATGGCTGTCCCTTTCGACTACAGTACCCCCTTCTAGCTTTTGACTAACTAATCCTGATGGGAAGACGAAAGCCGGACGAATTTAAGACACGGCTTGGAAAACTACGAGGAAAGTAAGGCAAAATTAAGGCATGGTTTTGGACAGTAAGACGAAAGTAAGACGAAATTAAGGCATTGTTTTGGAAAGCAAGACGAAAATACGACGAACTTAAGGCAGGGTTTTGGAGAGTAAGACGAAAGTCAGACGAAATCGCAGAATGGTTTGGAAACTAAGACGAAAGCAAGACGAACTTAAGGCCCGAAGACGAAAGTAAGACGAAATTCAGACACGGTTTTGGAAAGTAAGACGAAAGTAAGACGAAATTAAGGCATGGTTTGGGAAAGTAAGACGAAAGTAAGACGAAATTCAGACACGGTTTTGGAAAGTAAGACGAAAGTAAGACGAAATTAAGACACCCCAATCTCATCTTGCCATTCCTCACACAGATACCGACCCTCCGAAGGCCTTACAATTAAGTAAACAACACGATGTTCTTCAAGATTGATCCATCTCCGAATCTTAACCGTCGACCCACCGAAGACCTCACAATTATGTAAACAACCAGAACTTTCTCAAGATCTGTCAGCGAAGCACAAACTGGCGGCAACAAATCGTACTTCTTTCCGGCTTTGAAAATTACCACAAACCCAGAAAATGTTGTTGGGCCCTGCTCGCACAGCTCCGAAACTTTTGGAGTCGAGCTCGCCAGGCGTAGACAGCGCCTGGCCGACATCACTGCATGCTGCAGGTGGCTGTTCCTTTCGACTACCCCCTTCTAGCTTTTGACTAACTCATCCTGATGTGAAGACGAAAGCCGGACGAATTTAAGACACGGCTTGGAAAACTACGAGGAAAGTAAGGCAAAATTAAGGCATGGTTTTGGACAGTAAGACGAAAGTAAGACGAAATTAAGGCATTGTTTTGGAAAGCAAGACGAAAATAAGACGAACTTAAGGCAGGGTTTTGGGGAGTAAGACGAAAGTCAGACGAAATCGCAGAATGGTTTGGAAACTAAGGCGAAAGCAAGACGAACTTAAGGCACGGTTTTGGAAAGTAAGACGAAATTAAGACAAGGTCTTGAAACTGAGACGAAAGTAAGACGAAATTAAGGCATGGTTTTGGAAAGTAAGACGAAAGTAAGACGAAATTAAGACACGGTTTTGGAAAGTAAGACGAAAGTAAGACGGAATTAAGGCATGGTTTTGGAAAGTAAAACGAAAGTAAGACGAAGTTAAGACACGATTTTGGAAAGTAAGACGAAAGTAAGACGAAATTAAGACACCCCAATCTCATCTTGCCATTCCTCACACAGATACCGACCCTCCGAAGGCCTTGCAATTAAGTAAACAACACGAGGTTCTTCAAGATTGATCCATCTCCGAATCTTAACCGTCGACCCACCGAAGACCTTACAATTAAGTAAACAACCAAAATTTTCTCAAGATCTGTCAGCGAAGCACAAACTGGTGGCAACAAATCGTACTTCTTTCCGGCTTTGAAAATTACCACAAACCCAGAAAATGTTGTTGGGCCCTGCTCGCACAGCTCCGAAACTTTTGGAGTCGAGCTCGCCAGGCGTAGGCAGCGCCTGGCCGACATCACTGCATGCTGCAGGTGGCTGTTCCTTTCGACTACCCCTTCTAGCTTTTGACTAACTAATCCTGATGGGAAGACGAAAGCCGGACGAATTTATGACGCGGCTTGGAAAACTACGAGGAAAGTAAGGCAAAATTAAGGCATGGTTTTGGACAGTAAGACGAAAGTAACACGAAATTAAGGCATTGTTTTGGAAAGCAAGACGAAAATAAGACGAACTTAAGGCAGGGTTTTGGAGAGTAAGACGAAAGTCAGACGAAATCGCAGAATGGTTTGGAAACCTAAGGCGAAAGCAAGACGAACTTCAGACACGGTTTTGGAAAGTAAGACGAAATTAAGACACGGTTTTGGAAAGTAAGACGAAAGTAAGACGAAATTAAGGCACGGTTTTGGAAATTAAGACGAAAGTAAGACGAAATTAAGACACCCCAATCTCATCTTGCCATTCCTCACACAGATACCGACCCTCCGAAGGCCTTACAATTAAGTAAACAACACAAGGTTCTTCAAGATTGATCCATCTCCGAATGTTAACCGTCGACCCACCGAAGACCTTACAATTAAGTAAACAACCAAAATTTTCTCAAGATCTGTCAGCGAAGCACAAACTGGTGGCAACAAATCGTACTTCTTTCCGGCTTTGAAAATTACCACAAACCCAGAAAATGTTGTTAGGGTTTAGGGTTTAGGGTTTAGGGTTTAGGGTTTAGGGGTTTAGGGTTTAGGGTTTAGGGTTTAGGGTTTAGGGTTTAGGGTTTAGGGTTTAGGGTTTAGGGTTTTTAGGGTTTAGGGTTTAGGGTTTAGGGTTTAGGGTTTAGGGTTTAGGGTTTAGGGTTTAGGGTTTAGGGTTTAGGGTTTTAGGGTTTAGGTTTAGGGTTTAGGGTTTAGGGGTTAGGGTTAGGGTTTAGTTTTAGGTTTAGGGTTTAGGGTTTAGGGTTAGGGTTTAGTTTTTTAGGGTTTTAGGGTTTAGGGTTTAGGGTTTAGGGTTTAGGGTTTAGGGGTTTAGGGTTAGGGTTTAGGGTTTAGGGTTTAGGGGGTTTAGGGTTTAGGGGTTAGGGGTTTAGGTTTAGGGTTTAGGGTTTCGGGTTTAGGGTTGTAGGTTTAGGGTTTAGGGTTTAAGGTGTAGGGTTTAGGTTTTAGGGTTTAGGGTTTAGGGTTTAGGGTTTAGGGTTTAGGGTTTAGGGTTTAGGGTTTAGGGTTTAGGGTTTAGGGTTTAGGGTTTAGGGTGTATAGAAGGGAAGCGCGCTGGTGCTAAAAGCACCCGGGCCGCTCGCTTGCGTTAGCATGTAGTCCCACCCCAACCACCCAAACTATTCTCATTTAGGGTTTAGGGTTCACCCCCCAAACCCCCCTCAAGGGGGGCTTTCTTGCTTTTACAGAGAAAGAGCAGGGCGGGGTCTCCCGAGCTTCATGGAGCCTGTCAGTGACTCGTAGGCTTCTTGGAGCTTTCACGGAGTAAAATGGAAGGTGCCCAAAACCATCAATTGCAATACCAAGAACCCACATTTTCGGGCTTGAAAGGGCAGCAAAAACGGTCGGGAGTAGCAGGGCCTCGGCCGGCCCTGCTTTTTGAAATGGAAAACCGTCGATTTGCAATACTAAAAAACCCACATTTTCTTACGCGTCCAAAAACACCCCAAATGAGGGGGACCCCAGGATCGGCCCGGGCCCCAGTTAAAAATGCGATTTTTTAGTACTGAAATCGACGGCTCTGGGTGGTCTCTCGTTTTCTGGATTTTTGACCAAAACCGAGCCTTCACCGGCTTCGGGATTTCAAGTTTTTCAAGGTTCTTCAAGGTTTTTCAGAATTTTTCAGTGTTTTTTAAGGTTTTTCAATGTTTTTCAGGATATTTCAGAGTTTGTAACCCTCAATTCTGATGGAGGGCCGCCCCCGCGACCTTTTCACAGCCTAGTTTTGGTCAAGGGGGGGTTGTGTTTTTCAATTTTAAAGGCAAAATAGTCTTCTGAGATCCCCCCTAGCCTCAAACTCCGACCCCCCCTTGAAAGGGAAAGTTTGCCTCCAAAAACACCCTAAATGAGGGGGACCCCAGGATCGGCCCGGGTCCCAGTTAAAAATGCGATTTTTTAGTACTGAAATCGACGGCTCTGGGTGGTCTCTCGTTTTCTGGATTTTTGACCAAAACCGAGCGAATTCTTGGGAGGGGGTGTCAGGGGGTCTGAGGGGGGTCCCAAGGGGGTGGGGGGGGGGGGGTCCAGAAAGGCCCGTCTGTTTGAGGTAACAAAGGTCCAGGGGGGTCCCAGGTCCCAGGCGGTCCAGGGGAGTCCCAGGAGGGTCCCAGGGGGGTCCCAGGGGGGTCCCAGGGGGGTCCCAGGGGGGTCCCAGGGGGGTCCCAGGGGGGTCCCAGGGGGGTCCCAGGGGGGTCCCAGGCGGGTCCCAGGGGGGTCCCAGCCCAGAAAGTGTCGAAAGGCACCCAAAAACAACGATCGGAGGCAAAATCGCTGCAGGAGCCCCCCTGGACCGCCCCCGGCAGGGGGGGTCCCGGAATCTGCCAGCCCGGGCCCCAGACCCCCCCGGGGGGTACCCCCCTGACCCCCGTAAAAAACACTAAAAGACATCAATGGTCGTAGGTTTGGGGTCCTAATTATATTAGGGCTGACGCCCTAGGTCTGAGGCGTAGCCAGTCACTGCCGTCTCGTCTACCGGGAGGCTTTACCCTCCCTCACCGTTCTGTGGAGACGCTCGGTCGGGGACCTCGGTCGAAGCCTCGAGCGCACATGCATATGGACAGCGGCGCTCTCGGCAGTTTAGGGTTTAGGGTTTAGGGTTTAGGGTTTAGGGTTTAGGGTTTAGGGTTTAGGGTTTAGGGTTTAGGGTTTAGGGTTTAGGGTTTAGGGTTTAGGGTTTAGGGTTTAGGGTTTAGGGTTTAGGGTTTAGGGTTTAGGGTTTAGGGTTTAGGGTTTAGGGTTTAGGGTTTAGGGTTTAGGGTTTAGGGTTTAGGGTTTAGGGTTTAGGGTTTAGGGTTTAGGGTTTAGGGTTTAGGGTTTAGGGTGTAGCACGGGTCAGCTGTACGCAAGTGTGTGTAGACATGCCCACCCCAAAGGCCACCCAAACACTACTTGCAGCGAAACAAACCAGAGCCAGCCGAATTAAAGCCAGCCCACATTCAAACACTTCTGCACTCAATGTTGTACTTCGGTCCAGCATCCAATATGTGTCTTGATGTCAATTTGCTATAAAGATGCCTTGCTGCATGGTAACATTTAAGAAGCTGCCTTGGAAATAGAACCTCCTGTTGCTAGAAAGGAGCCTTATGGAAGTCATGCCTGAAGCTTGCAGGAGAAAATTCAGGTTTTGCGCAGGGGACATCTTCGGCCGGAGGGCCTTCTCATTGTTTCTGTTCCCTATGTTGGAGTGTCAAGGCTGCATGGCGAAAGACTTGCTGCTAGGAAGATGCCTTGTGAAAGGTATGTCTAAAAGCTTGCGAGAGAAAATTCAGGTTTGCGCTGGGGGACGTCTTCGGCCGGAGGGCCTTCTCATTGTTTCTATTCTCTATGCCGGTGTGTGTCTAGAAGTTTGCGAGAGAAAAATTCAGGTTTTGCGTTGGGGGACGTCTTCGGCCGGAAGGCTATGCCGGAATGTCAAGGCTGCTTGGCGAAAGACCTGTTGCTAGAAGGGTGCCTTGTGAAAGTCACGTCAAGAAACTTGTAGCAAAAAAAACAGGTTTTGCGCTGGGGGACGTCTTCGGCCGGATGGCCTTCTCATTGTTTCTATTCTCTATGCCGGCGTGT
>CAJNDS010000894.1:0-7500 GCA_905221605.1 Symbiodinium natans | reverse complement strand
GGGGGGTTTTAGGGGGGTCCCAGCCCAGAAAGTGTCGAAAGGCACCCAAAACAACGATCGGAGGCAAAATCGCTGCAGGAGCCCCCCTGGACCGCCCCCGGCAGGGGGGGTCCCCGGAATCTGCCAGCCCGGGCCCCAGACCCCCCCGGGGGGTACCCCCGGGGGGGGGTCCAGAAAGGCCCATCTGTTTGAGGTCACAAAGGGGGGTTTCAGGGGGGGTTCCAGGGGGGTCCCAGGGGGGTCCCAGGGGGGTCCCAGGGGGGTCCCAGGGATACCCCCCTGGGGGGTCCCAGCCCAGCACCCAAAAACAACGATCGGAGGCAAAATCGCTGCAGGAGCCCCCCTGGACCGCCCCCGGCAGGGGGGGTCCCCGGAATCTGCCAGCCCGGGCCCCAGACCCCCCCGGGGGGTACCCCCCTGACCCCCGTAAAAAACACTAAAACACATCAATGGTTGTAGGTTTGGGGTCCTAATTATATTAGGGCTGACGCCCTAGGTCTGAGGCGTAGCCAGTCACTGCCGTCTCGTCTACCGGGAGGCTTTACCCTCCCTCACCGTTCTGTGGAGACGCTCGGTCGGGGACCTCGGTCGAAGCCTCGAGCGCCCATGCATATGGACAGCGGCGCTCTCGGCAGTTTAGGGTTTAGGGTTTAGGGTTTAGGGTTTAGGGTTTAGGGTTTAGGGTTTAGGGTTTAGGGTTTAGGGTTTAGGGTTTAGGGTTAGGTTTAGGGTTTAGGGTTTAGGGTTTAGGGTTTAGGGTTTAGGGTTTAGGGTTTAGGGTTTAGGGTTTAGGGTTTAGGGTTTAGGGTTTAGGGTTTAGGGTTTAGGGTTTAGGGTTTAGGGTTTAGGGTTTAGGGTTTGCCCACTGAAGCGACGCGCCTCGACCCAAGGGGTCGTGGGCGGCGCGTCGCGCGAAAGCTAAAACCCCACCCCAAGACCACCCAAACCTTACTCTGTTAGGGTTTAGGGCTTATTTTTTGGGATAGTTCTCTTGTTGCTTTGTATTCTCTGCTCTAGTTGGTAGTTTAATATAAATCAAAACGAAAAGTAAAGCAGAGGGCAATAGTCTGCTTATACGTTGTGTTTTTACGCGCGAGTAGGCCCGGCAGGGGCAACCGATTCCGCGCTCGGGGCCGCGGCGCCATCGCTCGTTGTCACTGCGCTCCGTGGCGCCGCTGTGTACAAGAACGCTCCTTGTTCTCTCGTTGCTTTTGTATTCTCTGCTGTAATGGATATCTTAATAAAAATCATAAACGTTTTACCCCAAAAGGGCCACAAGAGTACTAGAAAGCACCCACGAGGCCCCAAGAGCCACCAAAAGGCTTCAAAAGGCCCCCTAGAAGAAGGGGACCTCCAGGATTTGCTCGGGCCCGCAATGAAAAAAGCCATTTTTTAATACAGAAATCGATGGTGTTGGGCACAAACCGACCCCCTTTGAGAGGGAAAGTTTGCCTCCAAAAACACCCCAAATGAGGGGGACCCCAGGATCGGCCCGGGTCCCTATTTAAAATGTGATTTTTTAGTACTGAAATCGACGGTCCCGGGCCTCCCCGGAATACTAAATTACGAAGCCGAGCCTCCCCGGAATACTAAATTACGAAGCCGGGCCTCAAACTCCGACCCCCCTTGAGAGGGAAAGTTTGCCTCTAAAAACACCCCAAATGAGGGGGACCCCAGGATCGGCCCGGTTCCCTATTAAAAATGCGATTTTTTAGTACTGAAATCGACGGTTCTGGGTGGGCTCTCGTTTTTTGGGTTTTTTGGCCAAAACGGCGAAGCCGGGCCTCCCCGGAATACTAAATTACGAAGCCGGGCCTCCCCGGAATACTAAATTACGAAGCCGGGCCTCCCCGGAATACTAAATTACGAAGCCGGGCCTCAAACTCCGACCCCCCTTGAGAGGGAAAGTTTGCCTCGAAAAACACCCCAAATGAGGGGGACCCCAGGATCGGCCCGGGTCCCTATTAAAAATGCGATTTTTTAGTACTGAAATCGACGGTTCTGGGTGGGCTCTCGTTTTCTGGGTTTTTTGGCCAAAACGGAGCTTTCACCTCAGGATTGCAAGTTTTTCAAGGTTTTTCAATGTTTTTCAAAGTTTTTCAATGTTTTTTAAGGTTTTTCAATGTTTTTCAGTGTTTTTAAGCCTCAGAAGGGCCGCCCCCGCGACCTTTTCACAGCCTAGTTTTGGTCAAGGGGGGGTGGTATTTTTCAATTTTAAAGGCAAAATAGTCTTCGGAGACCCCCCCTTGCCTCAAACTCCGACCCCCCCTTGAGAGGGGGGGGGCCCCTTGGAGGGGGGCCCTTGGCCGGGGGGCCCTTGGCCCGGCGGGCGGCCCTTGGCCCGCGGGGGCCCTTGGCCCGGGTGTTTGGGGGGCCTTGGTTCAGGGGGCCCTTGCCTCGGGGGGCCCTTGGCCCGGGCCAAAATCACGAAATTGAGCAACCAGCCTGCCTGGACCCCTCACCAGCCTCCTGGTCCAGGAATCCAGCTACCAGGGACCAGGGGGCCCCCGGGGGGGGGGGCCCGACAAACCCTGAACCCAAAACCCTGAACCGACCTCAAGGGTTACGATTTGGGGTTATACTTTAGCTACGCTAAAGGTGGTCTGGGTGCCGGCCATCCCTTAGCCGAGTACTGACGTTGTCGTAAAAAAGGCCGATGTCCGTTGGCCTGTCCAGGACAGACGGTGAGGCTTAACCCTCACCTTTCCGTTTCTCTTTTCGCTTGGGCGCTCGGGCTGTAAGGCCCCCGGCCGAGCGTTCGGGGTCTGTCGCTCGACGGAAGCGACCCCTCACTTAGTTTAGGGTTTAGGGTTTAGGGTTTAGGGTTTAGGGTTTAGGGTTTAGGGTTTAGGGTTTAGGGTTTAGGGTTTAGGGTTTAGGGTTTAGGGTTTAGGGTTTAGGGTTTAGGGTGTGTCTGGGGAGGGCGCGCGCTCGGGTGTGAAACACCCCGGGCCGCGCGCTCGCGTTGCCCGTCAACCCACCCCGGCCACCCAAACTATACTCTATTAGGGTTTAGGGTTTATGGAATTTACTTTCTTGTGCTCTGATGCTTGCTTTGATGTTTTTAAAGTTGCGCTGTTAGGGTTTAAGCTGGGGTTGGGGGTAGCCTCGCCCCTTTTCGGGCCTTCGGCGTGTCAGGGCCCGTAGAGGCCCTTATTTATTTGAAGGTCAGGGAAACCCTTTGTGTCTGCTCCTGGATTCCCCTTCTTTAAGGGCTTCAATTAAGCATCGATTTCACTACCAAAAAATCGCATTTTTCATTGCGGGTACGGGCATCCTGGGGTCCCCCTTCTTTTAGGGGGCCTTTTGAAGCCTTTTGAAGCATTTTGGTGGCTCTTGGGGTCTCTCGGGGCCTTGTTCGGACCTTCGGCGTGTCAGGGGCCGTAGAGGCTTCATTCATTTAAAGGTCAGGGAACCTATTAATGAATTTTTCGCCAATGAGTATTTCAATCGCTCGGGTTTAAGCTCGGGTTCGGGGTAGCCTCGGCCCTTTTCGGGCCTTCGGCAAGTTAGGGCCCGTAGAGGCCCTTATTTGCTTGAAGGCCTTCGCAGGCTTTTGCGGTGTTAGGGTTTAGTAGCCTCGGTCCTTCGGCACGTTAGGGCCCGTAGAGGTCCTTGCTGATTTGGGGGGAGCCATCGATTTCAGTACTAAAAAAGAACATTTTTCATTGCGGGCAAGGGTACCTAAAACCATCGTTTTCAAAAATCAAAAATAGCATTTTTCATTGTGGGCACGGACAAATCTTGTGGTCCCCTTCTTTTAGTGGGCCTTTTGAAGCTTTTGAAGCCTTTTGGTGGCTCTTGGCGGTTCTTGGGGGCTTCCTGAGATTCCCTGCGAGGGTGTTGGTGTGGGGGGGCCCTGGCCCGAGGGGCCCTTGGCTAAGCCCTAGTTGGCAGGGCTGTTTGGCAGGGCCTGCGGGCCCTTCGGTTTGGCTTAGCCCGGGAGGGCCTTGCCTGCGACGGAACCCTTTTATTTGGGCCTTGGCCTGGGGGCCCTTGGCCTGGGGGGGAGGACCCTTGGCCGAGGGGTTGGGGCCTTTGGCCTGGGGCCCGGCCTGGGGGCCCTTGGCCGGGGGGCCCTTGGTGCGGGGGCCCTTCCCCGAAGGGCCCTTGGCCCCGGGGGCCCTTGGTTGGCCCCGGGGGGCCCTTGGCCCGGGGCCGGGGGCCGCCAAAAACCCCCAAAATCACGAAATTGAGCAGTCAGCCTGCCTGGACCCCTCGCCAGCCTCCTGGTCCAGGAATCCAGCTACCAGGGACCAGGGGGCCCCCGGGGGGGGGCCCGGCAAACCCTGAACCCAAAACCCTGAACCGACCTCCAGAGGCAAAGGGTTACGATTTGGGGTTATACTTTAGCTACGCTAAAGGTGGTCTGGGTGCCGGCCATCCCTTAGCCGAGTACTGACGTTGTCGTAAAAAAGGCCGATGTCCGTTGGCCTGTCCAGGACAGACGGTGAGGCTTAACCCTCACCTTTCCGTTTCTCTTTTCGCTTGGGCGCTCGGGCTGTAAGGCCCTCGGCCGAGCGTTCGGGGTCTGTCGCTGGACGGAAGCGACCCCTCACTTAGTTTAGGGTTTAGGGTTTAGGGTTTGCCCACTGAAGCGACGCGCCTCGACCCAAGGGGTCGTGGGCGGCGCGTCGCGCGAAAGCTAAAACCCCACCCCAAGACCACCCAAACCTTACTCTGTTAGGGTTTAGGGTTTATTTTTGGGATAGTTCTCTTGTTGCTTTGTATTCTCTGCTCTAGTTGGTATTTTAATATAAATCAAAACGAAAAGTAAAGCAGAGGGCAATAGTCTGCTTATACGTTGTGTTTTTACGCGCGAGTAGGCCCGGCAGGGGCAACCGATTCCGCGCTCGGGGCCGCGGCGCCATCGCTCGTTGTCACTGCGCTCCGTGGCGCCGCTGTGTACAAGAACGCTCCTTGTTCTCTCGTTGCTTTTGTATTCTCTGCTGTAATGGATATCTTAATAAAAATCATAAACGTTTTACCCCAAAAGGGCCACAAGAGTACTAGAAAGCACCCACGAGGCCACAAGAGCCACCAAAAGGCTTCAAAAGGCCCCCTAGAAGAAGGGGACCTCCAGGATTTGCTCGGGCCCGCAATGAAAAATGCTATTTTTTAATACAGAAATCGATGGTGTTGGGCACAACGAAAAGTAAAGCAGGGGGCAACAGTCTGCTTATACGTTGTGTTTTTACGCCGAGTAGGCCCGGCAGGGAGCACCGATTCCGCGCTCGGGGCCGCGGCGCCAGCGCTCGTTGTCACTGCGCTCTGTGTCGCCGCTGTGTACAAGAACGTTTAGAGGCACCAAAAAAAGCCTTGAAAAGGCTTGAAAAAGCTTCAAAAAACCCTCAACAAGAGGGGGCCCCAGGATCTGCCCTGGCCCGCAATGAAAGTGCGATTTTTTAGTACTGAAATCGATGGTTTTGGGCACCCCGGGCCTCCCGGAATGTTAAATTACGAGGCCGGGCCTCCACAGGCCAGAACAGGCCAAGACGGAGGGTCCCAAAATCGCGCTCGGGGCCGCGGCGCCACAGAGCGCCGCTGAAGGCTCGGAAACTCTCCGGGAAAAAGGCTTAGAAACTGTGCGCGAGGAGCCCAAAAAGCCCAGAGACTGTCCGGGAGGAGCCGCCCGAACAGGCCAGAACGGGCCAGGACGTCGCCGCTGTGTACAAGAACGTTTAGCGGCTTCAAAAAGCTTCAAAAAACCCAACAAGAGGTAACCCTCAATTATGATGAAGGGCCGCCTCCGCGACCTTTTCACAGCCTAGTTTTGGTCAAGGGGGGGTCGTATTTTTCAATTTTAAAGGCAAAATAGTCTTCTGAGACCCCCCCTTGCCTCAAACTCCGACCCCCCCTTGAGAGGGAAAGTTTGCCTCCAAAAACACCCCAAATGAGGGGGACCCCAGGATCGGCCCGGGTCCCAGTTAAAAATGCGATTTTTTAGTACTGAAATCGACGCTCTGGGTGGCCTCTCGTTTTCTGGATTTTGACCAAAACCGAGCCCTCACCGGTTTCAGGATTTCAAGTTTTTCAAGGTTTTTCAAGGTTTTTCAGCGTTTTTCAGTTTTTTATGGTTTTTCAATGTTTTTCAGGGTGTTTCAGGGTTTGTAACCCTCAATTATGATGAAGGGCCGCCCCCGCGACCTTTTCACAGCCTAGTTTTGGTCAAGGGGGGGTCGTATTTTTCAATTTTAAAGGCAAAATAGTCTTCGGAGACCCCCCCTTGCCTCAAACTCCGACCCCCTTTGAGAGGGAAAGTTTGCCTCCAAAAACACCCCAAATGAGGGGGACCCCAGGATCGGCCCGGGTCCCTATTTAAAATGTGATTTTTTCGTACTGAAATCGACGGTCCCGGGTGGGCTTTCGTTTTCTGGATTTTTGACCAAAACTCCCCGGAATACTAAATTACGAAGCCGGGCCTCCCCGAATACTAAATTACGAAGCCGGGCCTCCCCGAAATACTAAATTACGAAGCCGGGCCGGAATACTAAATTACGAAGCCCCCCCTTGCCTCAAACTCCGACCCCCCTTCAAAGGGAAAGTTTGCCCCTAAAAACACCCCAAATGAGGGGGACCCCAGGATCGGCCCGGGTCCCTATTAAAAGTGCGATTTTTTAGTACTGAAATCGACGGTTCTGGGTGGGCTCTCGTTTTCTGGGTTTTTTGACCAAAACGGAGATTTCACCTCAGGATTGCAAGTTTTTCAAGGTTTTTCAAGGTTTTTCAGCGTTTTTCAATGTTTTTTAAGGTTTTTCAATGTTTTTCAGTGTTTTGAAGCCTCAGAAGGGCCGCCCCCGCGACCTTTTCACAGCCTAGTTTTGGTCAAGGGGGGGTGGTATTTTTCAATTTTAAAGGCAAAATAGTCTTCGGAGACCCCCCCTTGCCTCAAACTCCGACCCCCCCCTTGAGAGGGAAAGTTTGCCTCCAAAAACACCCCAAATGAGGGGTACCCCAGGATCGGCCCGGGTCCCGATTTAAAATGTGATTTTTTAGTACTGAAATCGACGGTCCCGGGTGGGCTCTCGTTTTCTGGATTTTTGACCAAAACGGCCCCTCCCAGCCAAGAAGAAGCAAGTCCCCGGGCCTCCCCGGAATACTAAATTACGAAGCCGGGCCTCCCCGGAATACTAAATTACAAAGCCGGGCCTTCCCGGAATACTAAATTACGAAGCCGGGCCTCCCCGGAATATTAAATTACGAAGCCGGGCCTCCCCGGAATACTAAATTACGAAGCCGGGCCTCCCCGGAATACTAAATTACGAAGCCGGGCCTCCCCGGAATACTAATTACGAAGCCGGGCCTCCCGGAATACTAAATTACGAAGCCGGGCCTCCCGAAATACTAAATTACGAAGCCGGGCCTCCCCGGAATACTAAATTACGAAGCCGGGCCTCCCGAAATACTAAATTACGAAGCCGGCCTCCCCGGAATATTAAATTACGAAGCCGGGCTTCCCCGGAATACTAAATTACGAAGCCGGGCCTCCCCGGAATACTA
>CAJNDS010000893.1:48185-54001 GCA_905221605.1 Symbiodinium natans | reverse complement strand
CCCACCCCCATCCCCACCCCATCCCCACCCCCATCCCCACCCCCATCCCCACCCTCATCCCCACCCCCATCCCCACCCCCATCCCCGGAAAGGGTTTCGGGCGGCAGGATTTCGAAGGATGCTGGCATAACTCCATAACATGGCACTCGACATGCGCGCACACGCGCGCGCGCGCGCGCGCGCCCGCGCGTCTAATGTTCAACTATTGGCTGAGTAAGGTGCTGACGATCATGCACATGAACACCTCCACGGTGTTTGCGAACGTGAAAACTGTACATGCACACTTCCACAGTGTGACCATGCACCTCCACGGTGTTTCTGAACATGAACACCTCCACGGTGTTTGTGTTGTTGTTGTTGTTGTTGTTGTTGTTGTTGTTGTTGTTGTTGTTGTTGTTGTTGTTGTTGTTGTTGTTGTTGTTGTTGTTGTTGTTGTTGTTGTTGTTGTTGTTGTTGTTGTTGTTGTTGTGTTTGTTGTTGTTGTTGTTGTTGTTGTTGTTGTTGTTGTTGTTGTTGTTGT
Source organism: Symbiodinium natans (assembly GCA_905221605.1). Taxonomy (NCBI): domain Eukaryota; class Dinophyceae; order Suessiales; family Symbiodiniaceae; genus Symbiodinium; species Symbiodinium natans. The sequence goes on along the minus strand of CAJNDS010000893.1, from coordinate 53,481 downwards.
TGTTGTTGTTGTTGTTGTTGTTGTTGTTGTTGTTGTTGTTGTTGTTGTTGTTGTTGTTGTTGTTGTTGTTGTTGTTGTTGGTGTGTTGTTGTTGTTGTTGTTGTTGTTGTTGTTGCTGCTGTTGTTCTTGTTGTTGTTGTTGGTGGTGTTGTTGTTGTTGTTGTTGGTGGTGGTGTTATTGTTCTTGTTGTTCTTGTTGTTGCTGTTGTTGTTGTTGTTGTTGTTGTTGTTGTGGTGTAAGATTCTGGCCCAAGATGAGGATTTTATTTCTCGTAGCCGTAGCGAGCTTTCTTGGGTGCCTGGGTCCCAAGTCCCAGGGTCCAGCCATGGATCAGAATCGAGGGTTTCGGGAAGTAGCGCCCCCCGATGAAGCTGAGCAGCATGCGCAGCGAAGTCAGCTAACCATGAACAAAACCGGCAAGCGAAGCTACCAAAGAGCTTGTAAAGTTGCCCTGGCGAAGGGAGCAGCACTTTACACAGGCCGTCTTCTGACAGCTCAGGCTCTAGGAGCTCATGAAGGACAATTCGCGTCTCCTGCGAAAGCGGAGAGGCGTTCTTTTCAACCGAACAGACAGATCCATCACAAATTTGACATGGAAGTCCTTACTTGGAACGCAGGCTCAATTACAAGTCGTGTTTGGAACGAGATTCTGGTCCTTTTGGCAACAACAGAGTACAAGAACATCAAAATCGTTTTCCTGCAGGAATCGCATTGGCAGCAGGACCAGGTCTACAGCTCAGGCCCGTGGTCAGTCCTAACCTGTGGCTCAACAAGCAGACACAAGGCTGGCCTGGTTGTCTTGGTGCATAGCTCACTGGCTCCTCTTTCAGAAATTCGCAGCACTTCCATTGTTCCAGGGCATTTACAGCACGTCATGATCCCGTGGCAGAGATCCAGAATACATCTCCTGAACCTGTACCAGCACGTCTGGGATTCAAAGCTCTCGAAGACGGAAAACAGAGGCAGGAGAAAGGACGTGATGACACAGCTCGAAAATCGAATACAGAGAGTCCCACAACGTGACTTCTTGATTGTGGCTGGGGATTTCAATGCGCATGCGGTGACTGAACGTCCTCATATCGGACCAAGTGTGCCTCATCGAGTACGGTTTGCAAATGCGGATGTGAAGACACTGCCCACGCTCTGCAAATCCTGTGGACTAACTGCGCTGAACACATGGGCTTCTGGCCATCGCAGTACGTACGCTAGCAGTGATGGCACATATTCCTCTCAGATCGATTTTTTGCTGGTCAGACTGCACGATGCTCGGAGGAGATCCAAGGAGGCCTACTCGGATAAGAACTTTCCGGTGGCAGCCTACAGAGATGGATCAAAACACTTTCCAGTGCGAGCCACTCTGTTCATTCCTCCTTACAGTCCTACACCCAGCAAGCCACGGCCGTTTGATGCCACAGCCCTGGATGCGAGCTTTCGGCGGAAGGATGACAACTGGCAGGCATACTCACATCGTCTGACGGAAGCAGTGGTGAGGACAATGCAAGTGAGACCGTCTTGGCAAGAACTGGATGAAGTGATGGTTAGTGTATCAGCTGAGCACTATCCTCCTCCACGCAAGTCTCAGCCAGTAGCAGGTCCTATTCATCAGGAATACTGGAAGAAAGTGCGGCAAATCCAGGCGCACAAGAGGGCTGGAACCGAGCATAATTCAGAATGCCAGAAGCTTGTGGAGGACATCAAGGAGGAGGCGCGGACTTTCAAAAAACAGCAAAAACAAAGAAAGCTAGAGAAGCAAGAGCAGTTGCTTCTACAAGCCCAGGAAGATAAAAGGCAACAATCCCACAAACTGGCTCATACTCTCAGGAAACTTGCTCCGTGGCGCCCAGTGCAGAGAGTCAACCTAAGGGATCAAGCAGGTGAGCCGCTTGATACGGAGGCCTCACTAAAAACTATGCGCGAATACTCGAGTCAAATCTTCTCCAAAAGTTCTCCTTTGCACTCAGTAGCTGCTGTGCCCAGAGCAGCGATCACCGCCTTGCAGGTATCCTCACAAATCAAGACAGTGCCAGTGGGGAAAGCAGTCCCCAGCACCTCAGCCCCAGTATCAGCTTGGAAGAGTCTAGGTCCTGAAGCCCACGAACACATAGCAGGTCTAATCAACTCTGAGGCGTCCCAATCTGAAATTTCCCCTTATCTAAAGGACCCTCGAATTGCATGGATCCCCAAGCCGGGCAAGCCAGCCACCGCCATGAAAAACCTGAGGCCCATAGGAGTCATCAGCGTGCCAGGCAAAGTGCTAGCAGGCGCAGTGAAGACTCGCATTGCACCAGCACTGCAGGCGAGCTCACAGCTTCAGCCTCAATTTGCGTACATCAGGCAGAGGGGGGTGCGGGACGCCATCGCGAAAGCATGTCAGCACCTTGATTTCGTGCAGCAGCTCCGTCAAGTGCATCGCAGGGACCTGCACAAGTCCCAACGCGGAGCCAGGCAGGCTCAGCTGTCAGGGGCACTTACTATTTCGGTTGATCTGAGCAAAGCTTTTGATTCTGTTAATAGACATGAGCTGCTAGCTGCCTTGGATCGCCTGGGAACAGACCCTGTTACGAAAGAACTGGTAGTTCAACTACACAGTGAGACCTCCTACAACATGGGCGCAAGTGGACTAGAGATTCAAGTTCCCACTTCTTCAGGAATCAAACAAGGTTGCAAGCTAGCCCCGGCATTGTGGTCTGCGCTGACACTTCTAGTCATGAGCAGAATGGAGCAGAAATGGGGCCCAGATAGCAAGCAAGCTAGGGACATCCTAACAGTCTTTGCAGACGATTTCCTGCTCCAGGAAACCTTCTCGAGCTTTCCTGAACTTCAGAAAGTCCTGCTCAGAATAGAGGCTCTCTTTCAGTCTCTTGAGGACGTGGGGCTGGAAGTCAATCCAACGAAGTCCAAAGCCTTGCTAATGGTTCAGGGCACTCAGCAGTCCATCTTTCGCAAGAAGCACACGATGCGCAAAGAGAAGCAGTTGCACATCGTCCTTCCCTCAGGACATAAGATTCCGATTCATCACAAACTAACATATCTAGGGGTGCAGCTCAGCTATGGATCCTACAAAGACCAGACTGTTGACTATAGGATCGCCCAAGCTCAAGGCAAGTTTGAGCTACTTCGACACATCCTGTGCTCCACTAAGGCCTTGGAGGCTTCAAAGAAGTTGGAGATCTGGAGGGTCTATGTGGAATCCTCACTCTTGCATGGGCTTGTGGCCACTGGCATCACCTCATCAGGTCTTCAGAAGCTTCAGAGTAAATACTCGCGGATGCTAAGATCCATCTTTAAGCAACATCAGCACTACAGCCATATTGACACGAAGACTCTGTTCGAGCAATATAAGGTTCAGACTCCTCAAGCAGTTTTGATCAGCCAGATGAAAAACTACCAAGACGCACTAGATGCCTGTCAGAAGTACAACCCGGATCAGAACATACAGTGGTATCTGGGACTTCGAGGTAGGATTGTTGCGCTGCAACAGGAGCTTCAGAGCATGCATTTGGACCTGACCGAGGCAGACCAGGAGGTACCGTGCTCTCTGTGCGATCGGAAATTTTCCAGCGCTAAGGGTCTTCAGCAACATACTCTGGTGAAGCATGGAGGACAGCGTGCGAATCAGCTAGGCCCAAAATTTCAGGTCACTGTGCATAGCTGCAAAGGACTTCCGCAATGTGCGGCATGCAACAGGCAGTTGCGCACAATGCATCAACTTCGCAGACATGTGGAGTCAGGCATTTGCCCTCAGCTGCACGAGCTGAAAGAACGAGCCAAATCCTGTACAAGCTCAGAAAGCATAGCTATGATCTATCAGTCTAGCGTGCAGGAACAACTTAAGAAGGATCCTGATCTTCTACTAAACAAGAGACATGTCACTCAGCATCTATTAACGAACTGCAGTCTCTGTGGGCAATACATTGTTGGCCACAAAGGAGTGAAACAGCACATTCAGAAAGCTCATCCCGCTTTCTGGGCACAATCCTCGGCATCCATTCTTGCCAACATGCGAACACATAAGCGCCTCCTGCACAAAAAAGAAGAATGTAGGTATTGTCGCATTGTGGTAGATGCTCCAGTACGCCATGCAGAGCAATGTGTGGTTCTGCTTCAGACATACGCCATGAGTGCAGCTTGTGCCAAGCCTATGGAGCTGCCAGATCTCTTCAGTGCAGATCCTCCAATTAGCCAGGTGAGAGGAAGGGAGGCTTCCTCCCAGGAGGCTTCCTCCAGCAGCCGAGCTTCTTTGCTGACATACACTGCACGCGTCTCGGGTCGTTCAACCACTGCACCTCCCACAGCTTCCATGCAAGACGCTGCCTGGCGTCTAGCTTATCATAATCCGCATCAACTGTGCTATGCACACACGGTCGTTCATATCCTTATCTCTCTCTTGTCAGACGGACTGTTCCCAGATCCTTCTTTAAATTCCATCCTAACGGAAATAGGTTCCCTGAATGGCAGATCCTCTCATGCGGATGTTCGGAGGTTGCGACATCTTCGTCCGCTGCTAGCAGGATGGCGATTACGACCCAGGCAGGAGGATGCATCTCAATTTCTGTTGCATATCTCTCAGCGTATTCCAGATCTTTCATCAGATAAATGGGAGGCGCGAGTTCATATCTCAGCACCGGAGGAACGCATAAGTGTTGAGGAAAAAGGTGGCTTGATTCTGTATCTACCCGAGCCGCCGGATGGACTCTCGACTCTTCAGCAATCAGTAACACAATGGACGAACAGGGGTAGTGTGTTTGCCTTGCTTCCAGATACAAGACTCATTTGCTTACAAATTCAAAGATTTGATCAGCAAATCAAAACTTCCCGCCCACAAGCGCTGGACACAGTTCTTGAGATGCCAATGTTTCAAGATAACGGAACCTCAACAGAAGCAGTGTCCTTTAGCCTCTATGCATTCATTATCCATATCGGCGAAGACTGGAGCTCTGGACATTACCGAGCGGGGTTTTGGAGAGATGGAGTTGCGTACCTAGCTGATGATAGTGATCCGCCAAGATGCACCATGCTCCTCTCGGATCAAATATGCCGAGGATCGTACTTGGCCTTCTATGTAAGAGATTAGATTCAGCCAGGCAGCCATGAGGCAGGCCTTTGCCCAATTGTCAGCACCCGCCAAGTCCAAGCACGCATGCGGAGGTTTCCTCCGGAGGCATCCTCCGCAGCAATGTTCTTTCTTAAAGAAGACCTATCTGCCTGCTGTTGCTTAAGGCAACTCGGCATGAATGCTGCCCTGCGCGCAATACAGCCATGATCTCGTGCTAAAAAGTACAGTCTCTTGCATGA
>CAJNDS010000893.1:23185-45685 GCA_905221605.1 Symbiodinium natans | reverse complement strand
GTTGGGGATGGACCGCGAACCTGAGCTGAGCTTCGCTTTCGGTGGCAAGTCAACACCGTACCAAAGCCCAAGCCGTCTCCAGCATCCAGAAGCTGCAGCCGTGTATGGCGAACTTGGCAGGCTCCGCTTGATTCTGCTGGCTGCAGCATTGCCGCTGGTCGCATATTGGCTCGAGGCATGCAGCTTGTCCCATGCACATCATGCACGTAGACCATTGCCTCCGGTGGATCACGCCACGCTTTCTCGATCTGCCAGGTGCAATCACCAAGAACTGAGGCAAGCTTGCACATTGCAAACATATGTTAGTCACACTTAGTCACTTAGTCAGTTCCATTGCCAGGCCACATGTCATCTGGCTCATGAGATGCGCGGTCCATATTGAACTGAAGCCTCTGAGGAGGACGAAGTTCCTGGAGAAGATGCAGAGCCAGACGAGCCCGAAGAGTTTAATCCTTTTACATCGAATTCGTGTTGCGAGAGCTGCTGTTGTCTGCTTCTGTTGCCTGGAGCTTCTCTCCTGCTTCTCGGCTTTTCGAGGTTAGAACAGGAGGACGAAAGCAAGGAGGATTCAATTGAGCTGCAGGGCAAAAATGCAGAATAGAGGCATTGCGCAGAGCTCCGTAGGATGCCGAAGAGATCTATGACCACGATTTCTGGGCAGACAAAGTGAAGTTGGGAGCTAAGGCAGCTAAGGGTCGTCGAACAAAATGGCCATAGCAGCACAAGAGTCTTTCTCAAGTTCCGTGCTTCTTCACAGAAGTTTGGAGCATCACTGCAGCCGTTGCCTTTCGAACTGCCCTTTCAGCCCTGTCAGCACACCTCAGGTCAGACAGCAGGGTGAGGACCCTAGCAGATCCTGACGCAGACGCAATTGATGCACCGCATGCACATGTCCAAGTCAATCGTGTCTGCTTTCCCTCCAGTCGAGCCTACTAGCAACTGTTCGGGCCGAAAGGGCTGCAGAGTTTTGCGGAATGGTCAATAGGCCTTTCACAGACACCTGCATGGTGACCAAGGACTTGGGCTTTTCTTGGGAAGGCCTTCGATTGATTTGGGTTCTGTGTGCGTTTCTTTTATTTTTCACGGAGAGGCAAGCACACCCGGAGGCCGAGACGAGTTGGATGACCTTCTAGACCGGGACCTGGACTCGCACCACAAAGGCAACGACCTGTGACATTGGATGCTGTTTGGAAGGCTTCGAACCTGTTCCCAGCCACCTCCATGATGTGCATTCAAGATTCAAGACCATGGTAGAAAGCAGCGATTGCCCATCATGGCATAAACCGATGCCATCTGCAAGCCAAGTCTTCTAGAGCATGCAAATTTGCTTGTTGACATAGCTTGTGTTCCGTATAGTTGGTACACAACAGAACGAACGGCACGGATGCTTCAACCGGGGCATAGCCTGCCGCGCATGCATTGATGCCGACATGGAGGCCTGCAGTCTTTAAACGACAGCTGAGAATTCAGTTATGGCAAGGTGCTGGCCATGTGGCTTGAGGATGTTTGCGGTAGTGAGAGCCATGGAACTGCAGGCATCTGCCTCGAACTTCTACCAACTCGGATTGGGCCACCTGCATGGCCAGACTCTCACCAGCCCTGTGGGCACTGGGGCAAGCAGGGTTAGCAATCTGTTGCTTTTTGCCCTAGATTGCCATAGAGGTTGAGCAACGTCCCCCGTATACGCATCCACGTCCCGCTGCCGTAGAGCAGGCATGCGGCATGCTGCAGCCCGTATTTGCGTTCGTGGGTGCGGCACGCTCGAAAAACATCAGCACATCATGGGCATCAGTCTAAGAAGCCGAAGGTGAAGAGTCGTGCTGCAAAGTCGAAATGCCGGGGACTAGAGGCTTTGTCCTGTTGAAAGCATAAGCAGTTGTGCCACAGGACATCTGGTAAGCTCGCAACGTGAAGCCCGCATCATGGATAGGAACCTGATGACCAGCAGGCTAGGTACGGAATGCCTGTACGTCGTTGGCCTGAATGCGAAGTGTGTGTGTGTGTGTGCGTTGTTTCCGGAAGCAGTACAAGCAGTGGGCAAGAGGGGCAACAACAACAAAACCACATCAATGTTCGTACCTTTCCTGTATACGGTGTCATGGAAATGAAGTGCATGAATTGGCAGTGTGTAAGACAAAGCCGGCCGGGGGATGCCTTTGGCACATGGGCATCTTGAATTTGATAGTCAAGTACACATGCATCAAGTCACTTCCCTACGGACAGTGTGACCCACCTGCTGTGCTCAAAGTGCAGAGCACGCGCTGACAAGAAACCAACAGAAATGTTAATACAACATGACAAGTACACGTAAACCATCTAATATCCAGGACCAGGACCTACCGATGTCGCTTGGACGTGCATGTTTTGAGCCTCGTGCTCATCATGAGTGGCTTGAATCAAGTATAACTTAATGTCCTTGTGTGCATCGTTTGTCCTGCTGGCCTGTGCTGGGACAGCACCAAACATCACCAAGCCTCATGCAGTGTTTTTGACAGACAAGCTGTTTTTGCTTATTCAGGTAACCGTGAGCATATGTCAACATGTGTCAACACATGTGCGCATGTTCACGGCGGTTCTTGTTTCATGCGCTGTCAATGCTGCCCCCAGGTGGAAATGTTCGCGCTGCCTACGAGGTCTGGAAAGACCACAAGCAGCGATAAAGCCCGTGCAGAGATGCCAGGATTTTCGCGAAGCTGCCCGGATTGACCCCACTGATTTCCAAATATGGCAGAAGTACGAGGAGACGTACAGGCAGGGGCGAGCGTCAAGCGAGCAAGGGAATGTCATGAATCCGTTGCAGGCAAGTTGAAGGTGATATTGCGGAGCAGCACGGGAGCCTAGTTCAGCAGATTATTAGAATTTGAGTATCAGCTGCTGGCCCATGCTCATGTGCAACGTAATCCGCAAGCCTCTGGCAAAACCATCCTTCAAGGCAGCCATTCCCAGCCTGTCTCTAAGATTCTCTCGAAGTGCTTGTGAACCGGCTGTTGACAGGCACAGAGAGAACAGTGCTGACCGCAACTTTCGGTCATTACGTGCAGCCGAGCCCCAGGCGAGCATACTGGGACAATCTGGGACAGAGCAGGGCTGTAGATATTTATAGTTGGAGTGCTGTCGCTTGCGACGTCCGGCTTCTGTGTCGGGTTGCCGTTCAAGCTTGAAGTCAGCATGATGGAGCTGGCAAGCCTGTGATGAACAAAGCTTCGTTGGCAAATCGCAGCTCGGATGTATTCATATATCATAATAAGAATAGTATAGTTCATATGGTAAGAAGCAGAACTCAGCAGAACACTTGTAGCAAAATGAATGACAAGTTGGACAGGACTGAACCATCTAGAACCATTTGGTAGGCGCCCGACCTCACCCGGACGATCTGATTGGTCAGACCACAGCTACAGTCTTCGGCGATGAAACCAGCCCTGCAGCGCAGGTTAAAGCACCGCGCCACTTCACCTTGAAGGCCAGCCTTCAACAGACTTGCAAGAGGTCATGGGGGCAATAATCGGAGGACTCCTCACTGGGGACGAGCATGAAGCAGCCATGTAACGATCTCGCCTCGCGGTTCGCCAGTTCACCACACCCCCCGTAATGGCATGCCCCCACACACACAAATCGAGAAGTGTACAAACTAGGCCTCGCCCGCCGGTGCAAATGTGAGAGCCGAAAGCCCTGGCCCTAGAACCATCCAAAATCCTAAAACCCAAAACTCTAAACAAGCTAACGCAAATCTAGAAGTGTGCCAAGCGAAAAAACTCTAACAAGCCCCAAAAGAACCCAGAACAAAAATAAGCAAACAACCTTGAACGCCCCAATCCCTAAAGCGCTAAAACTGTCCGGCCATGCGGAAGTGAAGAACAACCCACAGCCCCACCACCACACCACAGGGCAGGGGAGGTACCGTTGGGGTGGGGGGTCCGTGCCCTGATCACACATGCTGTGACATCGAGGGAATCGTGGGGAAAAAGCATGGCGTCTGTGCCAGCACCAGGTCAGCAGAAGTTTCTCAACATTGGAAGCTGCTGGCGAGGATGTGGACGAGGCTGTAGACTGCCATCTTCTGCAGAAGCAGAGAAGGCGGTCGAAAATCACAACAGCACTTCTTCCCTCTTACGTTGAAGGAGAATGCTCGAGCAGTGTTTCTACGCGGCGGCTGGTAGCCCAAACGTGTGTCGTACTGTAGCCTTGCGCAGTGCCGTGAGTCTAGCGCGCCTCGAATTTCCGAATGCTTGTGGTATCACGTCATCATGTCAACATATGTCAACATATGTCAACCTTCTTGCCAAGGCAGCCTGTTTGCAAGCCCGCAAGCTGACCCTGAGGGCAAGGCCTGGTCAAGGGAGAGCCATCCCGAGCAGCTGTGACAACTGCAGGATGACAATTTGGAGTCTGCCGTCTCAGTTCGAAACTCCTGTGTATGTCAATGTGCAGAGCATTTTGCAGCTTCCAGAAGATCCAAGGATGGTGACGACTAGTCCGAGACGATACTTCTTCATCCTGCTGGTGGGAATCTTAAGACAAGAGTACCCCAACTCAGAAGCTCATGTTCAGTGGTGAACATTGGTGAACATCATCTGAAATCAGTTGATGGCCAAAATGGCATGCAAAGCCAGGCGTGCGAGAGTGCAAGCCAAACATGACTGGACCCACAGCAAAACGCAAGGCGACCAAGCCAACTTAGCGGACCCACGCCAAGAAACGAGCCCCCCCACCCAGTTTGCCTTTGCAAAGCGAATCCCCAAAGCAGTTGAAAAACCGAACCAGCTCAAGCGGCCACACGAAGCCAATGGCTTTGAGCACTTCCCATCCATTGAGAGGCGTGGCAAGCCCCACAAAGCCTTTGGAAGTTTTGGAAACCTCAAACCGAACCCCGACCTTGGAGACCCAAACACAACCCTGAACATTCTGGCTCAAGGCCGAAGATGTTGCTTCAACTTGTCAGCTATACCCCCTTTCAAAAGAGGCCCTAAACCCTCTAGGCCCTGTAACTGCAATCAGAGCCGTACGCTATCTCTGCCAGAAAAGCCCTTGGACAGTTCTGCTTGGATCTTTTCTGTTCTCTCGGGCTTCTTGGAATTGCCGGGGACTGGTGAGCTGCTTGGGGCTGCTGTTCCCCCTTTGGACGAGATGGATGGTTCTTTTGGGGTAGCTTCGGAAGGGGGCAGGGGGGATTCCTAATCCTGGTGGGCTGAAGCGTCGGCTTCTTCATATAGCCGAAGATGACAGCAACAGGGTTCGGATTTCTTTCGAAGAACAGGCCGGCCCTCAAAATTGATCCTCCCCCCAAGGCTTCCAATGCTAATGATTTAATGCCAAATGGGTCGCCTCGTGGTCACGGCGCCTACAGTAGCATGCCTACAGTAGCACCCTAGCCGTTGAAGACTGCGCCAATTCGCGTCCAATCAAAGTGGCGTGTGACATAGTGTGACGCTTCGTTGCCATTTGTTTTAGTGCCGTGTTACATGACAATGCGCGGCTCGAATCTGCTTTGAGAGTTTTCACACATTGTTTGACATTGTGTTGCTCTCGACAGGCATGGTCCCTGACATGGCTGCTCGTCGTGTACCACTACCGCACACTTGGAGGGCATAGGCGCGAACAGGGACACGCCATTGGACTTGCACCCTACATACACTCTTGATCACTCTTGTGCAGTGCGTCGTAACAAGTTTGCAGACTGCAGTCCTGAAACATCCCACAGCGGATACTGGCCATGGAGACATCAACACGGTTCGTACCGTACGTTTACCACGGGCAGGCACGCAAGCGTTTAGGATTGGTTACGTGTGGAGCCTAGCGAGCTTCATCCGGCATTTTCGCGATTGTCACTGTCGAGTATTCCCACCTCACAGAAACAATGAGGAATCATTGAAGGTTAGACAATGTTAGACATACGGACAGCGAGAAAACGTAAAACTTGGTGCATGTGCCAAGCTCCTCCTTTCGTCTCCTGTCAGGGAGCTGAACCCACTGGAGGTGTTGGGATGGATTGCTTTAGCCCCGGCCTCAGTGGGGCGCTGCTTGGAAGACACGCCTTCATAAAGAAACTGAAATAAACTGAAGGTGTTTGCCGTGCTGCTCTATGTGGTTTGGCGCCATCACCAAAGGCGAAGCACTTTCGCAAAGAAGCAGGACAGCTGCAACATGCCGCAACCGCCGCAGGCCTTTTCGACTCCGAGCGTCAGCTCCCTGGCTCCTTTTTGGTTGCCAATTCTGACTTAGATAGCTGTTGCCCTACGAAGGTCTGATGTAATCAAGATCCTGGCGGCGCTCGTAATTCTGATTTGCACCTTGTATCACACTTCCCAGACTTCCTGGCAAGTTCCAGCATGACCACAGACAGCTCGACAGCGGCTTCAAGAATTGAAAACGGGCGAAATGCGCGCGGTAGTCGGTTCACCTGAACTTGAGAAGTTCCACAAGTGCATCAGGCCCACGGGAAGTCAAGGAGCCCACAGATACACTGGACTTTGACTTTGGCTTAGGTGGCCATTCATTTTCGTTCACGCAAGTGAAGCATTCATGGTGAAGTTTGCCAGGTGGAGATTCCCAGGGCAAAGACCTGAAGAGTTTCAGCGACTTCGGCCTAGGCAATCACGTGACCGAACCAGTTTGATTCACCATTCCTGATGGCAGCAATGAGGTTTGTTGGGCTTAGGAGCCCGGAGCATGGCTGAGATCCCGCACACGAGCAGATCGTAGCAGTGTCACTTTCCAGCATCTCTGTCCAGCTGCTTGATGCAATGTGTTGTTTTGGCAGCGTAAGCGGGCGTTGGTGGTGCAGATGCTGATGCTGTGGCATCATTCCAGTTGTGGCCAACGTTGTATTTGATTAATCGAGTAGTTCGTCTTGTCACGTCCGTATACGTCAATGAAATCAACCAGCTATGAAAGTCTTGAAGTCTCTCTGAGAACGTGGTTTCAGAACAGGCAAACGCTGGCTGCGTATTGGTCAACATGTAGGGGTGAATTGCAGACGGTCCGGTCAGGCTCCAAGATGCTCCAAGTCCATACAGTTGAAAGTCCCTGAAGTCCGGAGCGTCCCTATCGTCATGGGAGGCCCATGTAGTACCTTCGCACATAGAGGGGTGTGGCATCACGGGAGTAAGAGGCGTGAGGTTAATGGGAGGTCCAGAGCAGTCCACAGAGCTCCATTCGTCAACAAAGAGGCCGACGACAACGGAATTTGCTAGTTAGTTCAATACCTGCAAGCATCGGGGTCGGGTTGGCAGACTAGGCAAGGCAGTGTTAGACGTGACGCCCGAAATCGAGCTATCAACCACAAGAGGGCGACACCCAGTCTCCCCCTACCAACTATCTCTCGAATCCAGCCTTGCGCGAGCTCCTCCTGGAGAAAGTCATCTACCATCTAGGGGTGATGGATGGTGATGGATGGTGATGAAGTGCGGATTTCCCCTCGGATTCGCAGTGCTGCAATGGGCAATGGCGAGGATGCGACCTGACAGGGTCCATCACGGGGCAAGGCGGAATGGGCGTGGAGAAGCCCAATGGCACTCCGTTGATCACGTGTCGCCAGAGAGCAAGTGCCACAGGCTGACCGTCGTCAATGGATATGAGATCGCGCACGGTTCCTGTTCAGCCTGGGCTTGCAGGTCCGTCCGTCTAGTACGTCAGTTCCAAGACTGCCTATCTCTGACAGTCCTTCTTTCACTGCCCAGATCGGCTGTTCTCCGGCATTCCACGCCGCGTGCTCTTTCCAGCAGTGTGTGTCGGCTCGCCGCCGACTTGCGTTTCTGACTAGTGCGACCCAGGCCCCGGGCCGCACACGTTCTCAGCAATTTGCACCCCAAATCCCAAATCCCATGTCTAAATCTTCTACCTGGTCGCCCTGCTCCCCTCCCGGGACAACACTGCGCTGGGCCTGCCTACCATGGCCTTCCCCTATCCCAGCTTACACTGCATACACCCTTGTTAAGCACTGCAACATCCCCCCCCCCCCCCGAAAAGAATCAAAGCTGGACTTCTGATTTAAATACATGCCATGTCGACAATTCCAAGGATCGAAACATGATACTGAATAGATGATCAAGATGCATTCGGCAAACGAAATCACATCGTGTGCCGACATGTGCTGGCCTGCTGATCGTGCCAGGCCCATCCGACTAATCGTTCTTAACCGAAATACCCAGAACACCCGACCCCCGCTTATGTATGCAGTTCTGGATCTAGAAAGCAGTCAAAAAGCTGTCATGAAATGCTTTCACATTCGTCAGTTCATGCGCAGGCTTCGAGAAAGACTTCGGCCCTTCGGCGGACAGAAGAAATGCTGCCGGTGCCAATGCCCAGTGCAACCATGGGAACGCCAAGGATTGGACCGGGAACGCGACTTTGACTTTGGTTCCAGCTTTGGTAACGGCCGCCTAGCTCGAAAAGGTTGATGAGAAGCAAGCGCAGTCGAACGCAGAAGTGATCACAATTGTGAGCCCTTCTCAAGTTCTAAGGACACAAAGGAAAAGGCAGGGAACCGAGAGATGGCAAAGACTCTCACAAAGGAAAATCCAAGGACAGTCGATGGCGCTTTGGAATCTTTGGAAGCGCGCAACACAAGCACCAGCAGAATGTGACGACATGTAGTGGCCATGGGGCACCCTCGAATTTTGGACAGTTCGGGCACCTTCACGTAGCTCAGAGAACGTTGTGGTTTGCTTCGAGTGATTTCGAGTAATGGTGCACATTTAGGCATAGGCCGGCTTCTTCTCATGGCGTGACAGTTTCTGCCCGTGCCGCAACCTCGCGGCCTTGTCGGCGAGGAGCCTCGTGAAGCAGATCCCAAGCAGGCCAAGCAGGGACCCCTGCACTCCTTACATGGAAACTGCTCCTCGACATTCGACAAAACTGCCTGCCTTCGATGCCTGCGCTTTGACAACCTCGCCCGAGACCTTACATCGCATGTTCTTGCAGGTGTTCGTGGCAAACATCGGGGAAGCTCATGAGGACATTGACGAATCGCCGGCTTCATTGGTCCTGCTTGCTCGATTTGCCCTATGGCCGCAGCACTGTCGGACTGAAGGACGAGCTTCGGAGCTTTTTTGAGGATGCTGGAGAGGCGCAAACCAACGATGGCTTCACGAGCACCGTCATTTTCTCCTTATCTCAAGTTCCGCCGGCAGCTCCTGAAAGCAGCAGCCTAGTGTAGCCTGGACTAGTTGAGGTAGCTGAGTACTCGTAGCTGGCATTCGGCATCGTGCCACGCACCTGTAGAACTCTGCAATTTGGAGCCTTCGTCGCAGACGTGATAGTGATGTGCAAGTGACAAACAACAATCACTGAAGCACAATTGGACGGTCCTTGGGTTTCTTGGTGGCCGTGGGCAGCCTCCAATCATATCAGGACAGTGCCCGCGCACTCTTGCGCAGTCCCATCCATGTGGGGGGCGGGAGGGTGGGAGGTGCAATGCATGTGGCACGCACGGCTGGGGCGAGGTGAACTAAATAAACAGCATGTGCAGGTCGAGCGGCTGAAGGTCTTGCGGAACCCTGACGGCAGTTCCAAGGCCTCAAAACCCGTGCCCAAGAGCAATTATCAAGTTGATCGACCTTAGACACCTCCGCAGTCCATGTTGCCAAGTTGGCTTATGCCTTTGCATGCCTTTGCACCATGAATCGCCATGACACCGTTAGGATCCAGCTTCTTCCAGCTTGGGAAAATGAAAGATTCGCTTCAGCTTGGAGCGAGTTTTCATTGGCATGACAGGGCATCGGCTTTGTGACGTTCCGCACCGAGGAGCAGGCCCAGAAGGCGCCACGCACCAATGCTGTGTAGCCGCTAGAGCAACCAAGGTTTGCATTTCAGGATACACGACCAGACGTGCGTCAGATATTGTCGTTCTGGATCAAAGGACTTTTTGTGCACAGCAAGTTCGTCTACTCTGCAATGTCGTATACTTGCTGCGGGTCAGCCAAGTCTACAGGGCCAACCGAGGGAGTGGGCCAAGAAACCTGCCAGAGCTTGTTGCACCACGTATTCCTGCACGAGAACATGCTGCTGTGCTCGGCTGGCACGCAGGACAGCCTTGCAAAAGATGAAAAGCCGGTTGCAGGTGCGTTAAGGATCTGTTGCCAGCCTTTGCCTTCAGGCATGGCAAGTCCTTCACTATAGCCGTGGACAAGCTGCTTCTGCGACAAAGAACTGCACAAGTTGCAAGCTCAAGCCGCAATGCCAAGAAAGCAAGACCAGGTCGCCAAACGGAGTCCAAAGGAAATCTGCAAACAAGATCAGAAGAGCAATCTGCTTTGCAAGCTGCTGCTCGCAAGACGCATACAAGCCGTTTGAGTTTCATTGCAGCAGGTACTTGCGCTGTCGTGTTGTCCTGATTAGTAGGCTTGAGTCCTTCTTGGCTTCATATTAGTGTGATGCTGCATCTTATCGTCCGACTATGCTTCTGAACACCTCCGACGGCGGTGGGTGCCTTCAGAATTCAAGCCAACGCGCTTGCTTAAGGCCCTTATGCAAGCGCCATGGCATGTGCCATCACAGAAGTGGCCCAATGTGCTGTGCCATCACAGAAGTGGTCCAATGTGGGTGGTGGCAAGACCGTGGTTGGCAGATGTTGGCAGGATGCAAAAAGTCTTGGGCAGCAACATGCTCCGATCTCGCTTTGAAATGCGTTGAACGATGCGTACTGGGTGTTAGCTTGAATGTTGGCTGACCTGTGTATGCTTTGCCTATGAAGCGCACAACCAACGGCATGCCAGGCCCTCAGCTTTCACAACAAGGCTTTTGAGGGCGGCCACATCGTAGTGCGATTGGCTCATGGAGGACATTGCGGCAGCTCGAACATGCACATGTTTGTAACTAGCCGCTGTAGCCTGATGGGCCACAAATCAGGAACTTGCCCCGATAGGAAAAGGCAAGGGAGACCGTGAGAAAGGCGAGAAGGGTGACAAGGGTGACGGACGTGATGGGCGAGGCCTGCAGCCCGGAAACACTGCTCTGGCCGGGACAACACACGGCATGAGGGGCAGATGCGGGAATGATTCAATCCAGCCAACATGAAGTTCATGTAAGGTACTTGTGGAAAAAACGCGAATTACACCATCACCCTCCTTAGCATCAGAAGAAAGGCCTAAGAACATTGTTTAGGATGCAGACCACTCGAATCGGATCCGAGTAGAAATTAAAGCCATTGGAAGCCCGAATCGGACCTTACCGAAAACAGCTGCCATCTTGAATCATCAGCTGGCAAAGGCGACTCGAACCGCGATCGTGACAGCCGAGATCGTACCAAAGGAAAAGGTCGAGGAGGACAGCTGAAAGCTACCCAGTTTCATAGTGTTAGCGCTGCAACTTGCCGGCTTCTTCGTGCCTACCAGTAGCAGAGACAGGCAAGGGCAAGGTGCCCATGGCTGATGTGGAGGACCTTCTTGAACAGGCTGGAATGAAGCTTTCTGTTCAAATTCGGCCCTCCAGAATGCAAGACCTGACGTCGCCCACAGTCCTCTCAGAAGTCCCGGAGTGAGACTGGCCCGAGATGGCCCGAGATGGCCCGAGCAGATGAACCCAGTTGCCGCTTGATTCCGCTTGCAGGCGCTTTCTGGCCAGGATGGCCCGCTCAAGGCCTGGATGTCTTGGCGCACCACATGCTGAGTGCTTGTTAGGGTTTAGGGTTGGTATAAATCCAGGCCCTCTAGGTCCATGCAGCTCCATACCGACAGTACAATTTCGCGACAGAAGGCTGAAGGCCTGCACCCCGTCTCGACATTCGAAACGCGATGCGATAAGCATCAGGAATCAAGAGCCACAGCCATTTGCGAAGCCACCTGGAGACGATCCTGTGGTTACAGCTGTCTTCCAGTTCCTCGCCAAGGAGTTGCCAGCAGTGGACAATCAGACAACATCCTTGTGTGATGCTTGGTCACGTCTGGCCAAGGCATGTCAAGGCCAGCAAGGCTCAGCAAGGCCCTCCGCAAGTGCAACAGCTGAACCTGCACCACAGGGAAGCTGCCCAGGGACTATGAGCAACCTCAACCTCGAGCTCCAACCCTCAACGGAAGCTCCGATTGTTTCATTGTTCCAAAAAGACAGATGCGACCAAGGCACCTCTCTTCAACGACAATGGTTAGCAACAAAATCATGCTGCACAAAGATGATGTTTTTGCCTTAAGTAAGCGGACACATGTTGGAAAGATTGGGTAGCGGTTACATCTGCAAACACATCATCATCATCATCATCATGTCGAAGTTAAATCAGGGAGTACAAATCGTGCAACACAACATTGGGCACACTTATCAAAACAAACGAGCGCATTTATAGCGGGACGGGGAGTGACACAGGGGAATCTGCACTGGTGAGGGCGATTTTTTGTGCAGGGTGGTTCCATCACCCCACTTGAGCCTGTTAGATCAGCGACTTCGACTTCACAGCCAAAAAGTTTGTCGCCGAGTGCAGTCCTCGAGAAGATTGAACTCCTCAGCTTCAGTCAGCCAATCTCAGCCATGCCTCCCACACATCCCCAGTTTGACCATAGCGACTACAGGCTTCGCAGCCGCGACCGTGCTGATGGTGGGTCACGGTTCCAAGAGGCCAAGAGCCAAGAGATAAGACCAGAGGCATGTGGCGTTTGAGATTCACGCATTCTGCCGGCAATTCAGCAAGATTAACTAGACAATTAGAAGAGCACATGCCGTTACTGTACCTTGCAAGCACCAAGCGCAAGTGGCTCTCCAGGCCATGGACATGATTTTGAAGTACACCTCTTCCAAGGACCTTGCCCACCTCAGTCTGGATGGGAGTGAGTGAGCTGCGGGCAATGCTGCTTCCATTCCTTGCAACCTGCATTCGGCATGGTTGCTTTAATAGAAAACGGTTGGTGAAGGACAGAAGCTCGGTACGCAAGTGGCCTGCCTACGTGTTCACACTCTTGCAGAAGGCCACAGGTGTAACTTCAGCAATGGATACACCACCAGTGCTTGAATGAATTTACTTATGTCAGCCATAGTAGCAAGGCAAGTTCATTTTTGGTCTGTTGTGGGTCCATTGTGCATTGAACGAGACTTGCCGACATGCGACATGTTGCGATTGCCAGTTTGATCCCGCGCTCGGCGAAGAGATGCGAGAACGAGATCAGGACACAAAGCTGACAAGTCCGGTTCATACTGGTAGCGTAAATGGAAATGTTGCAGGAACGGCGCCAAAAGGCAAGCTGCCAGGGAGCTGCAGAAGATACTGAGCAAGTGTTGCATATGCGATTGTTCCGCAAAACTGAGCGAGTGCAGAGTGCACCCATGCGCCATGCGAACCCACTTTCCCTTAGCCTTCCTCGCACGATTCAGGGCTCCGGATTTCGTCGACCCCGTCCTCCTCTCGAGGCACCGGAAGCTGCACATGACCGTGCAAACCCGCCATGCTCCATCAGTAATATTGCCCCGCATGCGAAAGACCCACAACCCTCAGGAAGAAGATGGGTGAAGCCAGGCGCAATGAACAAGCTTGTAGTCAGGAGCTGGCTGAGCAGCTTACGAGAAATGCAGTTAAATGCGCTCTCAGCGGCCATGACCGAAGAGCAGACATGCTGCAGGGCCAACTTGCACTGTTCCTCATGCAATCAATACCATCAGCATCGCTGCACCCATGCAAGTGCAGCTGGCCCCAGAGATCCCACTCGAGAAATGATTGAGTGGCATCAATGGCTGCAAAAGTGTTACACAAGTGTTACTGTTACGTAGTCTTAGGATGGCCAAGTCGTGATCAGTCGTGTGGCCAAGCGCAGCTTGAAGAAAAGGAGCCACAACTGCGTAGCAGATGCTACATCGCTGGTTGCATGCGTGTATGCGTGGGTGCACGTGCTTGCGATTGCTTGCGCGCGTGTGCGTATGGTTGCGCAGGTGTGCGCGTGTCTGTGCGTGTGTGTGTTTTTGGTTGGTTGGTTGGTTGGCTGGATTTAGTTGGTCGATAGCCGGAAGTTGGTGACTAGGGATACGATTCGTTAGCCGCCGATCATCCCATTTATCCGGCACGAAAGGCAGCTCAGCTGGCCGTGTGTGCATAACCACTCGTACAACTGGATTGTGGGAGACTGGTGGGGCTTGCAGTGCCCTTTGGGGAAGGAGCCCATGGCAAGCCTTTCTTGGTGAGCTTTCTGGGATGACTTCCCTCCAGAACCAGCAAGGTTGTGCGAGACTTCATGGTGAGTGAGCTTGGTCCGCCCTTCGACGTATCCTGGTCCTATGCGGTACTGCAACGCTGCGGTCACCATCGACCCGGTGGTATTCTGGTGTGGTGTGGTCAAGTGTGGTGTGGTGGGTGTTTGTGCAGAGGGTGTGTGGTGATGTGGCGTCGTGTCGCATACAACGAGGTGGGGTGTGGTGCAATGGTGCAATGGTGCATGCGCGGTGTACTTGTGGCGTGCGTGGTGTATGCAGTACATATGCAGTGTATGTGTGGTATATGTGTGGTGCTGCATATGCATGACGAGGTGCATGTGTGGTGTATACGTGGCGCAGGTGTAGGTGCGGAGAATGCGCGGTGTGGCATACGCATGGTGCATTGAATCATATTGACTGCGGGCTTCGCTGCATGCGTGGCGTGGTGTTTTGCGCTGTCAAGCGCGCGCCATCTGTCCATGCATAAAACCCATCTAGCATCTAGCAACGATACGAAGCCGCTTAGACGCAGAAAACCACAAATAGGACAACAAAGCATTTACGATCCTCTTCCCTTCTCGAACGTGCACGCATGACTACCATGTATCTGTCCATACATGAAGCCCAACTAGCAACGGTACAAAACCTTTTAAACGCAGAAAATCAGAGATATAACAGCAAAGTCTTTACGATCCCCTTCTTTTCCCGAAAGTGCACGCATTTCTCGAACGCGCACGCATGACTAACATATGTCTGTGCATACATGAAACACATCTACTCCTAGTAACGATACAGCACCCTTTAGACGCATGAAGCCACCGATATAACAGCAAAGTATTATACGATACTCTTCCTTTCTCGATCGCACACGCATGACTACCATATATCTGTCCATACATGAAACCCACCTACCAAACGATGCAAATAGCATACAAAAACAAATATTGCAGCAACAGTATCTATTTGCGACCATCGTCCTTTCTCGAGCGTGCGCGCATGACTATCCTTAACGCGCACGCATGGCGAGCATATATCCCTGCGAGCAGATATGTTGCAACACGAAACTTCGTGTCACCTTGTTTGTAAATGAGCGAAGTGAGTGATGCTGTGGCATCACGTCTTACATCTCATATGCTATGAAGATCAAGGGGATGGGTGGGTGGGAGATAAAAGGGTGTCTGGCCTGAGTGATGCCCTGCATACATGAATCCCATCTACTCGTAGTAACGATACAGAACCTGCTATAGACGCATGAAATGATCCACTGATCTAACAGCAAAAGTACTTTACGATCCTCATCCGTCCTCAAGCGCATGCATGACTTTCATATACTGCATTCATACAATTTCATACATGAAGCCCATCTAGCAACCATGCAACACCGTTTGATAGATATTGCTTGTTATAAAAATCTTCGTATGCGTGGTGCGGTGAATGCGTGGGGTGGTACACGCTTGGTGCGGTGAATGCATGAATTCGTGGCGTGGTGTTTTGAGCTGTGCAATCAATCAATGTATACGTGTGGTGCGCTGTTGTATGCATGATGAGGTGACGTCGGACTGTGTTGTATTGTGTTGTCGTGCAGTGCACGCGTGATGCGCTGTATGCTTGGTGCGGGGCATATGTGTGGCGCAGTGCATGCATACATGTGCAGTGCATGTGCGACACGGTGAATGCGCGGGCGCTCGAAACGCATGTTGGCGGCTTGGTGGTTCTTGTCGGGTGTTAGTTAGTTAGTTAGTTAGTTAGTTTTGTTTGCCAGTTAGTTAGTGTGTTTGTGTGTGTGTGCGTGTGTGTGTGTGTGTGTGTGTGTGTGCGTGTGTGTGTGTGTGTGTGTGTGTGGAAACAGGTATGTTCATCCTGGAAAGGCTTCAGAGGGGGTGTGGAGGGGGGCTCTGCCCATCGAAGCTCCTCCCCACACCCCAGGAAAACGTACCTGCTTGTCTGCGCCTGGGCAGCTGGCGGGACATTCATTTCATTCATCCTCATCTCAGTTCGTGCTACGTCATTCCTTCGTGTCTGGCGTAGCAGCAGGGGCCGAAACTTTACTCCTGAAGGATCATCTCATCTCGTTTTCGTGTGCCATTCCTGTGGTCTGGCACACATGGTATAAAACTTTCATCTCATCTTCATTACAAACATATCCAGGCAAGGTCAGTTCCACATAATCACAATCAGTGTGTGATTGGCTTGGGCTTTCCCTCCTGGGCGCCCGCCAACGGCAGGTAGCCGAGCCTCCAGTTGGAGGTACGATCGCCCGAAACTTTTAGGATGTGACGGTCCGTGCGAGCCAAGGGTTTCCTCCCGATTCCTTCTGTCTTGGTTTTGATTCGATGTCTCTTTGACGGGTGTCGAGCTGATGTATGTTCCCGCCTGAGGTCGTGTTTTGTCAGGTTGTCGGGGGTGTGGGCAGGCTCACCACCCCTTCCCTTCTCGCTCTCAAACTACCTGCCGCAGAGGTTTTGTTTTCCAAAGGGTGGACTGGACCCTTATCCACCACTTCGTGGACAGGACCCGCATCCACTCGAAACCAAGTGGCGGCTCACTCAAAACCCTTTTTATCGTTTTCCATGGGGGTTGTCAAACAGGTTTTAGGCAGTGCGAGCGCCAGGGCATGTGCATCACTTCATGCCTGTCTGCGAGTGCAAGCAAACATGTCTGCAGTCCTTGCATGAGTTGGCCCTTTCGAGGGCCGTGTGTGTGTGTGTGGAAACAGGCTCTGCCCATCGAAGCTCCTCCCGACACCCCAGCAGGAAAACGTACCTGCTTGTCTGCGCCTGGGCAGCTGGCGGGACATTCATTTCATTCATCCTCATCTCAGTTCGTGCTACGTCATTCCTTCGTGTCTGGCGTAGCCGCAGGGGCCGAAACTTTACCCCTGAAGGATCATCTCATCTCGTTTTCGTGTGCCATTCCTGTGGTCTGAAACACATGGTATAAAACTTTCATCTCATCTTCATTACAAACATATTATCCAGGCAAGGTCAGTGTGTGCGTGTGCGGGTGCGCGTGTGCGTGCGCGTGCGCGTGTGTGTGTGTGTGTGTGTGTGTGTGTGTGTGTGTGTGTGTGTGTGTGTGTGTGTGTGTGTGTGTGTGTGGGTGTGTGGGTGTGTGGGTGTGTGCGTGTGTTGTGTGCGTGTGTGTGTGGCGCGGCGCGCGTGCGCGCGTGCGCGCGTTTGCGCGTGCGCGCGTGCGCGCGTGCGCGCGTGCGCGCCGTGCCGCGTGTGGCGCGTGTGCGCGTGTGCGCGTGTGCGCGTGTGCGCGTGTGCGCGTGCGCGCGTGCGCGCGTGTGCGCGTGTGCGCGTGTGCGCGTGTGCGCGTGTGCGCGTGTGGGTGTGCACGGGTGTGCGTGTGCGTGTGCGTGCGCGCGCGCGCGTGCGTGCGTGCGTGCGTGCGTGCGTGCGTGCGTGGGTGGGTGGGTGGGTGGGTGTGTGTGTGTGTGTGTGTGTGTGTGTGTGTGAGCTTCAGTGCATCAAAGGGGGGTGCAGAGCACAGTGGAAACTGCACCCAACGAAGCTATCCACTGATGCTGGAAGCAGGGTCTGATCAACCCTGTGTACCTGTGACAAGAAGTGATATGTTGATCCTCGCACTCGCTGTACATTGCTGCCATACTCGCTGTTGTACTTCCCGAAGGTACCCCAAGGTCAATGAGTCCACAAAGAATGTCTAGCACCAGTATGCATTTCGAATGTCAAGACCATCTCGTATCAAGTGTGACATTACGCATCTACATCTACATTCCTTTCCACGAGAGTGACACACATACCAGTGTGTGTGTGTGTGTGCGTGGGTGTGTGTGTGTGGGTGTGTGCGTGTGTGCGTGTGTGCGTGTGTGCGTGTGTGCGTGTGCGCGTGTGCGCGTGTGCGCGTGTGTGCGTGTGTGCGTGTGCCCGTGTGTGCGTGTGTGTGTGTGTGTGTGTGTGTGTGTGTGTGTGCCGCGTCGGTGATTTCGTTTGAAGATTACGCGAGGTGCGTGGTGTGCTGTATGCGTGGGGCGCTGTGTGCGACGTTTTTGCGCAGTGATCCGCATGCGCGGTGCGGCGCATGTGGCTGTGGGCGGTTTAGGGTTTGTAGGGGGTTTGAGCGTTTAATGAGTTTAGGGTTTATTTAGGGTTTAGGGTTTAGGGTGTGTGTGCAGTATGCATGGCGTCAGTGATTTCGTTTTAAGGTCGGTGATTTCGTTTTAAGAGTACGCGTGGTGCGTGGTGTGCTGTATACGTGGAGTGCTGCGCTGTGCGGTTTAGGGTGTATTGGGGTCTATAGGGCTTTTGGTTTTAGGGTATGCGTGGAGTGCTGTATGCGTGGGGCACTGTGGGGTTTTAGGGTACAGGGGTTTAGGGTTAGGGTTTTAGGGTTTAGGGCTTTAGGGGGGTTTAGGCTTTAGGGTTTATTTGGGGTTTGGGTTTTTTTGTTTAGGGTTTAGGGTTTTTGGGTTTTTTTTAGGTTTTTAGGGTTTTTTAGGGTTCATTAGGGTTGTTTAGGGTTTGGGGTTTTAGGGTTTTAGGGTTTTGGGTTTTTTGGGGTTTTTGGTTTTTAGGGTTTTGGGGGTTTAGGGTTTTAGGGTTTTAGGTTTAGGATTTTAGGGTTTATTAGTTTATCAGGGTTTAGGTTTTAGGGTTTTTAGGGTTTAGGGTTTGTTTTCGGGTTTAGGATTTCGTTCTTTGTCCTCTTAGGTTGCAGCGCACGCAGCGCCTGCAACGCCACCACCCTCAAAAGTAAGGGCAGCCTTCGCCTCCCGTCGTCTGCAACGACGATTGCGTGTACACACAGGGGCGAAAATGCCCACCCCAAGGCCCGCAAACCGGCGGGCTATATCGACGAAGTCCCCGATAAAGTGGTGAGTCGGGATGTCGTCGGCTGCCACGGTGCTGTTGTTGCCGGATCGCCGCCAGTCTTCTCCTCGGCGAATCTTCGGCTCGCCGTTCTCGTCGACCTGGACGATCGGGAACGATGCCGCGACGAAGACCTCCAAAGGGCGACGGTCCTGCCGAGCCTGGCTTCCTCCACCAACTCGTCGCGACATCCCATGACCCATTCTGCCACGTGAGTTCGCCAAAACCATGCTCCCTCGACAGGCATATGCAGTCTCGGCTTCACCCTCATGTGAATTTCAGCGTCTGCTGCCACCCCGTCCCCAAGGCCATAGCCAGGAATCCGCGATGCTCGTGCAAGGCCAGGTTCGTGACTGGCCGGCGCATCATTTCGGTCCCCAGCTTGCCGCTTGAGCCGCAAGATGTTCCGCTTCTTGTGCTCCGCTGATTCGGTGCGAAGATGCCCAGAAAAGTCTCACAGTCACCCGACACACAGCCCCAATGATATCCACAGTTCGAGGGGCCTATGCATGTGGCGAAGCTACCGATCATTGGCCAAGCGTCGGTGCAGAGAGCTGCCGCAAGGTGAGACCACTGGAGAAGATGCGTCATGCCACCCCGCTTCTATCCGGCCAACGATGTCCGCCAGGACATGACGGATCAAGCTGTTGGTCCTTTGTGTCGCTGTGTGGGCGAACCGTTGATGCTCTTGACTTCTTCGGGCTTGGGCTTTGACTCATCCTTCGAGTTGATGGGCTTGCTTCATTCAAGTCCGCATGCTGCGAGGCAGGTGTGGCACAACCAACATGTGAATCCTTTGAGGCCTATCCGACAAGTGCTTCCGAGAATCTGCAGCTCGCAGGTCTTACAAGGATTTGAAGCCTGCGAACATCCAGAATGTTTCCTACATGCGCCGATTTCGAGGGTTACCAATCCGATTCCTCGCAGGTGAAGCTAGAATCACAAGGGGTGCTTCCCAAATGCAAGATGCCCATGGAATGAACTCTGTGAACCAACACACAAGACATGAGTTGAGGGGTTCGGTATCGGGTTTCGGCGTGCTGTTTCCTTTTGGTCTTCTGGCAGAGCGCAGCTCGCTTCGCGGAAATCCAATAGAGATGCGCGTTGGGTCAGTGGTGCTGGTGGATGATATTTCAGGGAGAAACTCCTTTGACGTTTACCTTGGATGAGATCATTGTTTGCGTGCTTGAGGCCCATTCATCCACATGTATGCTTCATCAAAAAGTAAGCGCTGCGTGCAAGACAAAAGCATGAGCAGCGCCGTGGGCCCCCGAAGGGGCAGCGCAGCTTAAAATTTTTTAATTAACCTTAAATCCCTAACCTTAAAACCCTAATCCCTAAATCGTAACAACCCTCAAAACCCTAATCCCTAAACGGTAACAACCCTAATCCCTAAACGGTAACAACCCTCAAAACCCTAATCCCTAAACGGTAACAACCCTCAAAACCCTAATCCCAAAACGGTAACAACCCTGAAAACCCTAATCCCTAAACGATTTTAGGGTTTAGGGATTTTTAGGGTTTAGGGATTTTTAGGGTTTAGGGATTTTTAGGGTTTAGGGATTTTTAGGGTTTAGGGATTTTTAGGGTTTAGGGATTTTTAGGGTTTAGGGATTTTTAGGGTTTTGGGATTTTTAGGGTTTAGGGATTTTTAGGGTTTAGGGATTTTTAGGGTTTAGGGATTTTTAGGGTTTAGGGATTTTTAGGGTTTAGGGATTTTTAGGGTTTAGGGATTTTTAGGGTTTAGGGATTTTTAGGGTTTAGGGATTTTTAGGGGTTAGGGATTTTTAGGGTTTAGGGATTTTTAGGGTTTAGGGATTTTTAGGGTTTAGGGATTTTTAGGGTTTAGGGATTTTTAGGGTTTAGGGTTTTTTAGGGTTTAGGGTTTTTTAGGGTTTAGGGTTTTTTAGGGTTTAGGGTTTTTTAGGGTTTAGGGTTTAGGGTTTAGGGTTTAGGGTTTAGGGGTTTCGGGGTTAGGGTTTAGGGGTTTAGGGGTTTAGGGTTTTAGGGTTTAGGGTTTAGGGTTTAGGGTTTAGGGGTTTAGGGTTTAGGGTTTAGGTTTTAGGGTTCAGCATCTCAAGTCCGAGCATTCACTAGTCAAGCAGCGTGTCAAGCGTTGGAAAAAAATCCCACCCACCCAAGAAACCCATAACATTGAGAAAAAATAAAGTTCACTCAATACTTTCCCGGTAGGCTTAAAGCTCAAAGTCCAATTGGTCCAAAATATTTTAATTTTTAACGGACCCAAAACCCGAAATCTAATCTAAGGCCCGCAATAAGCCCTTTATGCTCTTAGGGCCCTAAACCCTACGGTTTAGAAGCCCCGATCGGTGAAGGCTCGGTTTTGGTCAAAAATCCAAAAAACGAGAAGTCGCCCAGAACCGTTGATTTCAGTACGAAAAAGCGCATTTTTAACTGGGACCCTTGCCGATCCTGGGGTCCCCCTCATTTGGGGTGTTTTGGGAGGCAAACTTTCCCTCTCAAGGGGGGGTCGGAGTTTGAGGCAAGGGGGGGTCTCCGAAGACTGTTTTGCCTTTAAAATTGGAAAATACGACCCCCCCTTGACCAAAACTAGGCTGTGAAAAGGTCGCCGGAGTGGCCCGTCATCAGAATTGAGGGTTTAAAAACCCTGGAACACCCTGAAAAGCATTGGAAAACCTTAAAACACACTGAAAAACTTTGAAAAACCTTGACAGAACGTGAAAAAACTTGAAATCCTGAAGCCGGTGAAGCTCGGTTTTGGTCAAAAATCCAGAAAACGAGAAGTCACCCAGAACCGTCGATTTCAGTACTAAAAAATCGCATTTTTAACTGGGACCCTTGCCGATCCTGGGGTCCCCCTCATTTGGGGTGTTTTGGGAGCAAAATTTAGCCCTAAACCCTATGCCCCAAACCCTACGAGCCCTAAACCCTATGCCCCAAATAGAAAAAACCATTTGCCGACGAAGGGGTCAGGGTTTAGGGCCCCCCCCCGAGTGGAAAAAACCATTTGCCGACGAAGGGGGTCAGGGTTTAGGGCCCCTCCGGGTGGAAAAACCATTTGCCGACGAATGGGGTCAGGGTTTAGGGCCCCCCCCGGG
This sequence comes from Symbiodinium natans, assembly GCA_905221605.1. Taxonomy (NCBI): domain Eukaryota; class Dinophyceae; order Suessiales; family Symbiodiniaceae; genus Symbiodinium; species Symbiodinium natans. The sequence goes on along the minus strand of CAJNDS010000893.1, from coordinate 23,670 downwards.
TGGAAAAAAACCATTTGCCGACGAAGGGGGTCAGGGTTTAGGGCCCCCCCGGGTGGAAAAAAACCATTTGCCGACGAAGGGGGTCAGGGTTTAGGGCCCCCCCCCGGGTGGAAAAAAACCATTTGCCGACGAAGGGGGTCAGGGTTTAGGGCCCCCCCCGGGTGGAAAAAAACCATTTGCCGACGAAGGGGGTCAGGGTTTAGGGCCCCCCCCGGGTGGAAAAAAACCATTTGCCGACGAAGGGGGTCAGGGTTTAGGGCCCCCCCCCGGGTGAAAAAAAACCATTTGAAAAGGGGGTCAAACCATTTGCCGACGAAGGGGGTCAGGGTTTAGGGCCCCCCCCGGGTGGAAAAAAACCATCTGCCGACGAAGCGGGTGGAAAAAAACCATTTGCCGACGAAGGTCATTAGGGTTTAAATATACATAGTAAAAGAAGGTTTAGGGTTTAGGGTTTAGGGGGTTTAGGGGGTTTAGGGGGTTTAGGG
>CAJNDS010000893.1:0-23085 GCA_905221605.1 Symbiodinium natans | reverse complement strand
GGTCAGGGTTTAGGGCCACCCCCGGGTGAAAAAAACCGTTTGCCGACGAAGGGGGTCAGGGTTTAGGGCCACCCCCGGGTGGAAAAAAACCATTTGCCGACGAAGGGGGTCAGGGTTTAGGGCCCCCCCCCGGGTGGAAAAAAAAAACCATTTGCCGACGAAGGGGGTCAGGGTTTAGGGCCCCCCCCCGGGTGGAAAAAAACCATTTGCCGACGAAGGTGGTCAGGGTTTAGGGCCCCCCCGGGTGGAAAAAAACCATTTGCCGACGAAGGGGGTCAGGGTTTAGGGCCCCCCCCGGGTGGAAAAAAACCATTTGCCGACGAAGGGGGTCAGGGTTTAGGGCCCCCCCCGGGTGGAAAAAAACCATTTGCCGACGAAGGGGGTCAGGGTTTAGGGCCCCCCCGGGTGGAAAAAAACCATTTGCCGACGAAGGGGGTCAGGGTTTAGGGCCCCCCCCGGGTGGAAAAAAAACATTTGCCGACGAAGGGGGTCAGGGTTTAGGGCCCCCCCCAGGTGGAAAAAAACCATTTGCCGACGAAGGGGGTCAGGGTTTAGGGCCCCCCCCCCGGGTGGAAAAAAACCATTTGCCGACGAAGGGGGTCAGGGTTTAGGGCCCCCTCCGGGTGGAAAAAAACCATTTGCCGACGAAGGGGGTCAGGGTTTAGGGCCCCCCCCGGGTGGAAAAAAACCATTTGCCGACGAAGGGGGTCAGGGTTTAGGGCCCCCCCGGGTGGAAAAAAACCATTTGCCGACGAAGGGGGTCAGGGTTAGGGCCCCCCCCCGGGTGGAAAAAAACCATTTGCCGACGAAGGGGGTCAGGGTTTAGGGCCCCCCCCGGGTGGAAAAAAACCATCTGCCGACGAAGCGGGTGGAAAAAAACCATTTGCCGACGAAGGTCATTAGGGTTTAAATATACATAGTAAAAGAAGGTTTAGGGTTTAGGGTTTAGGGGGTTTAGGGGGGGGTTTTAGGGGTTTTAGGGGTTTTAGGGGTTTTAGGGGTTTTAGGGGTTTTAGGGGGTTTAGGGGTTTTAGGGGGTTTAGGGGTTTTAGGGGTTTTAGGGGTTTTAGGGGTTTTAGGGGTTTTAGGGGTTTTAGGGGTTTTAGGGGTTTTAGGGGTTTTTGGGGTTTTAGGGGTTTTTGGGGTTTTAGGGGTTTTAGGGGTTTTAGGGGTTTTAGGGGTTTTAGGGGTTTTAGGGGTTTTAGGGGTTTTAGGGGTTTTAGGGGTTTTAGGGGTTTTAGGGGTTTTAGGGGTTTTAGGGGTTTTAGGGGTTTTAGGGGTTTGGGGTTTTAGGTTTTAGGGTTTTAGGGGTGGAGGGGTTAGGGTTTTTTTAGGGTTTAGGGTTTAGGGTTTAGGGTGGCTACGGCTCAAGACTCCCCGGTTATGTAATAGTGACTCCGAAAATACATGGATGGTCAGAAGCCGAGACATGAACTGGTGCATGTGCCAGACGACGACGAGCCATCTGGTACCGACAGCCCCAGCAAGAGATTCAAGCATGTGGATCCTGATCGTGAACTAGACAGAATGTTGCAGGAGCAGTCCATGTTCCCCGATCATGTCAATGAGACGAACTCCCTCCTTCGGTCCTTGAAAGACAGTGTTGGGCAAGTTGGTCAACTGGCCTCCGTCGTTACATCTCTTGCCAAGCGAGTGGAGCAATCTGAAGCTGACAATGACAAGAACAACTCACGACTCGACAGAATGGAGCATGAAATAAGTCGACTCGCAGGCCTCCTTGAACAACAGCCCCGCGCAGGCGTTCCACCGCGTGACCAGAAAACGCACCCTGAACGAGAACGAAAACCTCACACAACAGCCTCTTCCTCGATGACAGATCCATGGGCGCGATACCGGCCGCCGGCATCTCCGTCACAGCCAGTCCGACCACAAGATCAAGCAGCCGCCTCGCCGACTAAGAGCACTGGTGGCAATGATGACACCAATTATTGTCACCTGGTTTTTGGAGGTTGGGAGAGGGATTGCCGACGAGCAGTGATAGATGGTGACATGAGACCCCTCATCGCTGACATGGGGCTTGACAACGCCAAGCTCCAAATATACGGCCAACGATCCTCTACCGCGCACTACCTCTTGCCAGAGATTGGGTTTCAGGAGTCCAAGGTTCGGTTCTATGAGCTGCAAAGCAGATGGAGCAAGGAGAGAACGACGAGCAAGGGTGTGCACATCTGGATTGCGCCAGCGAGAACACAAGCGCGCCGACACAGAAACCGCATGACAAGAGATGGCCTCACACGCATAGAAGCGGCAGTCGGGCCCGACCTAGTACACGAGATCGAGACTGATTGGGGCAGACAGCTTGTCTGGGTCAAGGACAGACGTGTCTTGGCAACCTCGCAACATGATCTTTTCGCAGAAGAAGATGAACGCACCTGCCTCGTCGCTTACAGGGAGAACAAGGGGGAAACGCTTGAGTATCACATCAACCTCACAGTGCTCTCGGGCATCACAGGCCTAACGATCGCACAGCTAGAGCCGCGTGTGTACAGCATCTGAAGTCGCGAGCCATCAGCGCCACTGTATTCCGCAATTCTTGATATGGGAACTTGGAATGTACAGGGCAACAATCTCTCTTCGTTGGGTGAGTGGGTGCACAACACAGAGATTGATTGTCAATTTTGGTTCTTTCAGGAAGTCAGCGGAATGGGAGGCGAGAACTGGCAACCTGCGCCAGGGAGTCTTAGCATGTTGCAGGAAGACTTTGAAGGTCCCTGGATTGGGTACCATGTTTTCGCTGGGGCGCCCCCGGATTCGCACCTAGGACAGGTGATTGCGGTTGATGATGAAGTCTTTTCGCATGTCGTTGACTCTGTCATCGCCCCAAGATGTATCCTACTTCGAGTCCGGCTTGCCCGCAGCCCAATCGACTTGTGCATGATATCCTGTCACTTACCCCATAAAGATAACTCAGCTGAGTGCTTCAGTGACGCAGTTGCTGAGCTTGACGGCCTGATCAGGGCACACAAGCATCTCCCCACAGTTTTGGGTGGTGACTTCAACGCGCAACTGGGTGATGACAGGTTTCTTGAATTAAGCACCACACTTGCCTCGCTTGGCTTTGTCTGCAGACAGTCTGGGTTACCCACACGACATGGCAGATATAGTCATCGTGAATACGACTATTTCTTTGAGAATCTTGGCAAGCTCTGCCTTACATGTCACCACCAAGATATTCAGGTTACAGCGTACAAGGAGCCAGCCAGCGAACTCCGTAGTGATCATGATCTGGTCCGAATGTCAGCCGCTGTTCCCGGCCCTGCTCAAACGCAGCAGGCCAGGAGCCGAAAGCACAATCGTGTGGGCCATGTGTCCAAATGGAAAGTTGACTCAGCGGGCCTGTCAGAGCAAGTTTGTGCTCTTCAATCTTTCCCTGATGGTGCTCTGGACCAGTGGCAGTGGCTCAAACATTCCTCCCAGAAGGTCTCTGTTCGTCCTGGTAGTTGCAAGTATAGAGACCCGCCTTACCTCAAAGAGCTTTGCCAACAGAGGCGCCTGTCAACATCAGCTGAGGAGCGATCATCCATGATGAGACGCATCATGTCCAGCAGAAGACATGAGAAGGTTAAGTGGTGGCAACAGCTGCAACAACAAGTCAGGGAGGGATCACCTTCCGCGATAGCTTACGTGCGCAGGCGCACCGCCCCAAAGGCTTCCTTTCAGAAATTGGTGCATGAACAAGGTGGTCCCGACAACGCAGCAGCCGCTCTGCAGGCAAGAATGCAGACGCAATTTTCTGCTGATGACGAGACAGCCCTGAAGGAGTACTTGCATAATGTGTATGCTGACCTTGCCCGGCGCGCCCTGACCTCCGAAACTCCCATCTTCACTCCCTCTGAACTGCAAGACGCTGCAAACAAGCTCAAAGATAACAAGACTGCAGGATTGTCGGGCATGTCAGCTGAGTATGTCAAGTGCCTCCTGAGCATCGAGGGTGGAAGTGACTTGTTGCTTCGCCATCTCAATACCTTGCTACAAGGAGACACCCTACCTGATGACTACTGTCAAGCCTATGTGGCCCTTGTCCCCAAAGTCTCCCAAATCGCTGACGCGAAGCAGGTTCGGCCTATATGTATGCTCGAAACCCTCAATAAACTTCTCTGCACCATGCTGCTGCGAAGAGTAGCGCCTTGCTTTCCCCGGCAGCCTGAGCAGATGGGCGGACTGCGCAACTGCCAGGCCTTGGATGCCCTCATGACAGCCACATCGCGACTTGAGTATGAGAGCAAGACATCTCAGTATTCCGTATGGGCCTCTTTAGATATTGAAGCTGCCTTCGACTCGATACAGCACCAAGAGCTTGCTGACTATTTGGTCCAACAGGCAGGAGAGAAACACCCTCAAGAAGTAGCGCATCTCCTACGCATCATCACGACCCCCACCATGCATGCCAGCTTTAGAGGCAGAACGTGGACTCAAAAACAAAGACGTGGAGTTCAACAGGGGGGTAGTCATTCCAGCTTTGTTTTCTCGTGCATGCTGGCCTGGATCATCGCACAAAGGATGCAGACCTGGACAGAATGGGGTCATGCCACTTTGCATCAAGGGTTTGGCATCGTATATATTGATGACATCCTGTTGAATTTCATTTCCTGGGAGCAAGCCGACCAGCTCTTGGCAGATCTAAGCACGCATATGGCAAAGTATGGTCTCAAGGTGAACTGGAAAAAGTCAACTATCATGTCCACTGCTTCAGTTCTGGAACAAGGCCGGGTGACTGTCTCGGAGCATTCGGTACTCAGATCTTGTCTCTGGTCCAGCACGCTGCGATATTTACGACGACAGCTTCAACACCCGAACCCTGAGTATGACCTCACCTCCCAGCTCCTCAATCAAGTTTCTGGTGTACTACACTTGGCAGTCGAACAGCTAGCTGAAGTAGCGAAACTGCAACACTGGACCAGGCCCCTGCAGGCCACACAGTTCGCCTGCAGGTACATTGCAGCGCGCTTTCAGTGGCTATCGCCCATGTTCGAAACTCTGCAGGTGCACATCAGCCGAGTCAATGCCATGCAAACGACCTGCCTTGTGTTCCTCCTCAAGTTGTACCTTCCCCAAGAATTGTCAAAAACACCAGCTCTGGAACTCAATAGGTTTCGACGAAGAGTTGCTAAGATTGTGGGTATGCGCTATTCTGTGTCCTGGGTCACTACTTGGGTCACTCGACGGTGGAACTACTTAGGACATGTGCTTCGCTTTGAAGATGGGCATATCACGCGCGCGGCGCTCGAGCATGTTCACCATTCTAAAGGCAGAGGTGGGCCGAAGCAGACGTTGCTCACATGGGCCTCGAAGGAGGCCGCAGCGGCGTACCACATGGGTGGTACCGTCACGCTATCAGAGCTCGAGGGTCTTGCTTCAGACAAGGCAGTCTGGCAATCAGGCATCACATCAGTCCAGCGGAGACACGAGCCACAGACAAGCTTGTACAACCCCTCGCTGTGGGCGAAACCACTGCGCGTCTTCACGCTGCCCGTGATGTGGATGCAAGCCCTACTTCTCACTAGTTCGCACGATGGCAGTTTTGCTGTACACTGGGTTTCGACGGAGTATGGGCTGATGCACTACCCATTGCCAGATTTCTCGTACATTCAAGTTGTGCAGTTCTTTCGACACATGCAGATGAGCTGCAATGCCCTTGCCTTTCCTACATTTGTCACCATTTCCTTGCAAGAGCTCCTAGTGCTAGAGGCTGACTCAACTGCCTCCCGCATATTCTCTGAGTTGGGGGTGTGCTGGTTGTTTGAAGTCCTCAGTGAGCCTCAGTACGCAGAGCTGCTTCATAGGTTGGCGGAATAACTGCTTGCCTGAAGTTCTTGCATGTTGCTTGCTTCTTTGCATCTCAGGCCGGAGCCTCAGCAGTCCTGGGTTAAAAAAGGGTTTAGGGTTTAGGGTTTAGGGTTTAGGGTTTAGGGTTTAGGGTTTAGGGGTTTAGGGGTTTAGGGGTTTAGGGGTTTAGGGGTTTAGGGGGTTTAGGGGTTTAGGGGTTTAGGGGTTTAGGGGTTTAGGGGTTTAGGGTTTCGGGTTTCGGGTTTCGGGCTTCGGGCTTCGGGCTTCGGGCTTCGGGCTTCGGGCTTCGGGCTTCGGGCTTCGGGCTTCGGGTTTAGGGTTTAGGGTTTAGGGTTTAGGGCTTTAGGGCTTTAGGGCTTTAGGGCTTTAGGGCTTTAGGGCTTTAGGGCTTTAGGGCTTTAGGGCTTTAGGGCTTTAGGGCTTTAGGGCTTTAGGGCTTTAGGGCTTTAGGGCTTTAGGTCTTTAGGGCTTTAGGGCTTTAGGGCTTTAGGGCTTTAGGGCTTTAGGGCTTTAGGGCTTTAGGGCTTTAGGGCTTTAGGGCTTTAGGGCTTTAGGGGCTTTAGGGCTTTAGGGCTTTTGGGCTTCGGGGGCTTTAGGGTTTAGGGTTTAGGGTTTTAGGGTTTAGGGGTTTAGGGGGGGGGGGGGCTTTTTTTTAGGGGTTTTAGGGTTTTTTAGGTTTAGGGCTTTAGGGCTTTAGGGGTTTAGGGGTTTAGGTTTAGGGTTTAAGGGGTTTAGGGGTTTAGGGGTTTAGGGGTTTAGGGGTTTGGGTTGGGTTTAGGGGTTTAGGGGTTAGGGGTTTATGGGTTTAGGGGTTTTAGGGTTTAGGGGGTTTAGGGGTTTTAGGGGTTTGGGGTTTTGGGGTTTGGGTTTTGGGTTTGGGTTGGGTTTTGGGTTTAGGGTTTAGGGTTTAGGGTTTAGGGTTTAGGGTTTAGGGTTTAGGGTTTAGGGTTTAGGGTTTAGGGTTTAGGGTTTAGGGTTTAGGGTTTAGGGTTTAGGGTTTAGGGTTTAGGGTTTAAAAGGAGTAGGAAACCAATAAAAACTCGAGATTTTTGCAGACTTGATGCTTGTTGGTGTGTACCGGGTTTAAAAGGAGTAGGAAACCAATAAAAACTCGAGATTTTTGCAGACTTGATGCTTGTTGGTGTGTACCGGGTTTAAAAGGAGTAGAAAACCAATAAAACCCAGATTTTTGGGTTTAGGGTTTAGGTTTAAGGGGTTCTTAAGGTTTAGGGGTCAAGAGGGAAGATGGTTTCAGGGTTAAGAGGGTTTAGGGTTTAGGGTTTAAAAGGAGTAGGAAACCAATAAAAACTCGAGGTTTTCGCAGACTTGATGCTTGTTGGTGTGTACCGGGTTTAAAAGGAGTAGAAAACCAATAAAACCCAGATTTTTGGGTTTAGGGTTTAGGTTTAAGGGGTTCTTAAGGTTTAGGGGTCAAGAGGGAAGATGGTTTCAGGGTTAAGAGGGTTTAGGGTTTAGGGTTTATAGAAATTGTATAGGGTTCAGGTCCCAATAAGTTTTGACCGAAACGTTTTGACCGAACGTTTTGACCGAAAGGTTTTGTTTTTTGGAACTATGTTTTTAGTTTTGGAAGGGGGTCCCCAAGAAAATTCAAATCGACGCCACCGTTTCGGGGGGGGCGCTGCCCCCCGAGCCCCTCGCCAGGACTCCTCGCCCTGGACCCCGCCAGCAATCGCCCCTGCTGGACCGCGCCAGGGGGACACCCCCTGGTACCCCCGAAATTCAAGCACGAATAAATAGATTTGGGGGGGTTTGGCTTTGCCGTTTGGGGGGCCCGAGTCTTTCATGGGACAACGCAAAAGTGAAGGCCTTAGAGGTTTCAGTAAATTGAGCATGTGGCCTCCCAAGCGTTTTGGGTTAATATATTGAGACTTTGGATCCAATTGTTGTGCTTTTGTTTGGGGGGGCGGTGGGGTGGTCCGAACTTTTGTTGGGCATTTGTGCTTTCTGGGACCTACCGGGATTCTCGGACTTTCTTGGGGGCTTCTGCCCAGAGCCATTTGGGCTTCCTGGGGTTTCGGGGCTTTGGAGTCTCCGAGACTTAATTTGCAGCTTAAATTTGGGGTTTGGTGCTTTTGGACGCAGATGCCGCTTGCATCCGCAATTTGGGTTTCGGGAGCTGCATTTGCATCCTAACGCGCGGCCTCCTGGCGCCGCATTTGGAACTTATTTTGAAGCTTACCAGACTCCCGGCCTGCTTGGGGCTTAATTTGGGGTTCAATTTTGCGGCAATTTGAAGCCTGATTTGGGGCCTCCTATGCTCAGTTTGGAGCTAGGCTTACTTTAGGGCTTGCTTAATGTGGGGCCTGGGTGGGCCTAATTTGGGGCCCTGCAGGGCTAGTTCGGGGCCTAATTTTGCTGGGGGTGCCCTCTCGCAATTTGATTCGGGGCCTCCCGGACCTGATTTCGGCTTTCCCTCAACTTGGGTTTTTCTTGGCTTCCCGGTGGCTTAATTTGAAGGCCAGACTTGAGGCCAGGCCCTAACTTGGCCTTTGCAGGGCTTAATTTGGGATTTTGCGGGGCTTAATTTGGGTTTTTGTGGGACATAATTCGGGGTCTCGAGGCTTAATTTGGGCCTTTCGGGGCTTAATTTGGAAAAATTTATTTTGGGTTGCTTGATTTGGCCTAAACTGGGACCGTCCTAATTTGGTGTCTGTCGGGGCTTGATTTGGGGCTGCCAGCCTTTTCGGGCCTCCCGGGGGCTTTTTTTCGGAGGTCTCCCAGGGCCTAATTTGGCCTTTTGGGCCATTTTGCGGCCTCCCGGTGCCTATTTTGAGCCCTGGGTGTATTTTAGGGCCTTTCGGTGCATAGTTTAAGGTCTTCCGGGGCCTATTTTGGGGCCTCCCGAGGCTTATTTTGGGGCCTTCCATTCCTATTTTGGGAACTCCTGGAGCTTGAACTGGCGCCTCCCGCGACATATTTTGGGACCTTATTTTTGTGCCTCCCAGTGCCTCCAGTGCCTATTTGGGGGCTCCCGCCGCCTCCTGGGCTTTGGGGTTTCTTGGGGCCTTTTGCGGGGGTTGAATGAATTGAATATTCGGCTTGCCAAAAGCGATTCACATTAATTTACTTCAACTCGGCTTGTCAGCTGTGGGGATCTGGGAGGGATCTGGGGGGTGTCTAAGGGTCTGCGGAGTTTTGAATTGAAGTGAATTGAAGTGGATTGAATATTCGGCTTGCCAAAAGCAGTTTAATGTTCTTAAACTCGGCTGGTCAGCAAATTTAGCTCCCGGAGAAAAACAATTAGCTCCCAGAGCTCAAAATTAGCTCCCGGAGCTCAAAATAAGCTTTCGGAGCTCAAAATTAATTTTCGGAGAACAAAATTAGCTCCCGGAGCACAAAATTAGCTCCCGGAGCTCAAAATTAGCTCCCAGAGCTCAAAATTAGCTCCCGGAGCTCAAAATTAGCTCCCGGAGCTCAAAATTAGCTCCCGGAGAGCTCAAAATTAGCTGCCAGAGCTCAAAATTAGCTCCCAGAAACCAAAATTAGCTCCCGGAGCTCAAAATTAGCTCCCGGAATTCAAAATTAGCTCCCGGAGCTCAAAATTAGCTCCCCAAGATTCAAATGAGCTCCCGGAGCTCAAAATTAACTCCCAGAGCTCAAAATTAGCTCCCCAAGCTCCAAATTAGCTCTCAGGGCTCAAAAACGGAGCTCAAAATTAGCTCCCAGAGCTCAAAATTAGCGGAGCTCAAAATAGCTTCCAAAGCTAAAAATTAGCTCCCGGAGCTAAAAATTATCTCCCAGAGGCTCAAAATAGCTCGCAAAGCACAAAAAATTACCTCCCAGAGCTCAAAATTAGCTCCGAAAGCTCAAAATTGGCTCCCAGAGCTTAAAATTAGCTCCCGGAGCTCCCGGACCTGAAAATGAGCTGCCAAAGCTCAAAATTAGCACCTTTCGGCCCCACCCTTCCACTCCCGCCCCCTCCCCCCTCCGCCCCCTCCCACCCCCCCCCCCCCCCCCCCCCCCCTCCCCTCCCGCCCCTCCCTCCTCCCCCTCCTTCCCCATCCCCCCCAGCTTTGGGAGCTAATTTTGAGATCCGGGAGCTAATTTTGAGCTGTTGGCAGCTAATTTTGAGCCTTGAAATTCGAGAGCTAATTTTGAGCTCCGCTAATTTTGAAGCTAATTTTGAGCTCCGGGAGCTGTTTTTTGAGCTCTTGGAGCTAATTTTGAGCTCTGGGAGCTAATTTTGAGCTCCAGAAGCTAATTTTGAGCTGGAGCTAGTTTTGAGCTCTGGGAGCTAATTTTGAGCTCCGGTTTTGAGCCCTGGGAGCTAATTTTGAGCTTTGGGAATTAACAACGAGCTCTGGGATTTAATTTTGTGCTCTGGGCCGAAAGGGGCGGGCGTGGGTTTTCAGGGGGAGGTCAGGGGAGGCAGGTTTAAGTAAATTGAATATTTTGCCTCCCAGTGCGTTTTGGAGTAGTTTACTCAAATTCTGCTTGTCAGCTGTTTAGACAAATAACGTGGGACATTCAGAATGATACCACATACCATTTCTATTTATTTTGTCTTGAGGGTTTAGGGTTTAGGGTTTAGGGTTTAGGGTTTAGGGTTTAGGGTTTAGGGTTCGCCAGTGAAGTTGGCGCCTAGAGCATTATTAGGAAAGTGTCTTTTGATAACACGAGAAAAAAGACACTAGGGTGTATCCATTCATTAAGGGTCAGGTGGATGTCGTGTGTATCCTTTCATTAAGGGTCAGGTAGATGTCGTGTGGGGTTGTCCTGCAACTTTTAGATCGTTTGGAATAGGTTGCATAGTTCCAACTGGACTCCCAGATGCCCCCGTCCCCTATGCCCCTATTCCAGATGCTCCTGTCCCAGATGTCTCCCTCTCAGATGCCCCCGCTCCTCCTCCGCCCTCCACTCTCCACTCTCCCCTACTCACGCTCTCCCACTCACCGCTCACTCTCCTCCACTCACTCCCCCCCATTCCCCCCCAATCCCCCCCACTCACTCTCTCTCACTCTCCCCTCACTCTCTACTCACACTCCGCCACCCAGTCACACTCCCCCACTCACTCCCCCCCACTCACACTCCCCCACTCACACTCCCCCACTCACTCCCCTCCACTCACTCCCCCACCCCCCCCCTCCCCCACTCCCCACTCCCCCACCCCACTCCCACTCCCCTCACTCCCCCCACTTCCCGCACTCCCACTCCCCCACTCCCCCCGCCCCCACTCCCCCATTCCCCCCACTCCCCCCACACCCCCACTCCCTCACTCCCCCATTCACTCCTTTCTCTTCCCCCACTCCCCGCCTCCCCCACTCCGCTCCCAACTTCCCCCACTCCCCCACTCCCCCACTCCCCCACTCCCCACTCTCCCCCACTCCCCCACTCCCCCATTCCCTCACTCCCCCACTCCCTCACTCCTCCACTCCCCCACTCAGGGCCTGAAGTGTTTTTCGAAACCCTTCAAGGCCTGAAGGGTTTCCCCAAACCCTTCAGGACCTGAAAGGTTTCCCCAAACCCTTCAGGGCCTGAAGGGTTTCCCCAAACCCTTCAGGGTCTGACGGGTTTCCCCAAACCCTTCAGAGCCTGACCGGGTTCCCCAAACTCTTCCAGGTTTGAAGAGTTCTTCAATCCCTCCAGGGCCTGAAGGGTTTCCCCAAACCCTTCCAGGCTTGAAGAGTTTCTTAGAACCCTTCAGGGCCTGAAGGGTTTCCCCAAACCCTTCAGGGCCTGAAGGGTTTTCTCCAAACCCTTCAAAGGGTTTTCTCAAATCCTTCAGGATCTGAAAGGTTTCTCCAAACCCTTCAGAGCCTCAAGGGTTTTTCCAAACCCTTCAGGGCCTGATGGGTTCCCCACCCTTCAGAGCCTCAGGTTTCCCCAAACCCTTCAGGGCCTGAAGGGTTTCCCCAAACCCTTCAGGGTCTGAAGGGTTTCTCCAAACCCTTTAGGGCCTGAAGGGTTTCCCCAAACTTCAGGGCCTGAAGGGTTTCCCCGAACCGTTCAGGGCCTGACGGGTTTTTCCCAAACCCTTCAGGTTTCTCCCCAAGGGTTTCTTTGAACCCTTTAGGGCCTGACGGGTTCCCCATCTTCACCACACACCCCCACTCCCCACTCCCCCACTCCCCCCACCCCCACTCCCCACCCCCCCATTCCCCCACTCCCTTACTCCTCCACTCTCCCACTCCCCCACTCCCCTAACCCTAAACCCCAAACCCTGAACCTTAAACCTTAAACTCTAAACCCTCAAACCTCCAAAATGCGGTCATTCGGGAATTTATTCTTCGCCCACTCCCCCACTCTCCCACTCCGCCACTCCTCTACTCCCCCACTCCCCCACTCCCCCACTCCCCCACTCCCTCGCTCCCCCATTTCCCCATTCCCCCACTCCCCCACTCCCCCACTCCCCCACTTCCCCACTCTCCCACTCCCCCACTCCCTCACTCCCCCACTCCCCCACTCCCGCGTGTGTACATGCACGCGTGTGCGCGCATGCGTGTGTGCGCACGTGTGCACTTGTGTGTGCACGCGTGTGTGCACGCGTGTGTGTACGCGTGTGTGCACCCGTGTGTGCACGCGTGTGTGCACGCGTGTGTGCACGCGTGTGTGTACGCGTGCGTGCACACGTGTGTGCACGCGCGTGTGCAGGCGTGTGTGTGCGCGGTGTGCACGCGTGTGTGCACGCGTGTGTGTACTTGTGTGTGCACGCGTGTGCGCACCCGTGTGTGAACGCGTGTGTGCACGCATGTGTGCACGCGTGTCTGTACGCGTGCGTGCACACGTGTGTGAACGTGGTGTGCAGGCGCGTGTGCGCGCGGTGTGCATGCGTGTGTGCACGCGTGTGTGCATGTGTGTGTGCACGCGTGTGTGCACGCGTGTGTGCACGCGTGTGTGCATGCGTGTGTTCATGCGTGTGTGCATGCGTGTTTGCACGCGTGTTGTGCACCCGTGTGCGCATGCGTGTGCACATGCGTGTGTGCACGCGTGTGTGCATGCGTGTGTGCATGCGTGTGTGCACTGTGTGTGCACGCGTGCGTGTACGCGTGTGTGCATGCGTGTGCGCACGGGTGTGCACGCGTGTGTGCACGCATGTGTGTACACGTGTGTGCACGCTTGTGTGTACGCGTGTGTGTAGGTGTGTGTGCGTGTGTGCATGCGTGTGTGCACGCGCATGTGCACACGTGTATGCACGCGCGTGTGCACGCGTTTCCCAAACCCTTCAGGGCCTGAAGGGTTTTCCCAAACCCTTCAGGGCCTGAAGTGTTTTTTGAAACTCTTCAGGGCCTGAAGGGTTTTCCCAAATCCTTCAGGGCCTGAAGGGTTTCCCCAAACCCTTCAGGGCCTGAAGAGTTTTCCCAAACCCTTCAGGGCCTGAAGTGTGGGTTTAGGGTTTAGGGTTTAGGGTTTAGGGTTTAGGGTTTATAGAAATTGTATAGGGTTTGGGTCCCAATAAGTTTTGAGCGAAACGTTTGAGCGAAAGTTTTGAGCGAAAGTTTTGACCGAAACGTTTTGTTTTTTGGAACCACCTTTTCATTTTTGGGGATGTGGGGGGGGGTGGGAAGGGACAGGGCTGGGGATGTAGGGGGTCTGGGCTGAGCTGGGAGGGCTGGGGCTGGGGCTAAAAATGGGGTGGGGCTGGGGCTGGCGCTGGCTGGGGCTGGGCTATTTTTTCATTGTACACCCGAAGGGCACGCTTAGCTGTGGTCCTGGGGCCCGTGAGCCTCCATGTGGGGCGAGGCTCTGGGGCCGCGGCGGCGGTCCAGCGAAGCCGAGGGAGGTGCCCGACTGTGTAGGGCTACCCACGGGCGGTTATCAGTAACGCCCGGCCCCCCGATGACGCTTTGCGCAGGGCGAGGCCCTGGGAGCCGTCCAAGAAATGGGGCGGCTCCGAACTCTCAGTCCCTGGACGGGGGCCGCGGTTTGGGACGCCGCGGCAGCATCCCTCTTTCGAGAGGGGGGCTGACTGTCCCGGAACATGTTTTTGTTCCTCCGGGAACAAAAACATGGTCCATAGTCGGGAGAGCCGTCGAGTGAAGGGCGTGGTTTTGAAAACTGGGTGGGAGGTGAAAGTTCCGGGAAGGTGGGGAAAGTTGTGGGAAGCCTCGGGCAAATCTGCCGGAACGCTCTCGGTAGGCTCCAGGAAGGTCGAAGGGGGGTCCGGAGGAGACAGGAAGAAAAAAAGAGAAAGAGAAAGAGAAAGAGAAAGAGAGAGAGAGAGAGAGAGAGAGAGAGAATAAGAGAATAAGAAAATAGAGATGCTGACTGTGTGTGTATGTGTGTGTGCATGTGTGCAGTGGAACGTGTCTTTGTTTTGCCGGTAACACGGGGTTTAGGGTTTTAAGGATGAGAGTTTAGTGTTCAAGGGTTTCGGGTTTCAAGGTTTTAGGACTTAGGGTTGGGTTTAGGGTTTCAGGGTTTTATGTGGGTTTTGGGGTTGCGGGAAAAATAATACCTTGTCCTTCGTGACCTTTTGTAGCTCAAGCAATTTTTGCGATCCTTGCCTTCTGCCATTGTTTCAGACGCCCCCGGCTTGTTGTTTTGATGATGAAACACATTCTTCTCCAGAACTTCTTTGGTTACGTCCCAGGTCATGTCGCCGCGAGGAGCCTTCCTGCCTTTTCCCTTCTTTTCTCTTCTCCCTTCTACCGTCTTTATCCTGTGATTCTTGTGTTTCTCTCTCCTTTCACAGGAGCATTGGTGGTGTTGGCGGCTGTGGTGCTCGGCATGGTCACCCAGGTGTGGATGTTGTTGTTCTGCAAATTGTTGCTGAGAGTAGTTGCTGGTGAGGCGAGCCAGGACGTCCACCGCCTGGACCCGATCGATGAGGCGTTTGTTCTTTCCATTCCTTCTTTTTTTCTAGTTTGTTTTTTTTGTTGTGGGGATGATGTTGTCCTGCAAAATGGTGCTGTAAGTACTTGCTCAGGGGGCTTGTCAGGATGACCTGGGCGAGGGGTCCTTTCTTCTTCTTTTTGGTTCTTCGTTTTTTTTAACATTTTTATTTGTTGGTGGGTGGGTGGGGGTGGGAGGGGTCTTTGCGGGAGGAGCCACTCATCATTTACCTGCCGGACGTGACTTGGATGACTTATTCCCTTCGTCACAAATCTATTGAAACTGAGAATTCACACAGGGGAGCGGCCCCATCCAGATGCCGCTGGAGATCGTCGAGGTGGTATAATTTTTTTTCGTTCCAAGTTAAAACTCACATGTGTATCGACTACCGGACTTTTCTTTAGGACCTGGGCGATGTGGAACCGCCGGTCCAGGCAATTTTGCTGCATGGGCTTTTTTTTTTGGAGGGGGGTTCATTTAATCAGTATTTCCACTATGTGAGGCGTCGATGGTTCACCACGATCCGGTGCCCATGGTCACTTGTCCTCCTTGTGTGCACTGCTCGCGTGTTTGAGTAACTGTTTGTTGTCGTTCTTGGATGTGGGCCATTAGGTGATTAACCTCACCATGGAGGATGAGGTGAAGCAGGAAGAGGAGAAGAGATGGATGTGGAAGGTATATATGTTGGAGGGGATCGTGTTTTATAGGGTTGGTATTGCAGGAAGGCGACCATGATGCTGTGAGCTGTAGTTACATGTTGTCAGGACGGCCAGAACTTCCTGGAGAACAATGCCAGTGGCTTAGAGTTGGTGGTCTATATTTTGCTAGAATCTGTGTTTAGCTTTATACATATATACGTGTGTCTATTTATGTTTTTTTGTTGAGAATTCCTTGCTTGTTTGAACTTCAGGAAACTCGCTGGGATGGGATGTTGGCTGTGTCTCGACCTGGAAAACAAACAACGGAGCTTCTCCTAATTTCGGGATTTGGTGTGGTGCTGCTTGCAAGGAACAGCTGATGGTCTTCGGTGAGGACGCTTGGCCTTCTTGTTGAGCACGATTTACTCGTTGTTCCTTGGCGCTGTTACAGGAGCCAGCCGTTCCCATGGAGTTGGCTCCTGTGGTGGCCTGTGACTCATTCGTCTCTTCGTTTACCTTCTGCTCTTGATGCTGATCCAACGAAGTGGTGATTTGGGTGTCTTTTTCTTTTGGGGGGGGGGGGTGGGGTGAGGAGATGGCTTCGGGCAGCAATGACGCCCCGGTGTCTCGGCTTGCATGGCTTATTGGGGCAGTTGGAGCTATGGTCTGTGATACCTGTAAGGTCCTTATCCCTGCGGCGGATGACCAGGAGTCGGAGGAGTGGCTTCTGAGAGTTTGTATCAATGGTTGGTTCGAGGTCGCGTGTGTCATGAGTTCGGTTGGGTTGCCTGCACGTCCTAAACTGATTGTTACGGACACTAAAGAAGATCTGGTTTTCGAGCAGGACTTCTGGCGGGAGCTGGGCCTCGACAACAATGCGGAGGCGGAGGCTGAATCATGTTTCGATAGATGTGCTTGCTTAATCAATTTGTTCGTGATTTGCTCGAGGAACCCCCCAGGAAGGTGCGCCGCAGGCTCTCTTGTTTGCTCTTTTCGAGCCTACTTGCTGTCGATGTTTTGTCTTTGGTTTTGTTGGGGGTCAGTGGGTAGGGGAGGTAAGTGCCGGTTGCTGTTTCTGTTTCCCTGCTGGCAGGGGGGTCAATGACAAGAGCAAGCTCCCTTGCGGAATTTGCACGCGCTGCCAGGCCGCGTGGATGCGAGGCTAGATGGGATTTCGGATTCCGTTTTTTTTTTCTATCCTCTCGTGTTTTTTTTTTGGTTTGCTTTGTTTGCTTTTGGGCTTGTTTCTGCTCTGGTTTGGTATGGCAGGTAAGTACCAGCGGAGCCAGCGGTGCTTGTCAGCTGTGCCTCGTAACAGAGTTACGATGCAACTTCGTAATTCGCAATTGCGGGAGAGGAGGGCAGTTTCCCCTCAGGTGAAGGCTGCGGCGAAAGCCAAAGCCAAATTCATGTTCGTGCGCCCGAACGAACGTGTGATGCAATTTGCAGGGCACCATTTTGTTTATCGGCCCCCTCGCAGGGAGGAGGATGAGGATGAGAGCGAGGATCGTGATCCTGATGCTCGGGGGTCCGACGAGTGAGTTTTTTTTTACTTTTCTCCTTGTTCTCCTATTTATATAACACGTAATCTCATTTTCACAAATACATGAACGTATACATCCCCCATCATCCTCACATCTTTTTTCTTTAAGGCTGCTTGAGCGCCTGTGTTTCAATGCATGCATGCAAACATTTAAAGAAAACAATCTCAGGGTTCTCTGGATGGCTAACTGCATCATGGGAGGTGTTGGTTTGATATTGTGATGCGTGTGTTTATCTTCGTTTGCTTTCTTTGGCCATCTGGGGAACTCACTTAGTACATGCACATACATACTCATGTATTATATACATATACACATCTACAAACACACATGCATTAACGTCATCGTCCTTTTTCCAACCTTCGAGCCATTTGAAGTGCTCGCGTTTCACTAGGCTGCCTTGAGTGGCGCCATTTCAAGCTAACTATAACCCTAGACCCTAAACCCTAAAGCCGAAACCCTAAACCCTAAACCCAAAACCCTAAACCCTAAACTCTAAACCTTGAACCCTGAACCCTAAACCCTAAACTTGTTTCACTTTTTCTGCACTGTATGCACGTTGTCAAAGATGTTTTTTTTTATGAAGTTCTTCCGAGGTGAGAAGCTCCCTAAAATACTGCGTTACATTGTTTAGGTCCTTCTCGTATGCTATGCTGCTATATTTCCTGAGGTTTGCGTGGGATTTGTTGTTTTAGATCTCTCATGTAGGTTTGGGGTTTCTCATCTCGGAAGAACTTCTCGCGGGGCGCGGCCTTTTCAAGGAGTTCATGAATTTGTGTTTCATCACAAAAGTAAAATCATACTTGATTCGTGAACTCCTTATTAGGTAAGCCGAGGGGGGAGTTACACGGGCGGGACTTCGTCCCCGGATGCCGCAGTGTAACTCCTCCCTCGGAGGGTTCCGTTCTTTTGACCATGCCCAATTCCCTTTAAGTGTTGCGTATGTAGGTGAAGTAGGTATCGGGTTAGTTTGTGTGAATTCGATGGTTGAAGATTAGGGAAGGGGTTAAAGGGAATTGGTGCATTTGAGATCCACTTTCACGGGCCTAGCCCCTTTGCTCATCTTTTTCGTATGTATTGTTCATCTAGTCGTAGCTCATGGGCACGTGCACTTTCAGTCATTGGTTAAATTAGATGAGCAAATGGGGTCGTTGACTACTGCGGGTCTGGCCCTTTAATTAGCCCCCCTGGGCTGTAGTGTGTTTAATTGTTTTTTTAAGGCTGCTTTCTTTAGCGCCGTAATCTGTTGTTTTGCAATTTTATAAGGCTGCCCTTCGAGCGCATTTTCTCCGCACGCGTGTAAAATAAAAGGGAGGGAGCGTCGGGCGAGCGTGATTGGTTTCTGTTGGTGTGTGTGAGAGAGAGAAGGAAACAGAGGGAGTGAGAGAGAGAGAGAGAGAGAGAGAGAGAGAGAGAGAGAGAGAAAGAGAGAGACCACACCCATTCTTCCACTGTTTCTCATCCTCTCACTGGTTCCTCTTTTTTATATTATCTTCGTCACGCACGCATTTGTGGGGCTCGGGCTGGGGCTGGGGATCCGGCTGGAGTTGGGGTTGGGGTGGGAGAGGCCTTCAGACGGGGGTCGCGGTTTGGGATGCCGCGGCAGCATCCCGCCCTTATTGTCTGCAGGATTGCCCGTTGCTTGGTTGCAGTAGGTTCTGGGTTGCTTTCGTAAATTCGTCGTTGGTCTGATGCTTGTGTTGCTCTATCGGAGGAAGGGTATCCCTACAGGGGAAGGACACCTCCTTAAAAAAAGTCGCAAGGCGCTGTGGCAGCTACCTCCGGGGTGGTGTGGAAATGCTGCTGAAAGTGGTTGATGTGGAGGCTACTGTATGTTGGCCCCTCGTTGGAGAGTCTTGGAGGCTATGTTGGCTCCTCTTAAAGGGTCTTGGAATGTTGGCACGTCTTGGCGGGTCTTCAGACGGGGGTCGCGGTTTTGGGACGCCGCGGCAGCATCCCTCTTTTGAGAGGGGGGCTGACTGTCCCGGAACGTGTTTTTGTTTCCCCGGAAACAAAAACACGAGCCATAGTCGGGAGAGCCGTCTGGGATACCGGTAGATTTTATTGAGGCTTGAAAAGGCTTGAAACAAAGCGTTAAGGCACAGGCTTCAGAAACGATTTTTAGGGGAAGGGGGCCTTTTGAACATGAGAAAGGGGGGGAAAGGAGAGGAGCAGGGATACCATTGGCAGGTGTTTTTTGGGTGCAGTGGACGTGCCACTGAGAACCGAACGGTATGCGTGATTGATACTGAGGATTGATACTGAGGAGCTCTTATTGGCTGCAGGATTGCCCGTTGCGTGGTTACGGTAGGTTCTGGGTTGCTTTCGCAAAATCGTCGTTGGTCTGATGCTTGTGTTGCTCTATCGGGGGAAGGGTATCCCTACAGGGGAAGGACACCCCTTAAAAAAGGTCTTCAAGGCGCCGTGGCAGCTACCTCCGGGGTGGTGTGGAAATGCTGCCGAAAGTGGTGGACGTGGTGGGGGTGTGGGTGGGGATGTGGTTCTTTTCGAGACAAACCCTATACAATTTTTATAAACCCGAAACCCTCAGAACCCTAAACCCTAAAACTATGTTCTTTTCGAGTCGTTTGGATTTGCTGTCGAAAACCGAACCAATGAGATCTGCAGAGCCTGAAGGGTTTCTCTAAAACCTTCGGTGCCTGAAGGGTTTTCGTAACCTGAAGGTTTTCTCTAAGCCCTTCAGAGCCTGAAGGGTTTCCCCAAACCCTTCGGAGTCTGAAGGGTTTTCCGAAACTCTTCAGAGCCTGAATGGTGAAGGGGTTCTTGAAACCCTTCAAGAGTCTCAATGGGTTTCATTAAACCCTTCAGAGTCTGCGGGGTTTCCATAAACCTTTCAAACCCTTTAGAGCTTGAAGGGTTTCTTTAAACCACTGAGATCGAAACCTTTCAGAGTCTGTAAGGTTCGGAACCCAAGGCCTCCCGAATGATAGTCCAATAAGGTTCGGAACCCAAGGTCTTCCGAACGATAATCCAATAAGCTTCGGAACCCAAGGCCTCCCAAATGATAATCGAATAGGCAGGCTTAAGCCAGAAACTGCCGAGGCTGGAGCCGTAGGCCAGAAAGTACTGGAGTGGGAGCCTTAAGTCAGAGATTGCTGGGGCTCGGGCGGGGAAGGCCTGGAAGTACTCCGGGAAGGCTCCAGGAAGACAGGAAGACAACCAGAAGGCTGTGGGAAGGCTCTCTAGATAACTATTACAGGGAAAAAGAAAGTGAGAGAAGAAACATGCTATAGTGTCATCGGTGACGCTTAGTGCAGGTGCCCTGTTTGCCAGTTGAAATCCACTTCAAAGCATTCCTTCATCGAGCTTTATTGCTCGAAACAACTTTGCTCGACTTCTTCTGCGCAGCCCCTCGCCGCTATGGCCTTCCTCCCGGACTTTGTTTCGCTTCCCGTGATCGTGGTGTCCAAGGCCTTGTAATGCTAGCTTTTGCAAATCTTGTTGGTGGCGCCAACTAGTCAGTCGCTAAGTTTCGCAGGGGCGCTCCAGCGTGGACGAGTTCACCTCAGGGCCGATCTTGCAGGATTTTGGGATGTTTGTCACGAGTGCGTTTGTCTGCAATCGATGTTGAAAGCAACCATTCCTGTTGATTCATCATTGCCTTGTAGCGCTTCTGTGCAGTCACAATTGATTGCTAGTTCGCAGGAAATGTTTCCTGACAACGCAAAGTATGTGGTGGTCCCGAAAGCCGAGGCTCACATTTGGAGGATTTTCATTTTCATTTTTATGAATGGGGACATAGGGTGTGAAGATTAAGGTCGTGCGTGAGGTGCTGCTGCAGCACACACACACACAAACATCTTTGCACCGTGACAGAGACATGCTTAGAAGCAGTTCACGAAAGAGTTCTGTCGGATTTATTTTGTTGGGGGGGCTGACTTCTGTGGAAAGGTGAGAAAATACAAGAGCTTCCTGTCGAAAATGGGGCTCGACTTCAAAGTCCTTGCGGAACCGACACGCGGCCTGGCTGCTGCCGATGCTTACCTCGGCTCCGAGGATTGCATCACAACAAAACACACACACACATACAATGAACATGATTTGCAAGTTGCAAGCATTGGCAACATACTACTTTGAGAGGTTAGCTTGCTCCAGCAGGTGGTCAGTGTTGGAGACACAATTATGCGGGAAAGTGTTGCGGGTGGGGAAATAGATGGCATGAGGACTTTCCGGACCTTGGTCACAAGATCAACTGCCCTTTCATCATCAAGGCAGTTGACGACATCCGTGGTGTGAATCGAGCCTTCGTAGGCGGGCGGTTGTCTTTTGCTGCTGTGTCGTTCTTTTGGGTCGATATGTTACACCAGGTGAGAACTCCGAAAAGAAGCTCATCACGAAATGTACTCGGAAAGACCTGCGTCGCGCTATTGAGGTCTCGGTAGTTTGGAGTTGTGTGAATTGGATATTGACTTAGTCCACTTCACAGGCAAATGTGAGCAACTTTTGTCATGAGGTGATGGTCGAGGGTCTCTACACCTACGGGGGTTTGCTTGCTGGCTTCGTCAGCAGCAACCCGCTCCATTGTCGTCCGGAAGACGCAGCTTTGCTGAATGAAACTTAAGCAAAAGGTTCAGTCTCACTTGTTTGACCGGCTCTATGTGGCTGCATTCTGTTGACTTTGTTTCGAGTTTCAAAGCTTGCTACAGCAGCATTCCGCGCGCATGAGACCGGATGTGTTTTGGAATGGCAGATTCTCTGTAACTCTCTTGTCTTCAGGCGTTCAAGACGAACTTGGTGACGATAATGGACTCTCTTCAGGTGCGTCGTCGCACGAAGAACCTGTAGCCTGCTGGCAATTTTCGGTTAATCCAGGTACGCCGGCGGACAAAGGAGCTCGTTTATCCCGAGGTTCTCGCGCCCAAATCCGAGCCTTGTCCGCAACATGTTGTTGTCGTTACCATTTTTGGGACGGTAAGGGCTTGGTCCTGTCCAAAGGATTGGATCCTCACTAGCTTGGGCTTCGCTGCGGCTGGGTTTATATAACATCCGGCACCTCGGCCAATGCAGCTTTGCATAGAGCCGTTGTGCATGGCGAAGTATGGTGGCGTTGCATGTTTGTGGACAAGCTAGCTTGATGGCATAAGCATCGATCAATCGTCCTAGGTGCGAGTACATTGCAGTTGCTGCTGATCACTACGGTCCGGGTGGTCACGGCAACGATGAAGCAAAGCGGACGGCCAAAGAAGCGGAGGCTAACCGTGAGCTCATGGATTGCTTCGGTGTGTCCTCCATCAAGGACAGGAACGTGAGGTGACGAAAGCCTGGCATGCAGCTTTTATTCTTGTTCGTTTTTTGCTCACGAACTTGGTATGTGTCCTCTCACTTAGAAATTCAGTCATTGTTTTACTGTGCCTCTCCAAGCAGGAGAAAGGCAGTCGTACATCCATCAATTGGGAGCGGCGGCAAGGTCGCATCGTTTATTGTGCCTCCGGGAAGTTCGTGCCCCGTGGTCAAGAGGAGGCTTGCAGAGGTTGGCATTTATTCCGACGCTGTATGAGAGGTTGTCTTGTACAGGATGCAGACGATGGTGATGTTGCCGACATCATCAAGAACAGTGTCTTGAATTCAGAAAGATACCGGGATTCCGAATTCGTATTGCGGCGTCGAGGGAGTGTGTCAACATGCATTGTTTGGGCGACGTTGCTTGGATGTCGCAGGTTACGTGGACATCTTTCAGCTGCAGGTGCTCGTCGAGCAAGTTCTTGGGTTATGTGACTGCTATGACTTGTAATTACACAGTTGAAGAATTTGCCCCCTGCTCTTAGTCTCGCATGGCTCCAGGACCCTGTCAGCGCCGAGGATGTCGCTGCTAAGCTGAACCGTCTCCCCTTCGTCAAGCGGCAGGTGACTGTACGAGAGGCCGTTTCATAACATGTCACAGCTGTATAACTGCATATTTCTATGATGTGCACGTACGTTGCATGATTCGTTGTTTGTAGGTTGGGCTCGCCTTGGCCAAACTCAAGTTCACTAAGGCTGCACAGTGATGCATAGGGCTAGATAACCTGTTTCCAAAGTGCGGAATGAGCAGCGTCAGGATCGTAACTCCGAAGGGAGAAACGTCTGGAAAGCGCCAAGAGGCCTCAAGCGCAAGGCGACGTGGATAGATGAAATCAATGCATGTCGCATGTCGTGATTTTGTCCTTTGTATCGCTTTGTGAGGCAGAGTCCAGCCGGAAGTGAGCGGCGCTGTTGAAGGGATGCGGGACGTGGGTGCGTAAGTCACTCGCCTCCCGCATCCTTGATGGTATATTCTTTTGATTCTGAGGGGTGGAGTTCTCCGC